>JAHQIW010007371.1:0-381046 GCA_019055375.1 Parelaphostrongylus tenuis
ATCTATGCTGTGTGCGGGGCTGACTTGTCTTTAAAATCACGATAGAGAGTTGTAAAACCTATAAGAAACGTGTTATGGGCCTTACTATTAGGATAGCGTCCTGTGTTGCGTAGCATATGTACTTCCAGCTTAGGCAATGAAGGTGAATCTAACAGCTTTCTAAAAGCAGTGAAAAAGCCTTATTTAGAAACAAAGCTAATTAAATTAGGCCTTATCAACACATACTATATAGCACAACTATCGGTGAGCTCCGTAGGTTTCATTATATCGTTGTATAGAACAACTCGATTGTAACGGTTTTGTTTGTCTGGCGTGCGGCAATACCTTGTTGTCTTTGCAGAAGAGTGATAGCAGAACAGTTTTTCTACTTACCTCGTAGTGTGGGTGGGCGGGTGTCCGCCTGGTCTATATTGCTACTATGTTTGCCGGGATGGTGACACGCACTCACCCGGTAGCACAAGAAAAGAAGGTGTCCGGTCGGGGGAGTGACCTCATACGGTATTCAGAGCTTGTTCGGGTTGTTTTGTCTTGAAGTCGGGGCGGGGGCGGGTGTGTGGGGGGGGTGTTCAGGAATTTTATGGGGCCAGTAGCTTAGCAGCTCTAGTGAAGTTATAGGATATATGCGGGGGGGGGCGGAGGGCAGCTTATCCATTAGTCCGTTATCCCCGGTTAATGTAACTGTTTGGTTTGGTCCCACGTGGAGCTCCCGCCTCTGTGCTCTGGCACCCCCTCGCGCGAGTCTGGGTGGGTGGATTGCTATATATTAGTTTTCGTCAGCCATCTCCAATAGATTCTTCAGAAGGGGGGCCTAGGGCTCGACTAACTTTAGTTCTTTATCACCTCATAGGGTTCGGGACAATATATGTAATCGTCTTCGGTACTCACGACTTTCGTTCTCTAACATAATAAACACACCGGGAATTCTTTAAGGGTCTCTGGGAGGGGGGTGGAGTGCGGATCTGTGTCTCAACATTATTTAGGAACCAGTGGTTCGCGCGATCCCACCCATTCTTGCAGCTTCATTTCCTAGAAGATCGTTGAGTTCTTTCTTTAAAGTGTGACACGGTGAAATGATGCTTGAAATCGGCTCTAAATTACGATATCCTTTCGTAGTTCACACTTCTGGCAAGGAAGCTGTGTACACATGGTCGTCCTTTTTCTTCCAGTCAATATGAAGGAATGAGTAGGGAGCCCTCCGGCAGAATGGGGGGGTGCGTAATGATGAACAGGATTACTACCACTGCGCTACGGGGGGTCTTTGACTAGGTATCCCAGTAGTAAATGCTTATAAAAAAAAATGACAAGGGAATTCGGCGGCGGTTTTCGCTCTTTTTTCACTTGGCTTGTATGATTTATGCTGTGCGAATCACACTTCTGCATCGATCGTTTCTTTCTCTTCATCCTTTGCAAAGTGTTTCAAACATTTGCGTAGTTTCGATGCTTCTGCTGCTAATTTCATTCTCCTTGAGATCGTAGAGTGCTGATTTAGACAATTTTCGGTGTTATTGGTAGCCGAGCTAATACCCCCAATATGACTCATGACAGAGAAGGGTAGGTGGGCCAAACTTTTGCTTCATTAGGCCTTTCAAAGAAAGAGTACTCCCTGTTTTTGGCTACCAGTTGTCTCTGAAGCCGTAGGGTGTAACTCAAGAACATGACGAGGTTATTGGAAGCGGTCCCGAAACAAGACTTACTTGTCAAAAATGATTTTGCAAATTGCAATACATGACACTTCAACGACTACCTTGAAAATTTCCCGGTCGATCTCACTAATGAACATTATTTATTGCTTCAATCATTTCCATCTCACTTATTCTATTTACTCCTTTTGGTCCACTATCCTTATAAGATGATTTACTATACCCTCATCCACTTTCACTTCTACGGTTAGCTTCAATTCAAACCATGTGTAGGTGGCTTTGGGAAGCCCCATCAGATACATGCTCCTCCCTCTCCCCATTGAGGGATGCGCCAATATCTGGACTTTACAATGACTTGCGTTGACATATTGGTGATGTGTCAGTCAGTTGCTGCTATTTCCCCAGACAAGTCTGCAATTTACACCCCGGACGGATGCAAGGCTTGGTGAGATCGAACCACTGACCTTGGTGTGCGCAGACGCAGAGCACCTCCCTAACCACTTGCGCTACATAGCGCTTCTATTATTGAAAAAGTGTAGATGAGAGTTCTTTCCCCTCAAAAATACGTTTATGAAAGGTTACTATCTAACATTCCAACTTTTCATAAGATGAACTTCTCATAATCATGATTCAACCAAGTGAAATGCCCATTTTTCAAGCTTTTGATTCACTATGAAAACATGAATAAAATACGGAAAAATGTTCAATAACAGTTGAGGTTAGTGTGAAACATAATTTTTTCCTCGCTACTACAGCGCAATAAGGGGCGTTTTTTGGAAAATTCAACACATTATCTGAATGGTCCAAATTTATGTATTTGAATAGATACTGAAAGTTCCAGGGAAAAGCTCTGCAGAGCAAAAAAAGGCTTTTCAAACGATCAGCACGAGTGCACGACGTCCCGAGCGCTTTAAAACTTCTGATATCCGATCATAGTCATAAGGATAAGACCATAATGATAAGATTCATTGTTATAAAGATAGGCCCAAATAACACCACGCCTTGATTTATTGAAAGTGAAGTTGCTGAATGAAGTAGTCATCATGAATGCGTGTTGACACAAATACGTTATTGCTCAGCTAATCAGAGTTGAAGTGGCTATTATCTTCGCATTATATGCATTGCGCCCTAGACACCTCGGACTTTATGTGTTATAATTATCGAATGAATCAACTCAGCTCTTGAGAAATGGTATGATTATGATTGAAACTTGTTCCGTGAGAATTCAGCTTCGATTTGTCAAGACTGAAGGAATGAAATTTCATAAGTCTAGACAAGAAAACCAATAACAACCGCGCACTTCGCGGGACAACGCTAGCAAGTGCAGTAGTGGTAAAAAATCATGAACCTTCTGACTCCCAATTTAGCGTTATGCATTATGGGAACAATCTACTATGACAAAATGACCGAGTTGCCCCAGTGACTTACATGTAGCTATAAATTCTTTAGAGGATTTCTTTTCAAACTGCATTGATCCACGCTGGATAGACTATTTGTGCTAGAACTCAAACGGAATCAAATTATTGTTTTCTTTTTACTAGTACAACTCAGTGGATGCGGATATATATCCATGGTGAGCTGAAAACGCCATATGGGAAAAGACTAAAGGTTTATGGTGGTGTCTGTTATTACACTTCTTAGTGTTAGACATACGTTTCGGTCCTTTTAAGCTCATCAGCAGCACGGTGCCCTTCGCTTCAGCGAATCCCTTGTAAGGGATTAAAACTCCTACATGTAAAGGAATCGACGCCGAATTAGCCACACTGCCTGTGCAGTAAAAAAATTAACATACATTACAATGATAACAAATCAGTGCATGTCAAATAATGAGACACCTGACATTGCAGTGATTAACACAGTCAGTTGCTCATGGCTAGTAAATAGGACAATGTCTTTACATTCGACTGTTTTTTAGGACCTCGTTAGTGAAAAGCACAGTTGACCAGCATATTTAAGTGCCAAAACCAAACCTCACAAAAGTTCAAATATGCTCTTAAGGTGTATTAAACTTCACTATAAATCATCAAAGACCGGTCCAATCAGATGATGTTTATATGAACGTTTGGTGAGTGTGACGGGTCCTAATATAATAAAAAACCATATGTCAAAAAGTCGTGTCTGTAATAAATGATACACGAATATCTCTCACCATTTTGTCCAATTACGACATACAATGGCGCGAATGCAATAATGAGAATCCTTTGCATTACCGGCCTATAATAAATTCATACATGAACGGCACATGTGAACCGAAATTGTTGGCAGGAGCGCAAGATTACACGAGAGAAAAATCGCGAGCATAGGTGAATTGAACATCGAAACACTGCTGAGCATATTCCGAAATCATCTACACAAGAAAGAAAAAGTGGAAATAGGTGATAGGCGGATTAAGCGCTAAGTAAATTTGTAGTAGGGAAGCCATTCAAGTTATTTGTAGCATTGTAGAGATGAGTGAATACGATTTTGTTTCTATATTTTCGACATGACATATGAACAAATACTATGTGAATCTCTGCACTTCTGATATCCAATTCGTTTCTTCGTATTCATTCCCACCAAGGTCCTCGAACATTCTATTCGCTACCTTTCGAATCACATTTAGGCTACAACACAGTTATTTACGAAGGCTTACCAATGTCTGAAGTTGGTTTTTGCGCATCTGCTGATCCGTATAGGTTAGGTAGGGATTGAGTTTTTGAAGAGTGTGGAACATAAACACATGACCCATGCTTGTATGGCAAGAAATTTCTCGCCCGCTGCGAATGTTACAAATCAGTTCACACGAAACGAACAAGTAGTTACAATGCGTTGAAAAATTCGACAAGAACTTCAATCTACGAATTAAGGAGGTGAAACCATTTTAGACGTACCTAATTCTATGGTGTTACTTCAGTGTTTAGTATGACTGCATTGTTCTTGATAACATAATGGCTCATCGCAGAAAAAAGTGGCCGATTTGCCGCAACATCTTATACTTCGGCAGAAAGTGACCTGATGTCAAGAATTACCGATACAATTTTAGAAAAGATTAGTCACATACTGGAAAGCATACTTGTCACCACAAGCAGAGTCAAGATGTTCGTATTACTGGCACTGAACTGCCATGATGCCACTTTCTCATGCATCTATGGAAAGCTTGCTGAATCAACAACCATCAATTTAGTGCAAAACGGGTTAAGTACAGCGCAATCTTCTCTGATTCAAGCGTTTCATGTCCTATGTGTTTCGTCTAGCAGATACAAGATGAGATATCAAAATAAATTTCCTTGTGGACGTGAAAGTGTGAGGACGGTTTACAGTAGGTAAGTTGATTTTCTATTTGTGGCACATATCTATTCTACTGTAGCTCAGACTGCTTTTTTCATTCTCATACAACATTTTTGAAAATATGGGCTTCGTTGTACTGCGAGCTTCTCTTCGATGCTACACATTTTAGTGATCACGGGAAGTAATGATGTGAAAACGGGCTAGCACGTCCATCTCAGGTTCCTAAGAAAATTCACGGTCTGTTAGCAATCAACAAACAGTGATCTTGATGAGTACGAAAGCCCATAGATCCTAAAGTTGCAGCAGAGCAAGTACTAAAAAACCTCTTTAACTTATGCTGATAAAGATTGCAAAAAAAAGCAACCAATGACATATGTGCTCAGTTAATGAGCTTAAATGTGAAGGCGGGGCATCTAGGTACTGAGTGGGGATTTGTGAGCAATTTAGTGCATTGTGCGGAAACTACTGGCAAATTTCAGGGGTACCATACCTCAGTTTAACTTCAGCAATGTAATGAATATCATTAGATTCATGCATTATTGAACAAGACAAAAATTTATTTGCATCACTTGCGAATAATTCTAAAGTCTTAGAAAAAAATGGAATCGTCGAAGGCAGTTTTGGGCTTTGGTATAGTTTTAGAGCATTTCACATTTAAGAGTTTGATGATTCGCCTGGGGAAATGGCAATTTTGTTAAGATAAGGAGTGGTAAGCTAGCTCAGCTCCATTTAACAATTACACGTCCTTTTTGCTATTGACTGATAGTTTTTTTACAGAGTACCCGCTCAAAATGATATAATCTGATAAGGGTATGACTATATTTGCAGCCACAGGTCTAGTGCTATATAGGGCGCCTAAATTCGTCCTATTCCATTTTAAAAGCGTAACGCTCGACTTGCCGGTCACCACAAGAGTTCAGGTAATTCCATCATCCTACTGTTGGGTGTGCTTAACCTTTTTACTCGGCGTCGGTTTTTTCAGAGGATTATTTAACGCTCAAAGGATCGACTGGAACCGATGGAGGGGTGCTTACTGATGATCCCAATAGGACGAAATAGGCGCCTATATAGCACTAGACCTGTGGCTCACAATATGTCATATCCTTATCAGATTAAATTACACGTCCCAATAGTGCAAAGCCGCCTTGTATACATCCTTACAATCGACTATCTAAAGCCTCTATATAGAAATTTATTATAGTCTGTGAGAATGTTCAAAGCCTTTTTGAGGTTGGTACGTCAGCGGCTTACGTACGTTTTTGCGGTATCGCCCGCTTTATCAGAGCCACGCGCTCCACACTGAGGGATACGAAATGTTTACAGCAAGCTTCAAAAGCAGTCAGTTGAGAGGGAGTTTGATATTTTTATTATCAGCCTTAATCCATCGACTGAAAAAATGGTGATAACACAATATCACGTGCTATCACCAAAACACGTCTCCACATCCCTGCTATAAGTAGGTTCAGTATGGGGAGTGTACCTCCAACGAAACGAGATATACAGCCGAAACGTACGTAGGCCATTGGTGTATCAACCTCGAAAAGACATTAAACATTCTCACAGACTATATTGCGCGACCTTATTTTATCTTGAAGGGCAGATGTCTTTTTATTGTGCAATGAATGCGCAGCACTCAGAAATTCCATTGCACTTACGGACACTTTCATCGATTTAGGGGACTTAATCCCCTGCCGCAGTCGATGAAATTGCTTTCGGAAAGCTGTACTGTAATGAAAAGCAACAGATCACACGGTACAAACATTGAGTTATAGTCGGCTGTTATCAAAGAGAATCAAATTTTCGTCCAACGTCACAAGCAGCCTAAGAAAGGTGGTTTTTGTTCAATTAGAGATCGTTTTTTGTTGGCGTTGGAGAAGTGTCAACGGTACCTCAGAGCCAGAAAATTTTTAAGTGGGATTCAAATCTAGTGCACCCATCTTTCAAGCACTACGGTTCCAATAATTCTCGAAACACTCGAGGAAAGTCGCGTTCCTTTTAGCGAGTCCTTCTACTACTTTACGAACACTTGTGCGTGCATTTGCTCAAAGAGAAGCCTCGATGACATCAGCGTCAATAGCAGAAAGGAACTGTGACACTGTCAATCTTCAGATTCAAATTCATCAGAAAAGTTTCAATACTGGAATAGCATTACCCCGTTTGATAACAGTTAATTGGCTCATTTACCTTTAGCGTTCGAAGCCTTTTGCGCTGCTTATACCCAAGCTTGAATTCCTAAAAGAAGCTGTCGCAAGCTCTGTTTCGTTACCTCAGCCTCTGGCGTGCCAAAATTGCCATAGAAACGATTCATATTGTAATCCCATTAATCAGTGGGAAGTTGCAGAAAATGAGCTTCACGAATATAGTTGTCACTCAAAAAATTAGAAAGAGTATTGGGAGAAAAACTTATAGCCAAACATAAACAGAATTAAACGCAAATAGAACATCAAATTATATAAAACTGTATAATTATGGCTTCAATCGAAGAGATCACTGGGTGAATCTTCTCGGAGTACTCTTTCGTTTGCTCACATGCACGCATGCGACGCAGTGGTCTGAGAAATCTCGCAATACAGGCGAGGTCATTGGTTCAATCGCACGTCGCGACACACACGTGTAGTACACATAGTGAATTCCTAAGTGATATATCGCACCGAGAAGTCTAACCTTGATCTTTCGTATATCAAGTGAGGTTATAAGAAAATCTCGCTTAGCCATGGCACTCAGTAAGATGGATTACAACTCTTGACCTAAACACAGATTCCAGAAGAAAGATCACATCGCGTCTCTGTGCTTATGGATAACGAATAAGTGCTTCGGAAAATCTTTTATACGCAGGTCATATGAATTCTCACTATAATCGAATTCAAGCTTAAGGTGCTGTAATATTCGCTATCCAAGAAGCGTAAAACTGTGGGGCACACAGGCTGAAAGAAGTGTGAGTGTGTGTAGTTAATTGCTGTGCGCTAATGTTTGGTATGTTGTACTTCGATTAGGCGGCGATACAGATAACGACTGCGGAGAACTTATACAGCGTAGTACGCTCCTTTGTGGTGACGACTCAATACAAGATGTAGGATTAATTATTCGAGTTAAGATCCACGTGCCATTAAGTGTGTGTTACGACTGGAAAAAGAAACTCCTCAAACTGCTCGTATTAGCTATACCACCCACTGTGAAAATGGCTCATAGTGTATTTAGGACTGTACTCGTTGTGTGTCGTACGGTTAAAACTGTCAGTCTAGCTATTTTGTATGGAATGAGAACAGTATTTACATCTAGTAAGTACTAGGTCTGGTCTTTACATCGAGGACCATACAAAGGTGTCAGTATGCTCTCGAGTTAATCAAACCAATACTTCCATTGGTCCTTCCCTCCTGTGTTATCGATTCTCACGGTAACCGACATAAGAGATGCGAGTTATCAACTTTTGGTGTTCGCACTTGGCGTTAGGCTATGGGTATTGAGCTTGGAGACATTCAACGATTTTAACAACAGGGATCGCCCGCCGCTCTATACTGATAGTCCTATGCGTATTGAGGAAAAAAAAAAAAAAAAAAATAAAAAAAAAAAAGAAAAAAAAAAAAAAAAAAAAAAAAAAAAACCCAGAGATGTAGCTGCAGTCTCATAGATCAATTGTGAAAGGGCCAGCCATTAGTGAGCGCAGTATTGGTATAGAAACTTAGGTTAGCTGTAACTTCAGTGATTCGTCTACTTAAAATGGAACATTGGGGGGGGGACTAGGTAACCTCCCCTGGCAGCGACTTTAGGGTCTCTAATAGTAGCACAAAGGCTTCACGTCCGAAATTGTTTTCCGATATCACAACATGGATTAGCAGTGAGACCTTTGTCCGGTCTACCCATTAAATCGGCTCGCTGCTCCCTTTGGTATAGCAGTGACCAGTGTGAATTGTGGGGCATATTATGTTACCCCTCATTCTTGTGAGATATTAGGACTATATAATCAGGGGCAATTTGGGCCCACCCTTTTCCAATTATTGGTATTAATTCTGTTACCACGACATCTTGAGAAAGAATAGTCGCGACCCTGGACAGAGGAATCCTGGAGGCGGGGTGCGAATAACTAAGGATTTCTGATAATTAATTGGATATATCTTTATCACGCCACCCCTCTGTCTACGAATTCTTTATTACTTCATTTGGTGTCAGCAATTCACAAAGATGCAACGGCTTCAGCACTTTGTACGCCGGCTCCGGGAGTTATCTGCGTATCGTCCTCTGTTCATATCCTTAAACGACCTAGAGTAACACTGGGGTTGAGCATGTCTCTGCTTACGTCAATCTGCTTGAGGTACGAATTCCATCAGTCCTCGCTTGGCGTGATAAACACAAGGTATTCTATCGCCATTTATAGACGCTGTCTTGCAGTATTTCTGACACTGCCGGAGAAAGCTGGTAGGTGGAGTTCGCCTATCTACGCCGCGGCGCCGCGGAGTACATCACTATCCGCTCGGCCACGGCGCCCGCAGTTCATTAATTTTGAGTTCCAAAATTATGGCTATTGACCAGTTGCGATTTGCGTGTGTTGATTGTCCCCATTATTGAGAAATAGATGCAGGTATACATCAAATGTTTTTTAAATATAGTAAATATCTTCGTATATGATAACATAGTGTACTCGTACGACTGAGCAATATCCAATAAAGCGACATCGACGGTGCCTGGTATCCTACAGACTACATGAGAGACTCGTGAACAAGAACGCCACGTCTGTGCCAGACATTAGTTTGACGTGTCAAGATCAAAAATTATTTGTGGTGCTTCAAAAATCAGTAGGTAGGTCGTCCAATTCTTTTTTGCGCCTCGGCCGCCGATGGACTGTAAAGCCTGCCAGGTTCTCCATCTTTCCATGGGGATTCTCATCCAAGAAGACTACTGGAGTAGATTTCCATTGGCCCTTCCTGTTTTTGTCCAACGGGGGTCTGGTGCCAATCCAAGCATCAGCAACGTGTATTGAGCCACCAGACGTCCCTCGCCCTGCCTTTTGCAGGTGGAGTTCTTAATATCGCATTTTCTGTTTGACAGCCACAGGGAGCCTCCTCTCACTGATCGAGCGCCATAATCATGGTGCGATTTACCCCCAAGAAAGGATCTTTTCGAAGTCGGCTCCTTTAGGTCTGTGCCAGAATTACCTTTGTAATGCCTTGTACATTCTCCACCGCGTGCACGAAACCAGGGTGACTCAAATTATGTCACCCACGTTGACTTTTTTTTGGGGGTGCCATTAATAACACACACAATAGCAGGGTTTTTCTTGCTGCATGCAATGCCTAATAACTCAGAAAACTTTTGATTGGAACAATGGTAATTTTCATAGTGTCCGTCTCATAACGCAGCAGAGTCGGCCAACAGTGGTAAACAATCTTCCTCTCACCAGCTAGTGGCAGGATCAGATGGGTTCTTTACTCGTATGAGCTGGCTCAGAGAAGATTCACCCTCTGAATGGAGAAGGAAAGGCACACTCGAACACTCCACTGTCCCGTCTAGTAATTAGATCTCGTACCCGATGGAAAATTTCAATAACAGACAATGGCTCCTGCAGGCGTAATACAGTATTCATGTGAGTCACCTACAGTCGGAAAACGATTGAGCACACACACACATAACTGAAACTTCAATGTGCTTGATTCATCTTTCACAATCTTAAATATAGTGTGCAATGAAAAAACTATTGGGCACTCGCTCTAAGAAAAATTGCCAACCCCCTCCAAGATATTTTGTAAACAATGTCGGCATACTCCAGAGTTATCTCCAACTCATCGATGGTCACATAGACGTCATATTTTGACACCGGTTGCAGAATAGCAAGTGGCCCAACCCTAACTTGATTTTATTGAATGAAGTTTTATGCTTTTTTCTATTTTTTTTCTTATTGTTGTCAAAGTATCAGACTTATTTATTTATGGCTTCTTTTTCTTCTGTCTGCCGTTTGCTTATGTGAGTTAAAAACGGAAGATTTTATTATGTCTGTATAATACGATACCTAAATAGAAAGCACTATAGATTTCACATCATGTTAATTGGGAAAAATATATTCCTGATGACAAACAATCTGGACTAACTTTTACTCAATACTTAATCCTTCGGGAAAAGAAACGACAACAAAGATAATATCTGTTTTTCTTGTTCTTTTTCTTCTGTACATTTGCTGTCCAGCATTCTCCACAAATTCAACTTTCAAGAAGCAGTTTTTAATAGTGTTGAACTGACTGTGTGCCTTTTGTTATATGTAAAATCAATTGTGTGTGCGTGACTCCATCCCTTAGTCATGTCCAAACTCACTGTAGAAATAACTTTGCTACACATGGATTAAGTAAACCATTCTTACCAAGGAGAGCTCTTCTCTTTACCACTCCATAGCCCTCCAGCTATTCCGGTGAATATGATCCGTCTCGGCAAAACAATATGTCTACTTGGATCAGATTGGAACGCCCGAAGTTGCACTTTTTTCCATGCATGAATCCTACTCTCAATTTCCTCTCCTACGGGACCTTTCCTCCCAACCCAGAGATTGATCTACATCTTCTGAGGCTCCTGCAAATTTGGCAAGCAGAGCTTTGTTGTTTAACTTGACTGCAAGCATTACTCCGCCTCTAGGACAGGCGCTCGTGTGTAGCAAATCTTATTAAAGTCTTTACATCAGCCTCCACGTGTTGAGGAATCCTCATAGGCTGTCAGGTTCTGGTTACGAATATAATTTGAATTCATAAATCACGTCTCAACCTCCCTACTGTAAGCTTCTGAAATGGGTTTAAAGAATGCGTCATAGGTGACACAGTTTTTCCTAATACATGAGCTGAGTGGCTAGAATTTCTTCCTTCCCCCACAGAATACTGCGCAACAACACGAACATGTTTTGATTAACGGCCAAGCTCTACTCCAGTGTCAACTGACCATTATAGATGTGGACTGTGTAATTGGCCTATGCTAAATCGAGCACAGCTATTCAATTGTCATATTTCTGTCTATGCAACAGGGTGATATGATTCGCTCAGAAGATCAAATGGGTTAATTACTCCCTCAGAAAATTTTTCTTGCTGTGATAACGTATGGGGAACTACTTGATGGAATGAAACTTCTTAAGGAAGTTATTGCTGCAACCAAGTAATCATTTCCCATTTAATGCATAGTGCTAGTGGTTACTGATGATATATTATTGTCTGATAATATAATGTTTATTTGCTTGCATTAGGCAAAAAAAAGTGGACAGTATTCAATCTCAAAGGAAAAATTTCCCCTGATGGTAAAATATTACCAGCAACAGGTTCTGGCAGTGTTATAAGGGTACATTTCACCGAATAGTTGTGAAACCATTCATATACATTTAATCGTCTCAAATCACCGGGGTTATATACATAATAGAGAATAAACAGTCCAATTGCCATTTATATATATAGCATATACTGATGCCTGTCTCAGAAACATACTGGGTGAAAGTTCTGCTGATTCCGAAATTATAAGACATGTGCCCGTCAGGATGAATCTAATTTGGGAATTATAAAGCAAAATAGGGCAAACAGAAAGAGATCTTTAGAGGTCCGTTTTGATAAGTGAACTGAGTGATATGAATCTTGTGCTTAAACTATGATAGTATGCCAAAATAATGGCCATACTGAAGTGAGCATAACAGTGTTTGGCCCCCACAACCTAGAACTTTGACCAAATTTCTATAGAGCAGTCTCATTTGACATTTGACCAGCACCTCTCAACATAGTTCACAGTTGACAGTAAAAGTAAACATTAACACAGTATTAAGAAGGGCATAATAAGCTCTCTTTAAGGAAATAAATCTTTTAGTGACAACCAAATGATCAAAAATATGTAGGTGCAATTTAATTTTTTGATCAACAATCATATAAACTCTTGAAGCCTTTATCATGGGAACAATAAACACTCCCAAATGAAGATTATTTGGTAATATTTTTAGCGCAATAGCTAATACATGGTCTTTTGGGAGTTCGTAATCATAAATATTTCCGTCTGTCTACTCAAGATTTCCTTTTGAATACTTTAGTCAAATTGGGTCATCGAATAGTGGAGTTAGTGAATATTGTTTCTCATATTACTAGATTAGCACTTTATTTGAATTGTTACCACAAAATAACTGGCGCTGTGTCCCATATAATTTCTTAAACATTGTGGAGTCCTGCCATATTCTGCTCAACAACGGAATCGACTCCGTGCTACAATGTGGCATTTGATTCTACACTAGATCATAAAAGATATATCTAAGAAACAGATTTATTGGTCAAGACTTCTCTGGATCAGTCTGACGTTTACCTCCCCTTCTTAGATCTTATTCACTGAGTCTACATTTTACCGACGAGAGTTTGATGGGAAAAATGCACGAGGATGAATGGGCCTATGGCCGTTGTGTAATTTATATTTCATCGACGTAAGCGAGATCGAATGCCTTATTTGAACCTAATCGTATATTTGTATTTGCCTATTTGACCGTGAAGAGAAATAAATTTCCTACAGGGAATAGGTGAAACTCGTTTCTTTTAATAACCTAAATAACTAAGAGAATATGTATTGGTATAAACCATAGGGAATAAACTTGTTGTAGTTTTATCTTAGCAGCCTATAAATTTATGGACTCGCTTCTTACATGTAAACACCTCTGTCCACTCCACACTCGTATCGCTGGATACAATCCCATGGAAATCCCAGCACTAGTACTTCCATACTATGCTCAACTATTATTGATCCGCCAGAATGGCTCAAGACATATATTCAATAGATCCAGTACCTGAGTCTCAGTGTGATGGTCACTCCAATGAATACACCATTTCATTCCTCCAGATGGTCATCACCCCCTTCCTCCTGCCTTCAATCTTTCCCACCACTCAGGCTGTCTGTTTTATAACGAGTCAGCTCTTTGCATCTTGTTGAGTGGCTCAAAAGTGTTGGAAAGCTTATCAGCTTCAATCTTATCAGTTGCGCTTTTCAACTTAGTCTGGCCTTTAGGCTCTCTCCGACTTCAGAACACTGAAAAAGTTTTGCTTCTCGCGAAACGAATTGAAACACATCGTCTACAGGTATTTACAGAAAACAGAACCTCCCATTGGCATGAGGTCTTTCTCTTGCTACCATTCCTGCCAAATGTGTATAATCAAGACAGTTACCTTTGAAACTAGTCTGGGGAACTAAAACAAGATTTAAACTCTTTCCAATTGTGTATCATGTTCATCATGTCAAGAACAACAAATTTGCCTATTGGAATTTCGAAATGTGATTAAGATAAACAAAACGGTCCCTCATGAAAATCTTAGATACGTGCCAGAGACAATTTCTCCTGCCCGAACAATGCGTAAGCGCGACTTGTTTTCTTTTTCTAAACACCTCTTATTTATGTGACAGTGAGAGTTAATCATTTTAGACCAAGGAGTGAAATATTTGTTTTTCAGAAATAACAATAAAATTAATATTTTTTAATGAAAGTAGTAATATTAATTGAACATAAATTGAATGATCCTCTTAGAAAAGAAAGATGGAGCATCACCGCTCAGGTTATAATATTTGTAGTGATTTGCTTGTACAAATCAGCTTGTTCAGAATTAGATTATGTTTCACGGGGCTAAGCAGCAATACCTCTCTCCAATTTTTTGAGGCTCCTCGATTTTAATTGATTGCTTTGGCTTCCCTATGGCTCCCCAGGCTTAAGTATTGTCTTCTTTCTATTCCTTCCCTACTTTTTTACATTCTCATAGCATTTGTGTGGAACATAGAGTCTCTGGATTCTTCCTCTCACCTTGTCCTTCAACGCTCCACTTCAACATCGTCAAAGGAGAGATTTGTTCACTATTAATTTTTAATTTACTATCAAACCAAAAGTCTTTTGTTGGGTCAAACTCATGCCCAAACTCAACTCTTAAGATATTAGTGTTTTTCTCGTTAGCTTATATAGCAGGAATTCAACAAGGACATTCATTTATTAATCAAATCGGTTACATTAATAAACGCACTGAAAGGAATAGTACTTCTAAAACAGATGTCAAAAGATGAACAATAGTGCCACATAGGGACACTACTTTTATAGGCGATTGTCACAGTGTCACAAGCAACTAACTACACATCGTTCACGGTATTTCTTTGGAAGGAAGCCCTAAATCCTTTAGCATTTCAGACAGATTAGAAGATACAGTCCTGAGATGTGCCTTCAAATGGTACCGGTCTTCTCATTTATGTTATGCTTTTCTTGCCTTCATCTTAGAGTTGCTAGGAAGTTTCTAATTTCTGTTTCTACTATTGATGAATGATAAAACGTCCTCCGGGTATTAATATGAATTAGCACTCATATGAGAGTGGCCGTATTGTTATGCACTTACCCTAGGCTTTTCTTCTTTCAGTATACTTAGGCTCAGCTAAATGGCGCAGATGGGTGTGATTATCACCCGGTGAGCTTACTTGTCCGTTTTTGTGATGGGTACACTTTTAATGGGGCATAGTTCACACACAAAACTCAGTGGGTCTTCTGCGAATATTGGACCAGAGTGCAAATCGCTAAGCAAGGTGAACCACCAAGCTTTATAACTAACTTTTATCAACGGCTGAAATTCTTGTTAGCCTAATTCTTAGTGCTTTCTAAAATAAAATAACTTGGACACATCCCGTCGAGATATCAGAAGCACGCGTCATCACCTCCTTAGTCTGGAAAGCCAATCGGCATGACTGCTGTTGAAACTGCCCCTTCTGCTCTTTTCTTCTCTGGTTCCCCCACCCCGTAGAATAGCTTAACTACCCCTCCTTTAGTATGTAAATTTAATCTCATTTTCCCTGCTGAACTGCTGAGACATAGGCATAGCGTTGGAATCCATAAATCTTACGCTATCGAAAGATTACTACTAGTTTAGAGAAAGAGCGCTGTCTTACAAGGAAAAAGGCTTATGTAAAACGCAAACTTTCTCCTTTCCGTTGAAGTGTTAAGATAAAGGCATTTTGAAAAACGGCTACATACCTCGCTAGCCAGGAATCTAAGCTTTCGAATGAATACCATGCCTCTTATGAAAAGTCCTTGTTCAGCGAATGAGGTCGCATATTCATTTGTCGCCGTCTAACAGGAAAACTGCCGTAATTTTTTACTAATTAAAGCTCATAGATTGGTCAACATTATTTACAAAAAGTCAAGAGAGTGCTGAGTAAGCGACGTTTAGTGTAGTGGCCTAGAAGGGAATGCATCCAATTTCACTGTTCTCATGTAGACGGTATGCGCATTTTCATATATAACCTCACTCGTTTTTTTCGTTGGACACGGTTTGTTTTACTGAATTTTGGGTTGCCATTCAATGGCTTGGAAACGGCGGCTTCAACAGTGAGCATGCTAATCATCTGATTTTCATTGATTAAATTAGAACACGAAGATAATGATAACAAATTAATTTGGCAAAGCGGCGTTGTCGTTTTCTTCACAGCCGATAATTTGAGTCGATCGCCTACACTTGTTCGACCCATCGTAGTCTTCACTTGCGCTGTCGATCGACTTGAATTTTTTTTGTGGGCACTGCTCAGATGGAAAACCTCACTCGGTGAAACCCTTTTATACGAGACGGCTGGTGGATATAGTGATTCTCCGTTGTTAATAGCTGATTCACCTCGACTATGCATTCTGCAGTAGTCGGTAATAATGGGCTTTTCCACGACTGTTCTTTCACGTTTCAATACTTTTGTTGATTCAATCTTCAATTATTTGAAGAAATCATTGATCAACAATATAATTACCAACATGATCATTGATAGGCATTATTTACTGGGCAGAATGGATGCCTGCCCTTCATGAATGAGACTAGCGGTAAAAGAAGTTGATGAGGTCACTTTTGACTAGTTGTATATTTCATTACGTTCTCTCGCAGATGCTGCTTCAAGGCGCGGCGCGGAAGAGATGATTATCCGATGAAACAATATCAGGGCCATAAGGTTGACTTAGTATCGTGAATCAGCCCAGTTTCTGCACGATGTGACGAGTCGACATTGCAATATGAGGTGATTGGTCAATGTATGAGGTGTCCATCAGCACTACTTTACATCAATCCCTTTCCTTCGATGGCGAGCAATGGTGCTAGAGTGCGATGGCTAGAATCACTAGAACAATCCCCAACAAATCACAGTCTTTTGGCAATAACTCGATTAAAAACAGAGAACAAAACTGGATGAAACGTTAGTGAAAGAGATTAAAGGGCAGCCCAATATTAGAGATAGCACAGAGCGTAATAATCATTAAAATTCGACCTTCTCCTAGTTTCTGCATGGTTATACATTGTTTGCCAATCATAACATAGCTTTCAGATGATTTGAGTTGATTGCTTGTAGCTCAAGAAAACAAAGACGCCGAAACGTTAGTCGAGTCAATTTATTTCTATCAACTTCGTTGTACTGGATTAATCAACAAATAATATCCGATTGACTGATGATGTCAAAACTAAACAAAGGCTGATATTCAAATTACTATCACGTTATTGTGCTTGATGTTTGAAAAGGCTTTTCAATTGTTGAGAGTTACCGAGAGAAGATTACGTTTCGTACTCGGTGTGTATGGTGAGCAGCTTTCGTTCCATAGCGGCCTACAGTATAACATGAAAAATTTGAAAATAAAAACAAATATGACAGAATAAAGTCTCTTTCACAATTCCATGGAAGCGCCAACTTCTCAAGTGCATCATATGATCGAGAAATTTTTGAGAGTTATCGATGAACTGACATTGCATAAGGACGGCAGTTGATCGGTGAGTATAACACGAATCGGAAGCAGTGCGCAGTTTTCGTGAATTAGGGCTTTTCCTATGCTCAAGAAAAATTTTTGGATTTTTTCGCCTCGATATTCCATGAATCTATGCAAACTCACATGTTTCCTGTGAATATGATATTCTTTTTCGCCTTTATAACTTGAGTGTGAAACGTAAAATCTTTTTCATTCATATAGAGCTCTGTGAAGATTTTTTAAGACTAAAAATACTAGTTCAAGAATTATGCTACCGAATAGCACTAAAAATCTAGTGCATAGCTGAGCACAAACGTCAGCCGTGCCACAAAACGCTCTCCGATAGTGGCACGTAACATTTTGAGTGTTGCAGTGGAGAACGGTCTTTTCAATGACAATGCACTGAGTTGAAATTGCCGCTGTTCGAATTGTTGAATGACTGACTAGAAGTATAGTCACACATGCGGTCACTAAAAGGTTGACGTATAAAAGCCGTACGGTGCCCATTTAAGACTGTGTTAGATGATTTTTTACTATGCTAAATACAATTATTCAATAGCCAATCGATAGCAGATCAAAGTAGGAAGGATTATATGGAAAAATCTTCTTCCGCACACAATGAATCACAGAAAACCTACATCAGGACGTGATCTTTGACGTGTATTTTGGCTGACAACTGAAGTGGTTTTATTCTAATCGTTTATATGAATTGTGGTCACTGTATGAAATAGCTGTTATGAAAGATAGCGAAATAGTTCAAATATAAGGTGTAGAACAATTCAAATGCTTACAGCGCTGCTCTTACGCCATGAACCATAATATTGATATGATTTATAGAAGTTCTGCCGTATCACCTAAGAAAACGATTTCTATGCATGTATTTTGCGCATATTTGAGCTCAGCACCTCGCTTTCTTGTGCATCGCACGGCACATCATTTGTCTACACAGCCTTCAGACCGAAACGAGGAAATTTGTCTGCTGCTCCACTTTCACTCCAAATTCAGTGTCAACTCTTCTCAGACTCATTGACAAGTTTGCATGGCATATAGTGACGAAATTTGCGATGTTCGTACAGCTCAGCGTTGGTTAAGACATTCCGTGAGCAAGGAGCGCTGACTGGCCGACAAGCCAAGAAAGGGACGTCCACGAAAAGTCGTTCGCCAAATAATCGTCACTCGAACTGGAGAAGATCCACTGATGAGCTGCGGGATGTTGCTGACGACTTTGATTGGATCGGAGGTATCCAAACATTCGCTGTACAGCGTGGAATTGGCGCTGAGTGACTATCACTCATTACGTTCGATTGAGCACTTTTTGAAAGGCAAGAGTTTGAAAATGCCCCAAAGTGAACAAAATTTTCGAATTATATTCAAAAATCGCTAGTTGTATGGCCGCAGAACTCTTTATGTTACCGGATATGTGACTGCATTGTCTTGATGTGGAATGAGATTACTTCGAATAATAGCTTGTCTATTGTTTAGCATTGTCTATTATTGTCTATTGTTTGAGCTTGATTGGCGTGCAAATGAATTTTTTTGTGCAAGCCGAAAAAAACGACAGAGCTTTTTCTACAACCAAATATATGGTAAAGGTAGCATCCATATCATTCATACCGTGGAACTGCAGAACAAAACTGCTTCTACAATTCTAAATGCTTTGTACCTTTCAAATTTTCTATTTATCTGAAAACTGCTGCTTTCCATCAAAAAACAGCAAGTTCGCAAAGGCTAAAGAACATTGTACGTTGGGTGCCGAGCATCGTTGTGGTCGATATACATGCATGTGACCCAAACAATGATTTATCGTGGTCTGTTACTGCAACAAGTAGGTGTCATTATCCTCTCTGTAGCTATTCCAACCCTGGGGATATGGAGAGCTTAATTTGCCACGTGTTAATTCGAAATCAAAGATATCTATCAAGATGAAAAGCATAGGTGAGAGATCCGTTTGAATATGCACTTTTCAAAGAACACACCTTCAAATATCAATACCGTCGGTTGATTTGATTCTTTATGTTGCGTTACCCTAGAACAGTCACTCAACTAATAACAAGGTCGCTTGTCGTTCTAGAAGAAAATGACTCACAGAACAGCAAATTTTGATCTGATGACAAATGTAGACGACTTTATTGAAGACACCGTTAGCTTAATCTAACGGACTATCTCAAGATTCTAAGGGCGAAAATCTTTGAAAACATGGAAAACAGCAGATCCCTAGACCACAGGCGAGCCCCTTCACGACCTTAATGTTTGGGCGACGGCTGTCAGCAGAACGAATGAACGTACTCAAATGGTCATGAAAATCTTCTAGATAACGGTTCAAGGTTGTCCTAAGTAAGGCGCGAATTTCGATCTTTGTAGGCAGCTCAGGTAGTTATAAAGAAATTGGAGCGGTAGACCCTCAACTAGAGCTTTATATAACAGCATCTAGCGCAATTTTACATCACGAATAGATAAGTTATGTGGAAAATATAGCTGATAATTACTTTTTGAGAGGACATGTCATATGGCCTTTTATGAGCACTTGTGCAGCTCCATACACGTGTTTCGGCCTTGGCAACCTCGTCAGTTGGGCAGGCCCTTCGTCTTTTGACGAATTCTCTCGGGGGTCTCCACAACCCGCTACGTATTTAGTGACTAATTACTTTACGGCACGTGTGAATTGTACGTCGTCGCCTACTCTATGTAAAGGGATATAGGGGCTCTCGAGAGTATTGGCTAAAAGATGAAGGGCCTTTGCAACTGACGAGGCTGCCAAGGCCGAAACACGTGTATGGGGCCGTACAAGTGCCCATAAAAGACCACATGACATGTTGGCTCAAGAAACAGTCATCAAATACTTCGGGTTCTGAGGAAGACCTTGAAAGAAAACTGGAAAGGAACAGTTATGATATGTAGAAAATTTTGAAAAAAATTTCAATACGTAAACGAACTCATCCACTGATCTTTGGAATTACAGCAACGCAATGTAATAATGCCATATCAAGTTCTTTGGTTATCAAAAACTTCATTCAAATGCTTTAGGTACACAGAAGAAGTTGCAACTGCGTAGATAGTTTAGAAAAGCCATTGTCGACATTGTCGTTTGCACAGAAATTAGACAATAAGTCACAACAAAGCTGTTTTCCTCTCTCAAGGATGATTTATCGTGGTATGTATGATGTGTGTCTGAAAACTTGATTGTAATGTACAGTACCTCCGAAGAAGCTGGATTTTAAGGTGTTAATCAGAAAAAGTGTGCGAAATGTTATACATAACAGCTATACTAATCTTTACATGGCTGAATTCTTCTGCCAATATCAAAAATGAAGTTAGTGTACTTATTTTTATTTGTTCTAAAAAAATTTAAAAACTATAAAGTTTCAAATGGGCAAAAGAAATCAGCTGTGGTTAGAGATGTCCTAGATTAGCAAATAATCATTGTTCCGACAGTGCTTGTCACGTAAGGCCAAAATTTTTACTTCATGAATTCAGAAAAACTCTTTATCCGAGAAGAAATTACATACTTGCTGGATCGATCAACCGAGTATTTACTGATCATTGAAACTAAATATGCTACGAGTCAATTCTACGACGTTTAATGAAGTCAAATGGATCACATGTTCTTAAGCGATTGATTGGTGACGTAAGACTGATTTATTATGCTCAGTGTGAAGGAAGAAACGCGGAAAAAAGGATTAAACGGATGTCTTGGTGTGAATAACAGTTGCGCGAAGAAGTGTTGAAATGATGAGAAAAAATGTCGAAGAGATGAATGGATTGGCCCAATCATCACCTAAACACCAACAAAACATCCATTGACAATGTATGATGTGACTGTTGAAGACATTATCGTTAAGTGTGACGTACACGTTGTGAGCGTAATAGAGAGACGAACAACGGAAGGGATGCGATGATGATTCGCTGAGGGAGGCGCTGACAATCGCTCTTCGCAAACGAGCGCAGCAACACGTTCAGTCAGAACGAAAGCGATGAGAACGGTCTTTTATGATACAAACACACACATATACATATAGACAAATACATAATACATGCATACATACCTACATATATAGATAGATAAATACATAAATACATATATACCTAAATACATACACACACATGAACAAGCTTGTGTGCGATAATGTAGGTACATGAACAATGACTAACTCTTATTCACTGCCTAATCGTCGTCATTGTAGAATGTTTGGAGCATTAGTTGGACTTAGAATCCAAGAATGCTGCGGCCCGAAAGCTCACTTGTCACCTACTGCTGCACCTCAAGACTCTTACCTTGGCTTTCTTTCAGCCGATTCAAATCTTATAGATATCATCCAATCACCCGTCAGGGGTCGATCTAAAAAGCGGTAGTCGGATACAAATCAGTCAAGCTGAAACTCTTCTTTAATTCACAATTTGACTTCTAAAGTGGCATAGAGAATAACTGTGATCTGTCGGAAGGCGTAATCTGCGGTTCACAGCTCAATTAAGGTTCCGCAAATTGCTCGTGTAACATCTCTTTGACTATATTCTACATAACACTGCGGATAGTTGTGCATCTATGAGGACAATAAACAGCGTTAAACACTTTGAAAACGGGACTAAGGAGAAAAGAGAAATGAGAAACCGGCTGTCACTAAACCGACGGGAAGTGGTCGTCGCTATTAGAAACAATCAAAAATCTTTGTGAATTGTTGACAAATTTTTCTAGCGGCCAAAAAAGACGAAAATATTGACAACTAATCTTTGAAAATGTAAGTACAAATAGGTAATCATATTTAATCAGATAAAAATTGAAATGGAGAAATGCGCTGAACGGAACAGGATATGGTTCTGTGTTTTGAAATTAATGAACTTGTTTCAATTATTTGGGTTCGCGTGTATCATAAATGATAGATCGAATGCTGATCCGTGTGCGAGAAAATTTCCCTTGGGGCGCATTTCGCTTTCTCGAATAAAAAGTTTCTTGAAAAAAGCAATATCGTGATTAAATGATGGAGCATAAAAAAAAAGACTTTCACAAGGATTTTAGAGTATATTTCCTTCTACCACATAGTTTCTTCAATGTTTTGTCGAAGTTCCTTCAGTGATTAGATCGCTTGAGCAATCTTAACGGAAAGAAGATCAGATTTTGCTTCTAAAGTCGTTATTTCGTTTTCAAACCACACAGCGGACTTGTTAGCGCTTACAAATCAAAATCACGGTTCTAAACAAACAATTTCGGTACAAAAAGGCTGAATATTACTGGAGGGTCTTTTGTAAAGCTAGTACAAATAGTAAAACGTCCGGTTATCATGAAAAACCCTACTTTGCAGTACGATAGCTACATCTTTGGGATAACAACGCAGTTCCAGTTCTTAGAACATTTTACCTTTAGCGATATTGTAAAACTGCAAAGTGAAAACACGCTCTTCACACTGTGGAATTTTTAGTAAGAGCTTACATGAAACGAGTTTTTAGCATGTAGTAGGAGTGGGCCTTGGCAGAGCCTGCACTTAACAAATTGATCATTGCTTTTGTGAGAAGGAGACCGCTTCTTCCTAATCATCATTGATCTGATCGCCAAAGATATATATTTGCTTTACGATCAATTCCGCAACGTCAGGTGTGCACAGTTCGTGGACGTCGATAGGTCTTGAATCTGGTCATCACGTCAAACCTAACCCATCCTGTCGTTGTCAAATAGTAATATCGAAATCTAAATGACACCGTCCTCCCTGACGACCAATTATTGGAAAGGAACCCTGAAGACGGCGAATGTTGAATGATATAATAGTGAGCAGGTGATATACGTTTTTGGAGAAATTCACAATTTGATTTCATATCTACAAAACTTCCTCGAGCTTTCCACAGGTCCGATATGTCACCTCGGTTGTTAGACGTACGTTTTGACTTTCTCACAAGCCTCATTAGTATCACATGCCATTCGATTGCTCGACCACTACTAAGATAGGGGATCGTCGCCGTATAAGCTACACTTTGCGTCAATTAGAAAAATCACCCAAGATGACGTTCCTCCAGAGTGATTGATTGTCGATTGTCGTTTGCCTGGCTAAAGGCTTGCGCCAGCATATATATATATATATATATATATATATATATGCATTTAAGTATGTATACATACATGCAAATTTATGTATATAAACATATGTAATATAACTATCAACATTTTCAGTAAGCTATTTTAAGACCTCGCTTTGATAGAACTCCACGTTAGGTGATCTTCCTATTTTGAAGCAGAATGTAACTTCTACGTCGACGGTTCCCTAGATAGTGGAGCTCGAGCAGCAGAATGGCATGTGTTACCGATAAGGCTTATAAGAAAGACGAAACGTACGCCTAGCACGAGGTGCCATACCATACCTCTGGAAGGATTAAAAATTTCTATCAGATCATGTTAAATTGCCAAGCGAGGTTTCAAAATAGCTAATCGCAAGTGTTGATAATTTTGTATCTTTCTGATGTTCAAGACCTTTAATTTGTAGTGAGATTTTAAAGATACTTTTTGTCGCAATTTTCACGACTATCAGTTTCACTGTAATTCGAAAAAGTTGGTCCGAGAGTTGAATCTGCACCTGCAAACACCGATGTTTTGTAAGTGTACAGTGATGTGAGATCGGTAATGATTAGTTTGTAGAAGTCGATTGGCTTTCTACAACTGAGCATCACGTCGCCTTGAACACTAGCTCGCCGTTCATTGAAGGGTGAGGCTCGAGCGACAGTATTTTCTTGACTACTACGGATTATCGCTCATTTTTCGACCTATATTGTTCTTTGTCGCTCAAGTCACTACCCAAGAACCAGCATATGCGACGAATACGTCGTCGGCTTACCACTGACCTCCTCATTGCTGCGATCTCCCAGAAATCAGTTGAGCAGGGATTTCTAGTCTTCAACTATACGCATAACAAAGCGTTTCATTAGGTGCATTTATCTGGGCATGGCATTATTTCCAACCGCTGAACTTAGACCAAACCTTCACTCAATACCTACTAAGCCATGGTATTATTCCCAATTACTAAGATTAGTAGTTTTATATTAGTTCACAAAATTTGACAGCTGTTCGGGAAAATTCCATGAAATAAATGAAATAGCACATCCACTGGACGTATCTGAATGGGCCAGGAAGTCTCATGCATATCGCTGGTCTTGCGAAACTTCTTGCATGTGTTCAAATTCAAGTTATCTAGATGAGCTCAAAACTAGGCGGAGTGCAGGAAAGTGTCTTGAGGGCATCCATCTGAATGAGAACACACAGAGCACATGAAACTAACTAGTGCTAATGAGCAATGGCAAAGGTTGCAGCGATTATTTTTGCTTCTAGAAAATATATTGACAGTAAGAACTAGTTACTCGAAGATCGATTGGACGAGGTCTGTTGCACAGTTCCATAAAGGTCTCAACACCTGAAGTAGATGAATAATCAAAAAACGTATCTTTCGTTTCAAGTGTTTTCTTAAGACTACAGCTCAAATTTCAATATGCCTGATAATCATTATTTGAGCCACGCATGTCAGTGGTCTGCCAATGAGGGCTGACTTATAGAGCCCGATACACGTGTTTCGATCTTGCGATCTTGTCAGTCGGGCAGTTACCCTTTCTCGTCTTTTGCTAATCTCTGTGGGTGAGTCAGTCCCCACAATAAGAGTTAGCGACGACGAACGCTTTATACTCTATGTTCAGTGAAAAACTCACCAAACACAGAGTGTTGTACACTCGAATGCTCAAGGCTAGTATATTCAATATATCATATCTTTCGTATCGAGTGTTTTCTTAAGACCACAGCTCAAACTTCAATATGCCTGATAATCATTATTTGAGCCACGCATGTCAGTGATCTGTCAATGAGGGCTGACTTATGAGGGTAAAGCTTTCGTCGTCGCTAACTCTTATTGTGGGGACTGGAGCACCCACAGAGATTAGCAAAAGACGAGAAAGGGTAACTGCCCGACTGACGAGATCGCAAGATCGAAACACGTGTATCGGGCTATATAATTCAGCCCTCATTGACAGACCACTGACATGCGTGGCTCAAATAATGATTATCAGGCAAATCAAAAAACATTAGAAGATATCGATGAGGTGACATCTAATTCAGGGTGGGGCATCATTTCGCCACTACGTTCATTCTCTTGTAATTTTCAACATTATAATGACTTTTGGCTGTTGCCCGGAATTCAGTTTGAGATGTGCTACCATTGAAAATGCAACCGATTATTCGACGATTTAGTATTTTGTGGCAATGTAGGGGCATCATTTCGCCACTACGTTCATTCTCTTGTAATTTTCAACATTATAATGACTTTTGGCTGTTGCCCGGAATTCAGTTTGAGATGTGCTACCATTGAAAATGCAACCGATTATTCGACGATTTAGTATTTTGTGGCAATGTACGAAAATGAAATGTTGTTGACTCAACATATGAATGGTAAATATGGTTGAGACGTGAAATACCAGCGTGCTAGAGGGTTAACCCATAAGACTCCAATCAAACCCAGTTTCGCATGGAATTTAGTAAACATTCAAGAATTAATAATTAGTTGTAATGCGGCAGACTAACTTCCTAGAATCACTTGCTGTTCTTTGATTTGTCAAATTGAGAAGTCTTTGAAAAGGGCTTGAGGATTTCAGAGAGGAATCAAAGAGGACATATTTGCCGCACCTAAGACCAATACAGAGGTCATTTAGAGCTTCATCTAGCACCTTTATGTTAACAACCACTACTTAACGGGCGGTACAATCTGTATCATTCTATGTAATCAAGCCTAGCGTGCCGAAGTCGGTATGAGTACTACTTGGCATATTATCCCTTGAAAAATTTTTGAGAACGTTCGAAGCCTTTCGAGATTGAGATGTTAGTGATTTACGTACGTTTGGGAAGGCGACCGACGATAACTGCATATTCACATGTTGTCACTAAAGCACATCTCCTCATCATTGCTGTTTCCTACCGACACTCTCTTGAAAAAGTCAAAAACATTTTCACAAACTATACACGATGTTTACAGCGAGATTAAAAAATAGTCGAATGAAAGGATCTCTTCCTAATAGTTTTTTGGTTGAAAACTAATACGCAACGCTTTTTCTGATCATTTGGTATTCTATAGGATTCACATATCATGACAAGAGTTATTTAAAGAGCTTTCTTTTGGGCTTAGTCCGCACAAAAAAGTTTTATTTAAGGAAGTTCTTGGGTTAATAATCTTTTAAATATTGTCTTTTTTCATTGTAATTAGTGTGATAACCGAAAAGCTCTATACTGAACTTTTCCATTCCACAATCCTCATCTCGAATCCCCTTCCACATTGGTGAGAAACTACGCGGATTTTTAGCCTCTGAAGTTCCAATTGTGATTGAGCGCATAAAGAATGGCACAGCTCTTTAACTGATAACATCACCACCGATTTCCTTAGAGGTGGTAGCCACAATCTACACGTACTTCTCGCAAGACATATGAGATCATAACTTTAGAAAAAATAAATCAGTCATCTTGAATAAGAAAGAAACCGAAGAGATCTCTGTAGATACCGCCTAATATGCATGCTAAGTACATACAAGCCATTTCTGAAGTTCACCCATTTACACACATCGATTTTGGATAGGGCACAGCCAGTTGAGCAAGCAAAATTGCAAATCTCTTTCTGCTAAAATCTGCTATTTCATGGGCCGTATAAAATCGTGCCACGAGTCACTGAGCCTGTCGGGAGTACCGTAGGCCCTTTGTTCTAGCTTATATTGATCATATCCCTTTGCGGACGATGAGGGCCAATATGACCCTCAGCGCAACGTTCGGACGGGCTACGAAGAATGATGCGCGCTCCAATACAAATGCAGATTATAAAGCTCTCAGAGGAACATTGTCATCAAAAATGTTGGATTATCACTGATAAGACTGTTGCATGAATGATTTTGGCAAGAATAACGCCAATGCTGTTCGAAATCTTTCTTTTTTTTGAAAAGTATTACCATGTGCTTACGAAAAGGATTAAATCTCAGCTGTTGTTGGGCTTTTCTCCTAGTTTCTTGATGTTTTTGTAGTCAATAGATAGCTTGAAAAATTCTTACTCTAATACTAAGCTCATGGCTTGAAAATAATTCCACGGTACATTCTAATAACTAAAATAAAAGATAACGTTTTGCAATGGCAATCCCATTCTTCCCATTGAAAACGAATTCCTTGGGATCATAAAGTTATATTTCGATTCTTATATTAATAGCGATTGTTCTTGGCTGGTATCGCTAAGATATCATACCTTTCGTAGTTGTTCGTCGTCGTCTACTTTTAGTATAGAGGACTGAGAGACCCGAGAGGATCGGCAAAAGACGAAAGGGTACCGCCAGACTGATGAGTCTCTCAGGATCGAAACACATGTATCGGGCTCTGTCAGTCTTACCTATATAACATATCACATGCGTGGTTCAAAAAGTGATTATCTTGTATATTGATATGCAATACCGTAACTTCAGGCGAGTGATAAGCCTGCGTTCCACCCACACCGAGCGCTAACGAGGTTGAAACTTCTATGACTGCCTCTGCCTTAACCTTGTCAAAGCATGCTTGATCGGACATAGTGGTCTCTTGGACTCTCAGTAAACTCAAGTAGGTCTTGTTATCGCAGTGATATGCTGCATAGTATCGAATTTTTTTCAAAACCCTGCTTGTTCAAACGGCCTTCTTTCGCTCAGTGTTGTGTTCCTTTGTTGAGTAATGTTATATGGACAAAGAGTTTACAAATCACCGACAGTAAGCAGAATAGGCGATACTCACTGGCATCATGAAGTTTTTCATTTTGAACAATAACGTGGCATTAATGGTGTTTCATTGAATGGGAACCATGCATTGTGACAGTTGATGTACTAAGTGCTAGACTGATTTATCGAGAAAGACGTTGATCAGGGTTCAGGCTCAATTGTGTCCTGACCAAGCCTATGCCGAATTATCCATGTTAAAATGGCATGTCAGACTGCTGTAGAAAGTTTTGAAACGACATTTTTATTATCTTTTTTATCTCTCACAGAGGAAAAGACATGGTGATGAAGAAGAGGAAGTGGTATGCGTGGATGATTTTCATTAATCCTCTTGTGGAAGATGTAACTGTTCAAAACGGGTGTCAGAGAGCAGTCATCTGGCTTGTTTTGCAAATGTTCTTCCCAGTTATGAAGCTTCGTCTGAAGTGCTGCTTCTCTCTTTTTAAGATTTTTTATAGCTTCTATGCGAGGTTTCGCATGTTAGGAGGTGAATTATTGATTGCCTACAGGCTTGTGCCTTCGCGTTAGTGTATCAGCTTGAGTGTAACTAGAAAAATACATTAGTAGGTTACAATCTTACTCTAGGTCAAAGGCGATAATAGGAGACGTTGGATAAACGTATTGTCATGTTCATCGATTTTGCTAATAACAATATCTTTCGAAAGGTGACTAAATTTGATGAATCTAACTCTATGGTCGTTTCAAAAAGCCGTTTTTGTGAGCCATGTGGCTTACTTCTCACAACGCCAAAAATGTTTCAGGACAGCAGCGACATCTAATAGGCGAAACGTTCAAATCGCGATGAACTGGTCAAATTTATGAGGAATATTTTTGAAATAAACTCCCGCGGCAACGCTAGTTATAGTGTATAAATTTCAATTCGCTCTTTGGAGATCAAGCACGCGCTATTCAAGGAGACAATACCAAACTTCACATCATGAAGAAGACTATGAAAAATTTTGATAAGGAGGGAATCAAGGTCTTACCGTACCCAGCCTACAGTCTGATGCTGCTACGTCCGATTACGATCTCGTTTCTGCTCAATGGATTATCTCCAACGTAGACACCTATTCGAGACATTTCATCAAGTAAAAGAGGCATGTCAGGAGTTTTCTGATTTAGAGCTCGAAGAAAAGAGATCACGGACAGATCCGGAATGTTACAAATCATTGAGAGAAGATTTTGGATAATAATGGTCTTTGATTTGAAGAATGAATATTGTTCTTTTGATCGATGTACAAACTATGAATTTTCAGCAGCTATTAAAAGCTTATTCTCAACCTAATAATATATCGCATGGAAAAAATCAAAGAGGAACCCTCTCTACCTATGGAACTGAATGTCGAAATAGTGGAAAAAAAGAGCTGAGTGCATAGATTTTCAATAAACGTTATAGAAGGAATAAATTTAAATCTTCAGAATTACGTTAGCGTCAACATAGTCGAATTAAAATTATTCAGCGAGAGAATAAAAAAATCTAACAGAATCATCAAATTGATAGGGATGTGTTCCAGGTCGATATCATTGTATAAAGTCTCCTCATTCCTGGTTTCATTCTCGTTAAAATCTCTGTTCTCAAAGCTTTGCTTAGCTTTTAGAAGACAATGAGATGGCGTAGAACAAGCAAGCGCATCAAGGGCATTCGCTTTTGAGTGACAAGGGCCACGCAAGCATACAAACAGATAGTGTTTCAGGCCAACCTCTTCTCAAATAAAAGTCGGTTTAATAAAGCTTTATTGGTCTTTTTTCGGTTACAAGGAAACCTTGGATATTAGACTTCATTCGCTCCACAAGATTTTTTTTATAGGAGCGTTAGTAATCATTCGAAAGCTTAATAGGCTAGCGCGGTGCGTGGCCAGTTTTTCAAACACCTTTTTATAACGCTGTAACATTCAAAAGAAATTATGTTTGACATCGGCTCCGCAATTCAGCTATTGCTTTGCTGGAAGCACGAAAAACAACCTGGAGTTTCCAGAAGCAACTCATAAGTGAGCAGCATGAATCGTACTTTCCTATGGCCCACGGAAGGACCAACCAGTCGATCAGCGTGTTGAAACGCCCACATCCGCCCTGCACTCCTCCTCCCCTCATCCCGCAGAATAGTGAAAACCCCTTTGCAAGCGTATATGAATTTGAATTATTTGCACTGCTGTACTGCAGAAAAACGGTCTTTCCAGAATATAAACTCAGCGTTGGAATCCTTGAATTCTCCGATATTGAATGATTACTGATAGTCTAAGAAAACTCTGTCCAGAGAGAAACACGCGCGTGTGAAACATATTTTTATTTTCCATTTTACAGCGTTGAAAAGTCTTTTTGAAAACCAGCCATCTATAACACTCCTATGAAAAATCCGTGTACAGCGAGTGGGTCAAATATTCACTTGTTGCCTTATAATTAAAAGTACCAATCGCCTTCCTTCTTTCAAAGCCACTTGAATGCAGTAGCAAATTGCTAAAGAAAAAAATGACCAAACCTTCAATTAGACCGTACATTGACGGTATTGTCAAATTGATAATGGAATTGAACTTTACTTATGTCATCATTCAATCGAGCTTATTGATCTCGTTGACGACAGATCAGAAAATCAAGATAAAAAATTCAATCAAAAAATCAAAAAATCTAAATCACTCTGCTGAATTAACAAGTAAAGTGTTTTTTTTTTTCAAATTACACTGAAAATTTGACTACCAGCAGATGTGCTTTCGCGAATGTTAAGACTAAAGTGCTGGCAAGTGAACCGCCGTAGTTACAAGTGATGTCAATCAGCGGTGAGATGCGCTATTCGACATATCAATTCCACAATATGCCTTGCAATTATTTTTGAGCCACGCATGTCAATGGTCTGTCAGACAGGACTGACTTATAGACCCCGATACACGTGTTTCGATCTTGCGATCTCGTCACTCGGGTAGTTACCCTTTCTCGTCTTTCCCTAATCTCTGGGGTGCCTCTGTAGGTGCTCCAGTCCCCACAATAAGAGTTGTCGGCGACGAACGCTTTACACTCCATGTCCAGTGAAAAACTCACCAAACACAGAGTGTTGTACATCCGATTGCTCGTGGCTCACCCACAGAGATTAGCGAAGGACGAGAAAGGGTAACTACCCGACTGACGTGATCGCAAGATCGAAACACGTGTATCGGGGTCTATTAGTCAGTCCTGTTTGACAGACTATTGACATGCGTGGCTCAAAAATGATTGCAAGGCATATTGAATTTTGAGCTATGGTCTTGAGAAAACACTCAAAACGAATGTTATGATATATTGAATTCCACATTAGTACTCATATTTTAAATCCCAAATACGCTGTAACGACTAATTAGTGCCCTCTACGTTTGTATTACCTGTGAAGAGACCAAAAATTGTCTTAAACGTTCAATGAGTCGTGCAGGACTTCGCTTCATAAGATTCGCAACCTGTTCTTTATACTGCTAGACATAACTTGTTCACCAAGATTTTCTCACTCATGATCAATAATCATTTCATTACCACAATTTTTCAGACAGATGTGTTCACACACTTGCTACCCACGCACTTCTATTGAATCACATAAACAAATAAACATGATTTTCGTGCTGATATGAATGGGCGAAATGTGTATAGGAAGAGCATTTTAGATAGGCAAAACATTAATAATTAGCTTTAATCTCTGTTCTCGACAACACCACCTTCCTGAGAAGCATTTATAAACGCTCGAAAGTGTCTGCTGTATTAGTGCAACTTTCCATCAAAAAAATCATGGTTGTCTGTGGTTCGCACTACTCTGACGAGTAGTTTCAAGGCATAGCAAGTATTCCATCCTTTAACACTCACATTGATGTGATAGGTGTGTTGAACGACGCAAATTTTCACGTCAGCTGCTCAAATAGTGAAACTCTCCGGATAAACACGTAGCACCAACGTTATAAATATTTACTATGCTGTACTTTCGGGTAACTGATTTATGTTTAGTCAACATGGATTGTAAGATACAGTCTAAACGTGAGCAAGTATACCTAAACGCGTATTCCAAGATGTCTCCATACTGTATCGATGTCATAGCGTGTCCAGCGACGCCAGGGTATCCATAACGATGGACTTGAGATCCTCTGCGTGAAATGTAAACATGTTATGCACCATGAAAAACTAGCAAACAGATCTATCTTTCTGAGAATCAACAAAGATCCATGATCTCTTCATGATCAGAGCAATGAAAAATGTTTGCAGACTGTTTCAATATATGATATTGGGAAAAACCATTGTGTAAAAGAAAATACATATTGTGTGAACCTTTTCAAAATGTCTTACTAGCTAGTTTGAGCCAAGCGATGGCTGTATGAATGCATCTAATACGCATAAAAAATGTTCCCAGAAAAACAGTCTTTTGCTGATCTCACCGTCGGCAATTTTAGAGAATGGCAGTGTAGATGAAACTTACGCAACCGTTACAAACCCACACAAGCGCCAGTGATGTGAGTAGATTAGAAGAAAAAGAAAAATTGGGCTCCTAATGTAGGCAAAGCGCTTGCAGACGAAGTGAGGAAATCTCTGAATATAGAAAATAAACAATGAACAAAATCTGTTTGCAAAAGAAAGGGCTAACCGAAAACATTTCATTAGCTGTGTAAACGCATAACGGTGAAATCTCTATAAAAGTGGGATGAATCGACACACGACATTCAGTTCTCACTTTGTGTTTTCCTCCAGTCAACTCTAATCTCAATATGCTTGACTTTTCAGAATGCGGGTTTTTCTACTCGCATATCTCGCTGCCTTGGCGGTGCGACGATACTCGAGAGCGAAGAAAGCTTTGACGAAAAATTACAGGACGGATTTGACTTGCTTAGAAGTGTAAGACAACCTGGTTGATCTATCTTTATAGTATTCCAGGAACTGTTTATCGTTGGTATAGTCGAGTACTTTTGACTTTTTTTCCAGGATCCAAATGCATATGACACAATGGAATTTCGTAAAAGAGCTCACGAACTACAGGAAGGAACATACACTTACTATGAGGAACCGAGTAAAGAAGTTGCAAAAGCGATGGAGGCATGCACATTGTTCTTTGTATGAGCGCTGATTAAGTGGAAATTATGAAATTTCAGCTTTACGTAGAGAGCACTCGAGGCCACGAGGGAGCATTTGCCGAAGATGTCAATAGCGATGAGAAAGTTGGCATTGCGTTGTTCCAAGGAGATATGATGCTGTCCAAGTTTGCTCGAATCTCCAACTCCACTATTACGTAACTTCATTGCTTCACTTCGGTTTATAGAGCACAAGCCGATGAAATATTGGAAGACATGGAGGTAAGCATGGGTCGCCGCAAAAACGGCAAGCTTATCGTGATTTTCAGCCAAATCCGCGAGACGAGTATTCACAAAGGCCACTAAAATGTGGAGAGAAGATACTCGCCTTGAATTCAGGGAGGACAGCTCAGGTAACCAGCAACTGTGATGATGCATTGATGTTCTTATTTCATGTCACTCAAAAAAATGCTTCCAGCCACGGACAAGGTGTGGGTTACAGACGGTGCAGGATGTTGGTCACATGTCGGAAGGTTAGGTGGAACTCAGTTCATGTCACTAGGAGATGGTTGTGGCTACGTATGTTCTATGAACTTGCCTCTTAATAATCTGATTCAAACCGAAACGGTATTTGTATGCCTTTACAACAGAACAAAGTTCTCAATTGACCCTTAATCACATGTCATGATTATTTGCTTCAGATTGGATTGGGTTTACACGAGCTTGGCCACACCATAGGTCTCTGGCACACGCAGTCCAGATACGATCGTGACAATTTCATCTCATTGCGTTGGGAGAATTTGCAGGTAAGTCACTAGCGAGCAATCAGCGCACATTTTCGTTATGAAAACGTAATTTTAGTACGATTGGCATGATCAGTTCGGTAAGGAGACTGAAAGTACCAACTACAATTATAACATCACCTACGACTACGGGACTGTTATGCATTACTCAGCAGGATCGCCACAGTCAGTCAAATTTTTAGATGTTTCAGTGGAAAACAACGGCAGAGCAACGAATGTTTCACCTCTAGTCTCTCAACGAACGGTCAGCCCTACATGATTCCTCACGACAACAAGTTCTTGCCAACTCTTGGGTCGTACATTCTTTCATTCTACGAAAAGCTCATGGTCAACCTGCACTATAAATGCCTCGGTAAGATTATTGCTGTAAGCATAATTGATTTATCGACATATCTTCATCATCCAAAAGGAATATCGTTTTCAGACAAGTGCCCTAAAGAGTCCTTCGATAAGTGCGGAAATGGCGGATTCCCCCATCCAAGAGACTGCTCAAAATGCGTTTGCCCTAGCGGATATGGCGGAAGATTCTGCAAACAAAGAGTTGGAAGATCAGTTTTTAACAAGAAGTTTTGTTAAAAAATATTAACTCATCTTTTCTAGCCACCTGGTTGCGGCAAGGAACTTACAGCAACGGACGAGTGGCAGGAATTTCAGGACACCGTGGACAGGAGAACTATGATCGATATGCTGCTAACGACGAATTTCTCTTCTGTAACTACTGGATTAAGGTTTCACAGTGTGCAACTGATCTATTTATATCACCATGATCGATAACTTATTTAAGGCACCGCGTGGTAGAAAAAATTGAAGTGATCTTTAAAAACTACAGCGCCAATAATTTGGGTGTCGGAGGATGCCAATGGGTGGAGTCGAGATCAAAACATTGAAAGATAAACGTCATACTGGTTATAGGTGAACGTTCATGATCAAATGTTTTATTGATTCATCATCCATCATATTGACAACATCACATATTTTAGATTCTGCTCTGCGGAATATACTGGAACATCCTTTGTCTCTGCACACGACATCGTCCCTATAATCCATTTCAGCAGAGTCTACAAAGTTACAACCACCATACGCTATAGAATCCGTAATACTCTTATCTCTAACTTTCAAGTATTGCTAGAATCACTCAGTAAGATTCAAAACGATACAGATCCCGATGGTGGTAAACCAACTAAGCCGACATCTGAACGAACGCCTCAGCCAAAAACGACAACTGAGCCAGAAACGACGACAACTGAACCAACAACTCAACCGTCGTCTGAGAAAACGCCTCCACCTACCAGTAAACCCAACAAGTGCCTGGATGCTCTCCTGTACGTGCTACTAGGCGTTTATCAATAGTTTCGTTTGATTGAAAACGTTGTTTAGGTGCAAGGCTCTGAAGAAATTGGGCTTCTGCAAAGCCAATGACATCAAACCGGAGTTTAAGGCGAAGGTCTGTCCTGGCGTATGTAAATAACTGCTGTTTTTCTTCATCGAATAAATTTATTCATACACATGTTCCTACACATCCACTACTGTACATATTCGCAAGGTCTCATACGGAGATTTCCTCTGCGAACTTTGAGGGATTATGTGCCAACGTAATCTTCTGTTGCCTGCTACAGTACAGTGAAAGATACTTTTTGATCTGCATCAAGGACGCCATTTTCAAAATAAGGTATAACAATAAAATTGTCGAACTCCAGCTATCAAACAGTCATTAGAGCACTCAAAAACTCGGGAAGCGCGTTTTCCGAAGAGGTTAGAAGAGGAAGCGTAATCGAAAGAGTTTCACATCTGGAAAATCTAATATTCTTCTGCCTGTCACAGTGCTCCAAGGTGTCCTTTCCAAAGCCAAGTACACCTTTGAAAATGTTAAGATTTTTCTACCTAATAATCATTAACTGTTCATGATTTTTTATAGACGAGATTTTATCCGGACAGTAGTGCTTGAATGTGGAACAAAATCTCATTTCGACTGTTACAAAGCAAAAAAAAACGTCACCCAGGATGCGCCATTTTCGGCTGGCGGTCTGCTCGGACGGCTATGAAGAGTGGCTGCCGGAGCGCGCTTTAATGCTGCTTCGGTAATTTTCCAATGAAATTTATAGATTTTCCCACAAAATGATGGGATTTCAGTGTTAGTGAATTCTCAAATATGGTCATGCAGACTTTAGTAGGCTTGGTTTTATTAGAAACAACGTAAAGACTCCAATTATAATCCACACTTTTAAGAAACAATACAATTATTCGTAGAGAAGCCTTATTTAGAACCTTTGATACCCTTTTTTATGGTATTTAATTCATGCTCGCCCACAAATCAATCAAACGTGCCTTCTATTTGTTGTATTTTTTATGTAATTTATTACATAAAGTACATATATTTCATCAGAGTGGCTGAAACTGGGAAAACTACGAATAGTTCGTCAAATAATCGCTCTGCTATTGCATGCGATCCATATCTTTGGTCATCCACGCAATAATTTTTTTTGATTATTAGTGCACTTCAAATTCCCATTTCTCAGATCAATGCGTATTTTCTTTCGAATTCTGTATTTATAGCTATGATATTTGGAAGTGATCAAAGGACACGGTTCTTTTCCATTGTCTCCATCCTGTTTGAGCCCTTTTGCAAGAACGTAAATCTACTTTTGTAAAACTTTTTGGCAATCATTCAATAGCTAAAATCATGTAAACATATCAGCCGCATTCTAATACCCAAATGATGTGTTTTTTTGCGCTATAACTATTGAAATGAGATTTTGTTCCACATTAAAGCACTGCTGTCCGGATAAAATTTTGATCATGAGCAGTTAATAATTATTAGGTACGTAAATCTTAACAATTTCAAAAAGTGTGCTTTTTGGAAAGGACCCCTTAGAGTACTGTTTGATTATTTTGGAAATGACTTCCTTTATGCCCTTAAAAAAGACTTTTTACTGTACTGTAGCAGACAAAAGAAGATTACGTTGGCAGTTAATCGATATGTTGCAAAAAGAGAAGTGACTTGGTTGCCAACGTCGCAGACTCTCACCCGATGAAATGCGAAACCCAATATTCTTTTAACTGTCACAGCGCTCTAGAAAGTCTTCTTCTATAATCATTTTCTTCACTGAAATTGTTGAATTTGTGTTATCAAATGCTGACCGTTTATAGCGAAAACATTATCAGGCAAGAAATTTTCAAATGTGAAACAAAATAAGTTTTTCTATTGTTACAGCGTAAAAAACAGGCAATTTCAAAAATAGAACACTCCCTCAAGTTCACTAGATTTTGGCTATCTGATCATTATTCGCCTTTTGGATAAAAGCAAGAAATACGTTTTTGCCAAGTGGCTTAAACAAGGTGGAGACAGCGGAGGGTACCGGGATGGTTATGTACTGCTAAAGTTTGTGCCAACTGTGATTGTCTTTTGATGTTGTTACTATAGGTTGTTGCTTTTTCATGAATAAGTTGATAAACTGGAAACAATATTAGCATTATATGGTGAATATGGCTCGGAAGCATACATTCTGTAAGAGGAGATGAAAAGTAGTTTTCTGAGAATGCAGCTTTCACAGTGGAAAGTTAAAATTTCTAAGACAGCTGAGCGTCCTCTCATTGACACTACGTTTATGAAAACAGCTGTAATGATAATTCACTGTAATAATGAGGTAAGTTTAGTATAAACTTCTACTATGCGTATTGAGAGATTCGCTGTGAATTGAAGGGACGCGTTGATTGGGCAAAGCGCAAGATATTCATGGTTTTCGTTAGTAGCATAAGCGGAAGATGTCCTTAAGAAAACCAACATTCGTTTAGATATTTCCATTTTTCTAGCAATTAAAAGAATACTGGTAATCCAGTGGAATGGGTTTTTTTCTAGAAGACCGAGAGCTTCCGCGAGAAATCTTTGAAATGCTATTGCATGCAAGAGAGATTGTTTTCAAAAGTATGGATAGTTAAGACAGTTGGGCGTTATTATCTTCAGGAATACGCCCAGAAAAATTCCTTTGGTGACAATTTTAGTCATTTTAGCAAGAACGTTTGAACGAATTGAAAATTAACTGTATAATCCCAAAAATTCAGCTATGAAATGGAAGAAAATGCCGCGATTGACAAACGTTTTCTTTTGTTGATAAGTAGAACGTACTATGGAAATCTTCACACACAACAAGCTCACCGTTTAATTCACAATTTTTCAGGTTATCAGTTGACTACGAAAACATTAAGAAATAAGGGCAAATGTTCTATAACAGCTGGAAATACATTCTTTTGTGTAAGGCTGTGCTTCTTTTTTGAAAAACTTAATTATGGAAATTATTACCGCTAGCTTTGCTATAATTATACATACAGCAGTCTTATCAGCTACATTTCATCCTTTTTAGACGATAACGCCTTTTTAAGAAATTCAATGCCTGAATTTCTAGTGGAGTACACACCAATCTTCGTAGCCGTCCGAACGTCGCGCCCACGACCCTCACCCTCCGCAAAGGGATATATATATATATATATATATATATATATATAATATATATTATATATATATATATATATATATATATATATATATATATTATATATATATATTATATATATATATATAATATAAATATATAACCGTATGAGACCTTGCGAATATGTACGAGTAGTGGATGTGTAAGAATATATGTATGATATAATTTTATCGTGAAAAAAACAGCATTTAGTTACATAAAAATATAGATAAAGGATAAAGCTCTCGGCGTTAATCAATTCCTGAGGGATGGCCCATCTGGCCTATACAATGACTCTCTGTGGCCTCCCGCTGAACCGAGTCAGTGCTGCTTATCCTCCCAGACAAGTCTGAGACCTGTCTGGTACCAATTTACCGACCCCGGAGGGATGGATGGCTTGGTGAGCCATGAGCGCGAGATCGAACCATTGACCTCGTGTGTCGACGCAGGGCACCTCTCACCAATCTGCGCACACATGCGCTCATTTAGTTACATACGCCAGAACAAACCTTCGCATTGAACTCTGCGCTAACGTGAAGATATTCAACGAGCCGATCGTATTCTTTGTCGATGTTGTCAACAGCGGTAATTTTCCTAAAGCCAACTAACGATTTGAATGCATCCCAGTTTATGGTATTTCAGGACTTCGTTGTTTGAATTTAGCGTCTTTTTCTCCTTTTCGCGAAAATTAGAACGTTGCGCGAAGGAGACGATGATCTGATCCCGTGTAGAACTTCGGAGCAACAGCGACATCGGCCAGACAAAACCTTTGATTTTCTACGATGTGGTCTAATCCGTTATGGTACTCTCCACTGAGAGACTCCCACGTCCATCGCTGAGAGTGAGGCTTTTGAAATTGTTAGCTACCATGGATGGTTTGGGTCGTCATGATAAACTCACATAGTCTGTCACCCTGCTCTTCTATCCTGGTCCGTGAGTTCCAATGTGACGTTCTTCAGACGTTCTTGTATGTCCCACTTTTGCGTTAAAATCTCCGACAATGACCTTGAAAAATGTATGATCCTCTCTAAAGAATTTTTCGAGGTCTATTAGAGCGCTTCGACATCGTCTTCGTCATATCTTCATCTTGGTGTGTAAGCAACGAAGATGGTCAAAGCCGGCATAGAACCACATCATTTCAGCAATAATTGCCCAATACGGGTTATTATTGTTCAGATGAATTGATGTTCATGGCCAAATTCGATTTGACGAGGACGTCAACGCCGCCGACACCTCTGCTATCGCATATTCTGAGGAACAGTTCTTCTCCGGTGTCATAAACAGCGTGAAAAAGATGACGCCTTCTCGTCTCAGCCAGGCCAATGACGTCGTACCTTACCCTTCTTGCATAAATCAGTAGATCTTCTACAGCGGATTTATGAGCAGGGCTTCTTGCATTGTAGGTATAGATCGTTATTTTAGTCCGTCTCGATCTTGGCAGCCTAGTTTGGCTCTGAGATTTTAGCTGACTTCCGCTTTTGTCCTAACTAGCGCTGCCTTACCAGGGGCTCTTTCGGGGTCAGGGAATGAGGCCCATATTTGTTGCTGTTTTTGGCATTTCGATACCCAACGTGTAGCTTGCCAGGCTCTAAGCGTGGGGGCTGGGTACTCACGAGTAGCTTGCCAGTCTCTCTCGGAGGGGAGCGAGAGGAACTTATTTGTTGGATGCGATTCCTAACCGCCTTTGATGTACTTCCCAGCCGCTTGTTTGCAGGCTTTTGGCCGACTTGGCTCGTAGGAATAGAGTTTTGTCAAGTCGGCGCTGCAGATGCATGGCGCTCATCCCCTGAATCTACCTACGTCTCTGGGAGGCACGCGGTCGCTTTTGGTTCGCATTTTATTCCCCTATGCGCCACCTGAGAATGCGCCACGTGCTCTCGCGACTAACCGGGCTGGATCCCTCAAAGAGGGAGATCCGTGGACCGGCTCATAAGAATATCGAAAACAGTGTGCATCAAGGCCCGGAAGAAGGTGATGTCGCCGAAACATCATCTAGCAATCCCGTATAGCGATCAATCAACAACAACAAAACAACGGCAACACCAACGACGTCTACCAACCGCGTGCCAGCTAAAGAGCTAAGCTACCATATTTGATTGATAATCAACCTTGATGCTGAGGTTAACAGGAAGTAGATCTCTCGAATGCTGTCCTCAATGTGAGAGAAGGAGTTTGACAAGGCGATACAAATTCACCAAACTTGTTCACTGCTACCCGGCAAAATGTCATACGAACATTAGAATAGGACGATATGGGAGTGAAAATTGACGATCGGCAATTGAAGTATCTTCGCTTTGCTGATAATATCGTTCTCACAACCCAAGCTTCAGACAAGCCGAACGAATAGTGACCAATTTCGACAACGCCATATGGAAATATTTACCTTCAACTCAATCGAGCGAAAACAATGTTCATTAGGAACAGGTGGGTTTTAAATGCCCCATTCACATTCAACGAAACGACGTCTCCAAATGCTCCAGTTACGCTTATCTGGGTCTTGAAATCAACATGATGAACGACCTAGCTCCTGAGTTGAACAGGATTAAACGAGCGGCTTGGAGAACGTTTAAGAGCATCGAAGATGTAGTGAAGAGAACAACGAACACCCAAGTCCGTGCACACCGTTTCGACCCTAATAAAATAATCTTATCCCTGCCTCAAGGTATGCAGCAGAAATTGGTTGCTACGACACCAGGATGAAGGATCAGTTGGCGTTCTTGAACGCGCAGTCGAAAGGTCAATGCTAAGAGTATCCCGTATCACGCACATGAAAGAAAGGATCTGGAGTTCCGACCTATGTCAACGATCGAAAATCAGAGACGCCGTTCTGCACGCCAAGATATCGAAAATAAGGTAAGCCGGACAGGTGATGCACTTCAACGAGAACCGATGAACGAAAGGCGTTACCGAGTGGATACCCCGAGATAGCAAGAGCTCTTTAGGAATACCACCGGCCCGATGGTCCGGTTTCTTCACGAAAAGACTAGAAGAAAGATGTGATGCTCAACGATTCCCTAGTGCGACGAGGACCCACTGAGCTAATCCTGCACGCGATAGCGAAAAATGGATTCATTGCTGACCCCTGCTCGAGTCGCTCGACGATTAAAGGGACGACAGGTGATAGGTGACTAATCAAACCTCAAACTTTCTCTTACTGCTGTCATCAATCTGAAGGAATCAAACGTTTCAGCCTGAATTTGAAGTAGAAGGAGCGCACCGTTTACTGTCCAATTTTCTCTGCCTTAGGCTTCGCCTTTGCGTGGTTTTTTCTTGCAAAAATGGTAATAATTAATGTTGTTGATACCACACAATAGCCAATTTATAGAGGCCATAACTGTACAAAATTCACGCACTACAACCGAATCGCAACATACATTGTGAATGGATGTTCATTAATCAGTGAGCTGACAATGACCTACAGATGTATCAGTTCACTGTCATTGTGCTCTCGGAAATGTTCGACACTTGTTCATCTATTCCAAAGGTATAGGAGAGGGTCTGATCAGTTCAGAAAAATGATGGGATATATCTGATAGGGATATGAAATGTTTTGAGGCGTAAGATCTAGTGCTACATAGGCACCTGTTTCGTCCTGTTGGGACCCATTTAGTAGCACCTTTACTCGGCACAGCCGATACTTTAAGGCTAAATAATCCTCTATAAAAGAATCGACGCCGAATATTAAATCATCCTAAGCTAGGCGATGCAATTACCTAACATTATGATGACCGCCAGTCGAGTTTGTGGCTTATACAACAAATCGCACCTCTACATTCGACCGTTAATCTATGGATCCGCTCAAAACGATATAATCTGATAAGGATATAACATGTTTGAATCGACGGAGGGTGCTACTGATGAGTCCAAATAAGGCAAAACAGACGCCTTCATAGCTTCTAGACCTAGCGGCTTAAAACATGTTATATCCTTATCATATTAGATCAGTTTTGAGCGGGTCTATAATAAATGATCAAAAGTCGAGTAATGACAGGATAGATAGAGAGTTTCGCCGGTTTCCTCATTTAATGAGGTGGACGCTCTCCAATTCTCACATTGTGGGAATTTTTTCTAGAAATCTAAAGTGCAAGCGCACATTAGCGTATAAATCAACTTTGTCTTATAAGGAAGTAAATGTAGTGTAAGTAAGGGCGAAGAAATTGAAAAAAGTGGTTTCTTAACGATGTCACTCTCTACCATTCATTATTCTCACACGATATGTTTAAACCGAGATTCGAGATAGATTTGATAAATTAGCAAGTCTGGTCATTGCTCACGCATGTATATGTTTATGGAACACTGCGAATATGTACGAGTAGTGAGTGTGTCAACACATCTGTCCGAATGAATTTATTTGTGAAGGGAATGACCATTAATCACAATAATAGGGGCAAACCTTTTTCTTGAAGTTAAAGTCGTACTTGGTGGTCTCGCAAAATTTAAACGATCTCCGTAGGAGCGTACACCTAAACGATGTTTTTGATTATGAGAAAATATCAGTGATAACTTAGTAATACGTACAAGAGACGAGTATAGCATTTCTTTGTGGTCGCGGTGGTCGGAGTCGGACGAGGTGTTTTCTCAGATACTGGCTTAGATGTTGATTTAGTTTTTCCACTACCATAGGAATCTGAATTATCCCAATTCATATAAGACTGTTTTAGCAACACCTCAAATGCTACGGATAAGAGTATTACGGATTTTATAGCGAAGAAGAGATGTGACTTTGTAAACTCTGCTGTAAGTAATTACGGGGACCATGTCATGCTCAGAGATCAAGGATGTTCCACCATATTCCGGAGAGCAGAACCTGAACACTTGTGATGGGCACAGACTCATGAGATGCTGAACTTGTTGCTAGTGTACGTTTACCTATAACCAGTGTGACGCTGATCTTCTAACGTTTTAATCTCAACACCAGCCCATACGCAACCGGGATAATCCAAGCTTTCAGTGTAGTTTTGGAAGATTACTTCGATCTTAGAGCCAGGTGGTCCCTTAAGCGATAACTTTTTCATGTGTACTACTAAGGTCGGTGTCAGACTAATGTACCCGAATCCAGTAGTTGCAGAAGTAGAAATCGTCATTAGCAGCATATCGGTCATAACTTTCCTGTCCCACAACGTCCCACAATTCTTGGTATTCATCTGTTGCTGTTAGTTCTTTACCGCACCCAGGTGGCTGCAAATCGAAAAGATTATTCCTCACTTCACGACAACGACATTGAAATTCTAATCATCTTACTCTTTATTACACAGTGGCCCACCATATCCGCTAGGACAAATGCACTTTGAGCAGTCTCTTGGATGAGGGAACCCGCCATTCTCACACTTTTTCCAGGACTCTTTAGGGCATTTGTCTGAAAGATATAATTTTATAATGGAGAAAAGTAATGTAAATAGATCAAATATGCTCGCAGTTATAATCTCACCAAGACATTTATAGTGCAGATTGACCATGAGTTTTTCGTAGAACGAAAGTATGTATGATCCAAGAGTTGGCAAATATTTGGGATCGTGAGGCATCATGTAAGGTTTACCGGTCGTTGAGAGTCTGCATTACGGGAATATAATAACACTTTTTATCGTTTTATTTTTGTATTTCACCAAAACGTCTAGGAAATAGACCGACCCGGGTGAGGCTCCTGAGTAATGCATAACAGTCCCGTAGTCGTAGGTGATGTTGTAATTGTAATTGGTACTTTCAGACTCCTTATTGAACTGATCATGCCAATCGTACTAAAATCGCATCTTTTCGAGCGCAACTGCGTGCTGCTGATTCAATAGTGACTTACAACTAAGTTCTCGTAATGAAGTGTGATGTAATTGTCACGATCGTGTCTGGACTGCGTGTGATAGAGACCTATGGTGTGGCCAAGCTCGTGTAAACCCAGTCCAATCTAAATCAAATAAGCATGGCATGTGATTATTAATCAACTCAAACTTCTCTATATTTCTTTGCAAAATCGTGCAAAAACGATTTCACATACGTAGCCGCAACCATCTCTAGTGACATAAATTGAGTTCCACCAATTCTTCCGAGATGTGCCCAACAACCAGCACCGTCTGTAACCCACACCTTGTCCCTTGCTATAAATTTCACTTTTAAGTGACTTTGAAACCATAAAAACATAATCGATCATCAATCGCAGTACTCATTTACCTGAGCTATCCTCCCTGAATTCAAGGCAGGTGTTATCCTCGCCAGATTTCGGTGGCTTTGACGAATACTCGTCTTGCTGCGTTAGCTGAAAATCTTCGTAGAAATATGTACCCTCAAATAATTAACTGTTTGCAAAAAAAAAGACGGAGGCAATAAAGAAAGACAAACATGCATTCCAAAGTGCGTAATTTATCCCGTTCGACCACAGAGTTGCAGGATACTTGTTGTCACGATAAGCTTGTCGTTTTTTGCGACGACCCATGCTTACCTCCATGTCTTCCAATATCTCATCGGCCTGCTCTCTGTAAATTGGAGAAGAACATAACAATCATAGTCATACAGCAGTGAGTTACAAAGATGAGCGAACCTGGTTAGCATGATGTCGCCTTGAAACAGCCCAAGGCCGACGTGTTTTTCGTCATTGATTTCTGCAGCCGAAACATCTGGGTGACCCTGGATGCTTTTTGAGTACATCTGAACATTCATATTTTTTGACTTTTAGGCGCCCCTACAAAGGACAGTGTGCCTACATCCATTGCTCTCAACTCCTCTTCAGTCGGTTCTTCGGATGCAGTATATTTGTCGACGTCTCCTTCCTGCAGTTCATGTGCTTTCAAGAGAAATTCCATCGTATCATGCGCATTTGGAACCTATGAAAAGTAAAGAGTTTACGTCTGAAGCAAACGCAAAGAAGTTGTCGACCATCCTTTGAAGATTCGATTGAACAAATTGTCTTACGTTACTGAGCATGTCGTATGCCTCCTGTACTTTTGCTTCATAGCTTTCTTCTCTGTCGAGCGTCGTCGCAGTGCCGAAGGCAGCAAGAAATGTGAGCAATAAAACCCACATTCTGAAATGTCAAACAAATCGAGATTAAAGTGCGTTTTGCTAGAAGAAAACACATGTGAAACTGAATATCGTGCGTCGATTCACCTCACTTTTATAGAGATTTTACCGTTAAGCGTTTGCACAGCCAATAAACTGTTTTCAGTTGGCCCTTTCTTTTTGCAAACAAAAATTCTGTTCATTGTTCATTTTCCATAATCAGAACGCTACTCACTTTGCTCTAAAGCGCTTTTCCTACGTTAGAGAGTCAATTTTTTCTCCTTCATCAAACCTACTCACATCACACTGGCTCTTGTATTGGTCTGGGCGGTCACGTAAGTTCCGTCAACGCCGCCATTCTTTAGAATTGTCGACGATGAGATCAGCCGAAGGACGGTTTTTTTTCTGAAAGCATTTTTTATGCGTATTAGATGCATCCAAACAGCCATCGTGGCTCAGAATTGCGTAGTAAGACATCCTAAAGAGGTTCACGCCACCATGTATTTTTTTTCTTTTACACAGATGATTTTTCCCAATATCATTTGTCACAAGCAGTCAGCAGAATTATATTTACTTGAACAAAATAGGTCTATGTGGAATCTCAGGAAATATATGTGTTTGCTGCAAATCATAGTACACAACTAGGTACATTTCACGCAAAGGATCTCAAGTCCATCGTTATGGAAACACTGGCGTAGCTGGACACGCTATGACATCGATACAGTATGGAGACATCTTGGAATATGCGTTTAGGTATACTTGCTCACGTATAGTCTGCATCTTACAATCCATGTTGACTAAACATAAATCAGTTACCTCGAAAGTACAACATAGCAAATATTCATAACGGTGCTACGTGTTTATCCGGGAGAGGTTCACTCTTTGAGCAGCTGACGTGAAAATATGCGTCGTTCAACACACCTATCACATTAATGTGAGTGTTAGAGGGTGGAATACTTTTCGATATTTTGATCCAATCGATTTTTCGGATGCCAAAAATGATTCACTTGAAAACTCATCTTTAAATGCAATGAAACTACTGTCAGAGTAGTGCGAACCATGACAACTATGATTTTTTTGATGGAAGGTAGCACTAATTCAGTAGACACTTTCGAGTATTTATACCCACTTCTCAGGAGACTGGCATTGTCGATAACAAAGATTGAGGCTAATTATCAATGTTTTGCGTTTCTAAAATGCTCTTCCTATGCACATCTCGCCCATTCATCACCTGTATCACCTGTCGTCCCGTTGATCGTCGAGTGACTCGAGCGGGTACCAGCAACTCTTCCATTTTTCCCATTCATATCAGCACAAATTCATGTTTATCTGTTGATGTGATTCAATAGAATAGCGCGGGTAGCCAGTTTGTAAACACATCTGTATGAACATTTGTATTAATGGACACGGTTATTGATTATGAGTGAAAAAATCTTGGTAAACCTGCGCTATAGGCATCATATTGTGAAAACGAAGCCAGCGAGAGCCCCTTTATTTTCAATTACATACGTAGAAGGGAATTCCTAGCAGTGTATAGAAGAGGCTACGAATCTTAGAAGGCGATAGTCCTGTACGCCTCAGTGAGTGTTTACAACAATTTATTGTCTCTTCGCAGCATTTCAGGTAGAGAAGGCATTAATTTGGTAGCGAAAATTGATGATAATCTAGTAGATAACTTCTTGGTAGTGAGGGGACGACGTTGTGGATCAAAATGAAGGTTTTTACAGTCTATTTATAAAATTAAAGTATGAGCGCAGTTGTGGAATTTATGTAATGGCGCATTTCACTGGTGGTTGACATTAACTGTGACCAACGTGACGATCACAGCACTTCAGTCTTGGCATCCGCGAAAGCACATCCGTTGAATTTGAAGATGGCATGATGTTATGGATATACCAAGTGATGAAGAGTGATGTGCAACACTTTCGCATAGGCGGCGCTCGAGCCCACATCTCGCTATATACGGGAACGCGTGCTCTAATCCAATGCACTACTGAGCCCATTTTTCCTATCATCCATAACTATCATCGCCAAAAGTGGCTGAATAAAAAGAATTCTAATTGATCGCTTCATACCCAATATCTGTCAGCTTGATTGGGTTCAATGTCGATACCGACTACCTGGCACAAACCGTTGACGGTTGGTCACTGACATATAGATGCGTTGTAGCGTAGAGAGTGGTGCTCAAGATGGGTGCCAGTAGTGCAACGGGTTCAAGCATGCGCTTGCACACGGAGTGAGATGGGGGTTCGAGTCTCGCCTGACGCGAAAGTTTTGCTCATCATACGTCACTGGGTATATCTGAAACACTTTGATTATTGAGTTAGTGATTTTTTCCAAAAAAATAAACTGCTATCAACCAGGTCAGTAAGCTTCAGTCGATTAGCAATCGATTAGCAGTGACATGTGTATAGATCACCAACGTCATTATCAGCTGGGAATCCCATCGACGTACAACCTAATTAAGAGCTTGATCGTTCTCTCGGTGCCAGTTTGCTACCGCACTGTATTGGCTTATCAAAAAGATAACTATGCTTCATTTAACCGGTTTTCAACCAAGTAAAAGTCTATACTAAAGCTGTCACTTTGCTATCTGTTAGCTAATCTGAGCGGGTGCCTGGTGAAAAGTATTCGATTCGATTATTGATAGGCGAAACCAACAACGAGGACAAACAATAGTTTGTGATCAACGAGTGATTTTTTAGCAGCGATTATGTACGAATAATCGTTGCAGAAAGTGATTGCTTCATGTGAAGGTATTGCAGTCCAGAAGATTCTACCCGATGCCACTACGAAAACCAACATCGCAAGGGTGAATGGTTACAAAACATTGAGTCTCGGATCAGCGCGATTCAGAGAACGGCAAAAGCGATAAAATGTTACCCTAAAAAACAAATTTTGCGCGAACTCCGCATAGAAAGCCAGGCAACTACGTCGACTGAGAAGTCCTCAAGCCACTTGTCTAGTGTTCAAGACTTAACAAATGGAAGTGATTTTATTTTTTTCGATCAAAAGATAGGATATATTTCTATAATCTTTTCCCTTCATGTCACTTATATTATAGAAACATTCGTAGTGGACCTTCACCAATAATTAATTGAAAAATGAGAAAACTGCCAGCTAGGCAATTCTTTATATGGTCCTCCACTATAACGTAAGCTTATGATATGCCCCAACGGCTGAGACGGTAGATGCATGAACATGCACACAATTTGTCTAATTTCTTAAAGAGTGCGACGACAAAATAAATACTTTGACGAAACCAACAGTCCACTCTGTATCCATATGAAAGAGAACTTATTGAGAAGCTTAAGATGAAAACAAATACCTGACTGAGCATGCATGGGACAACACAAAACGTAAGGGATTTCAAAGTAGAAGTCACTATCGTCGCACAGAAACATGCAGCCTCCGCGCGTGAGAATCTTGAAATAATTTGAATAAATGCTATATGAGCTAATATGGATCACAAGAACGAATACTCGTTATCGCACGCGATTTGTCTTAGTATATGGAACTGTTATTTCGATGTAGGCGGTGCATTAGCAATGTAAGTAATTTTTGCACGGTTTGTTTCCTTTTTGTAAAACTCGGTAGAGGACGTATAAAAAGAGATGAGCACGCTAAAAGTTGTTTTGTTCTCGACAGCTTTCAAGAATGTAAGTTTGGTGATTTTTTCTATGAAGTAATGGAGTTGTTTAGCTGACTGAGTTGTAGACACTCTGATCTTCCTAGACTCTCAAGTAGGCAACGCCGAAACGTCAGCTGTTTGAATATTTTGCGTAGCAATAACATTGTCTCCACTTTACAAAAGAACATTTCAAAAAACGTCTATCGAGTTTGTAGGAAGTCGACATATTCATTTCCATGTGCTGATCTCTCAGTGATTTTGTCTTCTTCACAGCCTATCTGCACTTTAGCATATCATTATCAATTATTAAACAATATCTATTAATCCTAAAATGAAAATCTGATGCAAATACTAGTTCAACGGGGTCAAAACTTCGACTGAATGTGACATAATACAGCACGTCCTCGTTCAAACAGAGGCAGAATCGCAGGAATTTGCCCATCGTCCTTGAAAAAAGAAGGCTGAACGGAGATTTAGCAACAATGCTCAGGCACAAGCATGATTCTAAGATCAATGGTTATCACTGTAGAGGTTCGGTGTATGTGTATATAAAATAGGTTGAGTAAAGTTTTGAGAAAATGCTTATAACTTTTCGGGTGTCGGCCATTTTCAGTTTTTTTTTGGGGTCTATTGAAACCCCGTCTTCATCCGCGTTGATTGGTTTATAATTATCTACTTTTTCCAAGATGGAGTTAATAAGCGAGCAAATTAAGTTGTTCATGATGCACGAATAGCTGTTGGGTTCATAAGCAACGGTGGCAAGTAAACGCATCGATCTGTCCTTGGACGAAGACACAATTGACAAATTTACGGTGTACAGACGGTTCAAAAAGTTCGAACACCTTCCGTACAGTGCGGATTCGGCTCCAAGCGACTATCGTTTGTTTCGTTTGATGGAGCACTAGTTTCGTGACAAAAATTTGGTACCGATATTGAATTGATTATTCACTTGTTCAACAACAAGAAATCGGAATTTTATGCTCGTGATCGATCTTTCACCGGAGAGATGGCAGGAAGTGCTTATAGTTCAAGGGCATTGTGTAAGTTAGTGAGCGCATAAAGAGATTTACAGTATCCTTAAGGACTTTGACTATTAGTTATGTCTTTGTTCGAGTGATATATGTAAATGTTTCACATATATTTTTTTCAGAACGTTTTCCCCAACCTATTATATAGCTTTGCGGACAGCGCCATTCTCGGCTGACGGGCGATTCGGACGGCTGCGAAGAAAGGCTGCCGCCCCCCCCCCCCTCCTCCCTAATATAAGTGTGGTAGTTTTCTAATAAAATTATTAATTTTTTCTTCAATGAATGGGATTTCTGCGCCGATAAGTAGTCAAATTTGATACGACAAAGTTCAATAAAGTTAATTTTTGGAAGGAAAGTAAATGCTCCATTCGTAATCCACACTTCTAGAGGGCAAAACCAAATATTTTGCAAACGCCAGATTTAGCTCCTTGATCGAATATTTTGATAATATTCTAATTATACTTGCCCATGATTCAATGGATTTCATCTTCTATTTCTTCCAATTTTCATTACTTTATATCATAAAGCACATAAAATCATCATACTGGGTGAAAATCAGAAATCAATGAATAGTTTGACAAAAATAGTTACTTGGCGTGAGCGATCCCACTTCGGCGATATTTCTCAGTATTTTGTTGATTATTAGTGCTCCTTAGATTCTCATTTTTCAGAACAATGCGTGATTTCGATCGAATTCTTTTTTCTTAGCTATATTGAGTGAAAAAATAATGGTCTTTTCGTCATCTTCACTCTGTTTGAGTCCTTTGCTAGAAAACATATTTTAGTATTTTGTGGAAAGATTGTGGCAAATGGTGATAGCTAAAATCAAATAAATTCAAACGCCGTTATCTATTTTTAGAAGGCCTATTTTTGAGCTATAACAAACGAAATGAGACTTTGCTCTACATTCAAACACCTATCACCGATTAATTTCTTTCATGAGCAATCAATAATTGTTAGATAGGGCAAATCTCATTCTAACGGTGTACTTGATCTCTGAAAAGGACCCTTAGAGCGCTGTGACAGTCCATGGGATATAAGGTTTTGAAATTTTGGATTTCTCTTGATGCTTGTATCTCGTTTTGACTTCTTGGAAAAACGAGCTTTCTCATTTTTTTGAGAGTTCTACTAATCATTTGACAGCTGGAAACTCGACAGTTCTGAAGGTATACTTGATTTTTCAGAATGGTTTTCTAGATGCACTCAACAGTAAGAATGAAAATATCTCTAACATTCAAGCATTTTTCGCTGAACAAAGCCTTTGAGCCAAACTTCTAACAATTATTCGATAGCTTAAATCTCAACAATTTCCATAGAATCTTTGCTTTTACACTTTCTTATTGTACTTTCGTAGTCCAATGAAGGTTACGTTTCGCATTTAATATATGTGTTGAAAAAGCGGGTGACTTGGAGCCAATGCCGCAAATCCCACCCTTCGGTGTGCGAAATGCAATCTCTTTCTTCTACTTGTTACAGCGCTCTAAGAGGCTCTTTCAAAAATCAGTTACATCAAAATTGCTGAAATTTGCGCGATTGAATGGCTGTTAACTCTTTGTAGAAAAAACTTTATTCGACGAGAATTCCCCGAATTCCAAAAAAAAATGTTATCCCTTCTGTTAAAGCACAAAAAATCGTCAATTTGAGAAACAAAACACATTTTTCACATTCATTTGATTCCACCTATCGAATGATAACTGATATCAAACAAAATCAAAAAAAATATTCTTACCTAAGGGCTCAGACAGGTGGAGAGAACGGAAAAGTACCGAGGAACTAACGTATTGCTAAATATTTGTGCCATTTGTGATGGTTTTTGTTTTAATGTTGTTATTACAGGCTGCAGTCTGCTGATGATTGTATTGACAGCTGTTAGCAGTTTCAGCATTATGTACAATATTACTTCGAAGCACGGATTTTTTGAGACGAGCTCGAAAATAGTTTTATAAGAATGAGCTGTCATAATGAAAAGTAGAAAATTTCTTAGACAACCAAGCGTATTTTTTTCACAAAGCTACGTTCGTAGAAATTCCATCAACACTATTCACCAAACTATAATAGTGAGGTTTCCTTGGTATAGTTTCTACTACATACGTATCGAGAAACGCGCTGTAAATGGAAGGACGGTTAGCGCAAATGCTATCACTTTATACCTTTATTTCGAGTGTTTTATTGAGACTACGCTCAAGTTTCAATAGATCCTTTCAGTATATTTGAGCCAACATGTCATGTGGTCTGGTAAGGGCTCTTGTACAGCCCGAAACACGTGCTTCAACCTTACAGACCCGTCAGTCGGGCAGAACCCGTCGTCTTTCGATCTTTTTATTAGTAGTCAGTTCTTTCGGGAGCCCTACTCTCCCTGCACAAGGTTATAGAAGGCGAACGCTCACTCCATGTCAGGTGAAATTTTCACCTAACACACAGTGTTGTGTAGGGCTCCCAAGAGAACTGACATAATAAAAAGATCGAAAGACGACGAGTTCTGCCCGATTGACGAGTCTGTAAGGACGAAACACGTGTATTGGGCTGTACAAGAGCTTAACTACACCACATGACATGTTGGATCAAATGAAATAAAAGGATCTATTATCACTTTTTTCGATAGTAGCGCAGGCAGAAGATGCCCTTTCTGAAGGCCAACCTTGGTTCTCAATGTCCAGTTTTTGAACTGCCGAAATACTAGAAATCTGGTAAAATAGGTGTTTTTTGAAAAAAAAAAAGCCAAGGGCTCAAAAGCACAATTTCTTGAAATGCGATTGTACGCGACATGGTTATTAGAACTGAAGATTTTTAGAACAGTTGGGCGTCAATTTATTCAGGAAAGCGTCTACAAAAGTTCATCTACTGATAATTCAATTTCTTGGCAGAAAAGCTCATAATAATCAAAATCTAACTACATAATTCGAAAAATCCGCTATGACAAAGAAAAAGGAACGGCATTTCAGAGACGTTATCTTTCAATTCTTAGTAGAACGTAGTAAGGGATTCTTCTCACACAACAAGCTTTCTGATCAAATCAAAATTCTTCAAGCCATCGATTCATTACAAGACCATCAGAAAGATACGAGAAAATGTCCAATAACAGGTGGTAATACATTTTCTTTTCCCAGGATGTGGTTTTTTTTCTTATTATAAAGGCAAGTTGGGAAGCCTTAGACTTAGTTTTCCTACAATATTCATATAGGAGTCTCTTCACAGATATATCATCGCATCTTGAGGTTAATATTTCTTCGAGAACTTAGTCAAACCGAAGCTTTATTTGAATACGCACCAATCCTCATAACCATTCAAAATGCGAGCCCAATTGAGGTCATAATGTCCCTCACCGCCCACAAAGCTATATAGGTATGTATGTATGTATGTATGTATGTATGTATGTATGTATGTATGTATGTATGTATGTATGTATGTATGTATTGTATGTATGTATGTATGTATGTATGTATGTATGTATGTATGTATGTATGTATGTATGTATGTATGTATATGTATGTATGTATGTATGTATGTATGTATGTATGTATGTATGTATGTATGCATGTGTGTATGTATGTATGTATGTATGTATGAATGTATGTATGTATGTATGTATGTATGTATGTATGTATTTTATGTATGTATATATGTATGTATGTATGTATGTATGTATGTATGTATGTATGTATGTATGTATGTATGTATGTATGTATGTATGTATGTATGTATGCATGTGTTGTATGTATGTATGTATGTATTTGCTCATCAATATGACGTCGATGTTGTTCTCAAGCGTTGATACATGTCACATTGCCGCGCGATTGATATAAAATTTTAGAATACTATGGAGCACCTATGGAATAATGTATAAATGTATGCTCATAGGCTGAGTATATGTTATGTATGTACAATATACGCAAAGTGTATACACGTCTATCTGCACGCTCTGTGTTGGATTATGCACCAACATGTGTGATAGCGCAAAATGATAAACCTTCGTGCAATACCGCGACAACTGCTACGCCCATAATGGGTTAGAGCGATGCCCTGGGTGTGGGTGGTTGCCCTAGTCGTCGGCAAGTGCACGCCTGGCTGCACGTCTGTTCTGATAGATTACAGTTTTCTAACGTCTTTCCGGGATATCTTCCGGAAAGGCAGCCTTCTTTGCGTGTGCTCCGTGCATAAAGCTGGGCGAAGGAGTGTCACTGAGTGGTCAAAACTTGGCCTCCGTATATACTGTAAAAATACTCTACTTGCACGATAAATCGAAATTCATGACATTGCAAATACAAGGTAAATGTGATTGAAATATGAGTAAATAAGACGACATGAAAATGTTTACTAGCAGTAAGAAATACGGCCTTTTAGTGAGCATCTAATTCTTGCCTTTGAGAATAGGTATTGGAAGGAGCATTGGCATTGTTTGAACTTTCCATAGCCTTCTTAAGGTCCCCTCTATAACACTCTATAATTTTACTGGAAATCAAACCACCTTTGGTGGACTTACCGGAATACCATTAAAATGCTTTTCACTTGCCTAGTGATCCCGCTGCATTCCGCGTCAATAACATCTTACTCGCGAACGAGTTAACCCGTTCAAGACGGAGTGGCTTACGCATCTCCCTCAGACTATTAGCAGCCACTCAATAGGTTTAATCTCACTGATTTGAATGATGCAACTGAATTTGAGAGAGCCCTCGTCTCTGCGGTGTAGCAGCCCTTCTTGGCACGAGCATTTTTGAGCGTATATACTGTGGTACTGCAATGGTTACAACACGAGAATACATTTGCAAGAGCTCGTTGGAGGGTTCTGTCCAAATCGTCAACAAACATAGTTATTAACAGTGTGGCTTGCATAGAGGTGTAAAGGTTTTATTCAACACCAGTCTTCTGAGGAAGTGCATGTCACCATGCGAGTTTTGAAGTTGTTCAACCTTATTTTATATCTATTCTTTGTATTCCATTTACATATATGAAAGTGTAAAAATATTCCATTAGTATACACTAGTCTAACATTTTTCAAGATTTCCATAGAATGCCATTTGAGTCTACAGGGACTGGAAATCATACTGCTACTTTCAATTAGACGTTTTGTTAAGACTCTCACCAACGTTAATAACTATCAATTGCTGAGCAAACTTTTGAGACAAGAAGCGTTGAAACAATTTTTGAAATAGCTTGAAATGACTCTGTCCTGTTCTGACAAAGGATTTAGATAAAAAGTTCGTAATGACTTGAAGTAACTATTACTGACGTAATCGATTCCAGTTTGAAGGAATCAAGAAACGAAAAGCCAACATAGGTTGGCAAGGTAATCGACTGCAAGTTTCTCATAGGATATCGCAGGAGAAGACAAATGATTTCTACAATCCTATTTGATGTAACAGCAAGGTTTGCATATCGGCTGAAGGGCACTACTGGCGATTGCAGACTTCGTCGATGTTCAATAGACTAGATATGCCGAAGTTAGTTAAGATATCACAAAACTAAATTTCCAACTTACTTTCTAGCTTTATAATCCTGTTTGTCTCAAAATTGTGGTCGAAAAATGTTCAGCTTACTGCAAATGGTATTCAACCATGTAAGCATGAAATGGAATGATTTTACTGTCAACGAAGTTCTATTTTTATTGTTAAGGATGAGAGGATAACTTCAGCGAAGGCTTCATCACCGTTATCAAAATTTGCATACCGAGTTCTGCTATGCTTTTATTGATGGACTAACACAAGGTTTCTGTATATACTTAATAATGGCTAATTTCTGCTATGTGTCGAGTGTCCACATAACTTTTAGTGATGTCGCTCTTCATAGGCGTCTCGTCGAGACGAATAAGCAGATCACCACACGAAAAAGAAGCGTCCCTCAGCGTTACGCCTCCATAAAAAGCGCCAACCATGTCGGAGTGAGCAAACATCATCGGACAGTCAGGATATAGCACAGTCCTGAAGCAGCTATCGAGCGACATGATTTGCTCCTCTGGTCACAGCTCATCTTATAGTATTTAGATGAGTGAAGTTGGCATATCCGAAAGCAAAGCGATCTACTCTAATTTGAACAGTCAATAATATAATTTGGTGATTTTTGCGCGGCCTTAGACAAAATTTGACTCCTTTTTATTGTAACAAACTCCCACAATGATTGCGTTTTCACTATATGATGGAGTATGATTTGAGCACTAAGCTCTACTGTAACTTTGTACGTCAGCATTTCGAAACCTGAGCATGTTCGAATTGAGAAAGCTAACTTTTTTTTGATTTTCTTCACCGTCTATCACAATTTACTGTGCAGATCCCAGCACTTACTGTGTTCGCTTTGTTTCCTCGCATCCAAAATCCACGAACAGCTTCAAATATTTCAGGTGTTGTTTCATGTGTTGATTGGGGATTTTGTATTCTATATGAATGTCGTAGATCGAGGTCGCGATGATTCTCCTCGCAATCATGGGTGTGAAGGAACTAAGGCGTCTCTTGAAGTATTCACTAATTGATCTCCAGGAAAATGGGCAAAGGGAATCGAATCGCTTTGTGAAATTGCTTTTCTCTACTAACAACAATCAGCAACGACGGCACCAACGTCATCTACCAACCTCGCGCGAGCTAAACAGCTGAGTTTCCACGCTTATAATAATAATCACTTTTGATGCCGAGGTTGATAGAAAGTCGATCTCTCAAACTTTTACGTCAATTCGAATCGTTGTTAATCTAAAGATTGCGATAGTACCACAGCATAACTACAGTGTAATGTTGTAACAGCTTTGAGCTAACTCGCTAAAAAAAACAAGCTAATGTCATACTAATGTGGTCCAAACCAATTAAATCTAGAGGAGAACTAGAAATTTTGAGGAAGAAACGCTCTAATTTGACTGATTTCTTCTACGATTCTGGATTTCTACACAATCTGACATAATATTTGACATAACTGTATGGATCTCAGCTGTTCCTCACATGGGTTCAGCTGATGCTTTAGGATATTTACACTCCTTTATGAACAGTCATGAAGGATGTCGATCATCACTGGAGGATTAGTGTGCACCTGCGATTGTGAGGTAGTCGTAAGAAGAAGTTCCGTATTCTTGTAGGTCAAAATGAGTCCCTGTAGGAGTCTAATGTGAATTTCTGAGCCTCAAAGGGGTGGGTGGCTTTTCTGTCACGTGACGGGGACAAACCATAATTTCGCGCGTAAGCGACACCGCTACTTCTACACTATGCACTCGCCTGACCATTGGCTTAGCCTTGTTAGTTTTGATAAAAGGTCACTTTCATAGTTAGCGTTCGATTAGTTATATTCTGGGATCACATATCGCATTTCCTTATTAAAAAGAGCTTTTTCAGTTAGTCTTACATTTTCCTTTGCTCCGCACTATTGTTTAACAGTAATTCAAGACGCTACACTACAATCAATATCAAATGTTTACTGCACACGATTAGAATTCTTAGTAACAGTATCTTTACAAGCATATACTTAACATAGAAATCTGTTACAGTACATATGGCACTATATCAATCTTGAGTACAATTCTTATTGTTTAAGAAAATTGAAAACCACAGCACATTCGCTGTGCAAATTGCTTCACCACTTCATCATAAAAAGTAAAAGGACAATATAAGCTCATTTTGGTATGTAAATGATACAGACGGGGAACCAGTGTCTAGTGCATTCAGCAGCTTTTGATCCTAGAGACCCAAGGACTCCTGCTGAACGATACAGATTTCACTGCTTCGGCTTCCTTCCGATGCCTTTACTATACGCTTTCACTTTATCGCCTTGCGCTCATCTCTCAACTGAGGATTTATCTTCTTCATCAACTTCATGGAATACTGAATGAGCACATCTTGCAATCACAAGAAGCCAATGTAGGGCATTCGTCATTAATTTCCGGAGAGTGTTGGGGGGGGGGGGAGGGGAGGGGAGTGGGAATAAATCCGGTGTCTAGCATGACTGGCCTCTCGGTTACCGTATACCTCTCTCCCCTCTTACTAGATACTAAGTTTATAAAATTTCATCATATTGAACCGGATAGTTCTTTCCCAAAAATTAGGACGTCGTGCCAAAGATTCATCAAAATAAGCGATATAGCTTTTACTCTTCTCCGACATTTGACAGACGAAATTCTTAGACTCAGTGAGATAAGCGCGCCTATGATGCTTTCTTCGTGAAATCTTAGTGAGATGGAGAGGAAAGAATATATTTAGAAGCTGTGATGTGTGCCCAAGAATCCGAAGGAAGGAGAAGCTTGTTGTGAATGTCGTTTTACATGCACATCATCATCATCATAACACCCTAAGAAAATGTCTCATCACACCCATACAGTGACCTAATAAAAAATCATAAATGATCAAAAATGCATATAACTACATCATTAGCAGCTGATAAACATCATACCTGACAAAACTTTAGGTAGAGGTGGAGCCAAATTTTCTAAGAAAAGAAAGAGAAACCGTTATATATAATAAGACTACTATCAATATGAACTCGGAATGAAAAAAGTAACACCCCTCAGAAACTGTAGTATTTGCAAATTACCCGCAAATCGTTGAGAGAACTAATGACAACGTACATTAATAAAAAAAGAATATTGACTTTGATCATCTTCTAGCTCAGACATATTGATTATTTTGGTGGCCTCACTCTGGCTATCACCTGTAATTCGACCTTTAACCCTAAAATTTCGTAACCAGAGTTTAGTTATTTCAACAGATAATAATTTCAGCTTAGATAAGCTGGTTAAAGGAGGCTTATTACGGATAGTATAGTAGGATGTTATTTGAAAACATGATTTCAGGACAGTGATTCTACTAAACATTCTAACCTATAAGGTTCCATCTTGATCGAAACCATGGAGTACATACATAATGTGAAATCATGAAAACAAACAGCTCAAATCACATAAGTCTTGATGTCCTTGATGTGTTCAGTGACGACCATCCAAAGCATCGAGATATTTGTAGTCGATCAGACGCGGTATCAAAGTATGCCTAAAGAATTCAGAGCTCCTACATCTATTAAGGTTGTTTGAATACTTCGATGAAGTCGCCGAAATCATCAGTTTTTTAAAACCATCAAAAATGTGAAAATATTTGGTCTTAAAGGTGCGATCGTAAGATTATCATACACTACGCCCGAAATCGTTAGATCGCCGCCATACCAGACTCTAACATGACATTTCCCAACTTCTTTCTTGTCATTGCAAATAGGAATAGGCTACAATCATATTTTTTCTATTCCACACGATCTGAAATCACAGTTTCCTGCGTCGATTCTAGTACGTCCTGAATTCGATTCATCACCCGTATTCATCTTCCACAAAGGCCTTCAAACGTTTTAGGTGCTGCCTCAGCTGCTTCTTTAGGATTTCGTCCGCTTTGTGGATGTCGTAGGACAATTGTGGAGACGATCACCTTACAATCTTGGAGGTAGCCGAGCTGAGGCGTTCACAGGCGCTGACTTGACTGATTTGCAAGGGAGTGTTATGGGAGGAGATCGTACCAGCACCTTGTTTATCACACTGTTTCCTGATGCACCGTAATACTAATGACCGCGCAACTTCGCCGCTACAAGTCGCGGTAGAAAAAACTACTCACCAAAGTGTTTTTGTCTTTCGTGCTTTAGATTTTTCAACACTCATAACGTTACATCAGCATGTTCATATTAGCATTTAATGATCTTATCACGATCTTTCTTACATTAAAGTGTCGCTCAGTAATTTTTATATTTTTCCACCATTGAAGCCAAGAATTTTTCAGTTCCATGTGAAGAAAATGAACTTCTAGGCATGTCATGGTCCCAAGAGTTCGATATTATGACGAATAATTGATGAAGGTCATGTTTTTAGGCGATAGAGTGAAGCTGATATTTAAAAAATTAAGATTCTTGCAATCAAATAAGGAGTATAACCTTTGGGAGAAACTAGTATGAACTCACCTAATTGGTAAAAAGAAGAAGCATACAATAGGAAAAACCATCTCAATAAATGGATATGGAGAGAATCCGAACGCGCATAGGATGATTAGCTGCAGTAATTGACATGCGGTGAACAGATGTACTTTTCGTTGCGGTACCTTACGGATATAATGTGTTGGCGGATAAGCTTGCTGAAACAATATCAACTCTTCATTTGATACACATTTTCCTAAACATTTTAGTGTAAGTCGAATCATTTTGGATTTGTATGAAAATTGATATTTCAGTAATGAGAGAACATTTTCGTAGATACACCAAAATGCACCGATTATTTACGAACGACCTTACCTTCCAGAACTATCTTTGATAGAAATTATTTGATTGATTTGCCCTCAAGCGGACAAGTTATAACTTGGTGGAGCGTTAATTGCGATTTTGCCATTTTCACAATAGCAAATGGCATTTGGTAGCGTGTAAAGCATAGTGATTCAGCTGGGATCCGCAATGAATGGTTAACGGTTCGACCTTGTTCCATGGGAATCAAGTCCTCTCAATTTCTTCAAAGCTGGCAAATTGGTTTCAGACCTATTTGAGAACACAAAGAAAGACTGGTTGGATATATGGGCAGATCTTTTTGAAAGTCATTAGATAGGCTAAGTATACTTTTTTTTACTTCCATGATGCTACGAAGGTAGGCAGATGTTAGCTCATCTCAAAATAGCACGCTCATCACTTTGGTCAGGGAATAATGATCTCAACTGCTTGATGTAGAGCAGCACTGTGATTCAGGAAGCAGCATAGATTTTCAATCTGTCCATAGATAAGGTCACAGGAGATGAACCCGTTGGGTTCAACATTTTTGGAGGTCCAAGAATTGTGAAGCTTGGAAATATGAACCATTTTCAAACCGTTTGCACTGACTTTTGTATAAAACATTTGTAATGACTCCTTTAATATTCCCTTACTCTATATTTCTCATACCACTGCTTTATATAAATGGTATGACGTTGAAATATTTATCTATAAGGATTGAGTGGTACCGAAAAATTGACCTCGAGCAGGAGTTGAACCTATTTTACCGAGAGCGCGTGCTACCATTACACCACTGACGTCACCGTTTTGCGACCACTCTCTCTTTGATATAAAACTATCGGAGCTGTCACCAACCAATTCTTAGAGGATTTTCTTTGGAACACATAGCGGCATTCAACCCAGTTAAGCTGACAGTTTTCCATTCGCACAACCTAACAGCTTGAGGACGAACTTTTGCGTGCCACTCAGCCTTCTTAAGGAAATATTTTCCCGAATCGTTAATTACGAATTTGCTTGGGATATAATCACGATTCGGAGTTGCATAGTGTAGAATGTAGTGTAATCATACTCTTATGGAGATATGTGAAAGTCTATGAGAACTAACTACCTGCTCAGTAATAAGCAGCAGCAACCGCTCGAACATTTCATTACCGGATAGCGAAGTGAGTGCCATATATAAAAATAATCCATGTAATACGGATGTTGGAATTAACTGCAACGGATACGGTATCAAGTAGAATGTGGAGACGAGAATCATCACGTGGGCGATCAATGTAGCAAGTCGAGTCTCACGAACGTTCATAATCCTAAAATCTCATCTATGGCATTGAAAAAACCGCTACAACTACTTGTTTGAGACAACGTCAGATACATTTATTTTCATATTCCATACGATTATTTTTGCGATTGAAAGATTACTTGAACACCTTTGATGGACAACATCAGTGGTCTCCTTTTACTGCACAACAGATGATATAAGAATGAGCACATGGCCCGAAACATTTTCTACTTTGGAGAACAAATTCAGTTCCCTTTAAACTGCTTGAGTTCCCAGTATAGTTTTAAACAATATGTTTTCACATATCGTATTAGTAGCAGCACTTCTTTCAGGCAATTAGCTCTCTTGCAGCTGCCATTGTTGACGCGCTAGTTTTCGAGTGCGAATACGACTAAATGGTTTGCACCATTTTCGCTTCTCCTTCACATGCTAAATGATGGGAAAGGCATGGTTTCCATCGAGAACCGAGGAAAAAAGTTTAGATTGTCATGAGAAGCTGTCACAGATGCTTGCGGCTCTAGTTCTGCGACGTATGAATCCCATAATGAGTCCAGCGACCGCTCAAGGAAAACGTAACAAGGTAGCTTAGTGCTTGCAAGGCTAATTGTTATCACTGCTGAGGATATGGGGATACTTTAGCACGATTAATCGAAGGATTAGCGAGAGAAATCATTTGAGCAGAATCAAACGGTATTCTTGAAGAAACAATTCATGAATAGAGAGCGAATCTGCATATAAAACTGAAACTTTCTTGAACAAGAACTCGATAAAACGAATTGAGTCAGAGAGAAGCTGTGGATCCCTCCCCAATACGTCAGTTCGCTCTATGCAAGATGAGAACAAAAAAGGACAACTGCAAGTTATAGTCTATATAAAAAAACAGATATATAAAAACAAGATTGGCTACCAAGCTAAACGTGACGGATTTTTTATGAGGTAATTACTACCGTATAAACGTACACTTCATGCACATGACCCTGTGAAACTCGCTCTTCGACATCGGCTAAGGCCCGAAGATGAAGAGGAGAATGTGGCAAAGCCCCGTGCATCCATGGTAGACCGAACATCGATAGAAAGACATTCAAAAGTGCTACGACAAACAGATCGAGGTTTTGTGTTTGCCCTTTCTTCAGCCTGAAAAAAATTGCCCGCTGAGAATCGCCGATACGTGAAAAATGTAGGTAACACCTACTAACACTTGTATAATAGTTTGATTGATTTTTTATAGATGTTTCTATAGCAGTTTTTTCGGTACACCTTGCTGTTTTGACACTTTCGCGACTACGCCTGATTAACAGCGCGCCCATGGGCGACGCTTATATTGGTATTTTGTGGGTTTTTTCCACAATAAATAATATTTGATCAAAAACTAATAGAACAGAGAGGTCGTCAATATGAAGGAATGTAGTAAACTTTGCTTCATCGCTCCATGGGTAGCGATGTTATGTATGATACTATTCACAATACGGCATAGAACACGTAAGAGCGCGTGTGGCACACAGGTTAGAGGTGTTGCGCGACACACATGTAGTCAACGGTTCGGTCCCAGGCTCAGAAATCACACTAGCCTTCCATCCCTTCGAAAATTGGCAACTCTATACCAGACTTGTCTGAGAGTAACTGTAAAGGCAGATATGCAAACGGTGGTGTTAGATGTAGAAGAATGCATGGCGCATCCTTCAGGGATTGATCAACGCTGGGAACTCTACCCTCTATCCTTTTATGGTCTAGCGTACAAAAACAATGCTGTCAACATCCTCAAGTGATATATAAGTTGTGCGCTTCTATTTCAGTATTTTACATACATATCATCCCATACGATAACTCTTACCTGCTATAAAGACAAGAAGTGAAATAATAAATGGTTACCACTCAAATTTTTGCTCAGTGACTTCTTTCCATACTTACAAAATCGACTTTTTCTTAACTTCGGCTACGCTGACAAATTATGGCTTCTTTAAACTTCAATCGACTGTTTTCAAACCTCGTTATAAAAATTCAATATAGTCCATGAAATGTTTGAAGCGCGAGGTTGATATGTGCGATGGCTTACGTACGTTTCGGTGGTATCGCCCTCCTCATTAGAGGCCACACGCCTCATTAGTTAACCCTACTTAATAACATAGGTGGGTGGGATGTTTTTTTTGGTGATAGCACATGACGGCCCTGATGAGACAGGCGATACTGCGAAAACCTACATAAACCACTGACGTATCAACTTTGAAAAGGCTCTAAACATTTTCACGACTGAGCTGTATGCCATAGCGAGATTAAAAATGTGATGTAATGTCTACATGTTCACTCTACATTTTCTCTACCATCCATAAGCCACTAACTGGAGAAACGGTGATAACCACATTTTCATGTCTTATAACCAATCTCCTCATTCCTGCTATAGAGTAGAGTTAACCAATGGGGCGTGTGGTTGTGATGAGGCGGGAGAGACAGCCGAAACGTACATGTAGGCCACTGACTCGCCAAATCTCATGAGGGTCTCAAGCAACCCTAAAAGTCCACAGATTAGAGCGGTTTATTTGTGCAAAAAAAAAAGAACGGACACACTAAGCGCGCTTTTCAGTGGTAGAAATTTCCTAATTTTTTTTCAAAAAAGATAGATAAAGATACTGAAAAGTAATAAAAATTACTAAAAGTCATTAAAATTACTGCTTAGTACTATTTTCCAGCTCACAGCGCTCTTATCTGTGAAGTTTTAGGGTATTTTGGACATATTGTACCGAGGCTTACAAGTAATAGTCGATAAAAGTCGGTTTGGAGATGGCGTCACGATTTTGGCGTAGGAATAAAAATATTAATGCGCAGAACCATTGTAAAGTTTTGGATAAACGCCAAGGATTCAACCTTAAGCCTTTTCTACTTTCGATCTTTTAACCTGAGGAGGGAAGTTCAAAGGCCAAAATTCTACGTAAGCAACGCAGGTAAGCAAGCTTGCAGCTTGCAAAACAATGAATAGTATTCTTTAATGAAGTGCTGCTCATTGATAAAATAGAATTACATTGGTACTGTAAGAATCCACCGACTTATATCAAAAGCGTTGCATGAAGTTCGTTTGAGCTATAAAGAGAGCGAAGTCGTCAAAACATTAACCATCCGACGACAACCAAACATCTAATTCCATCCTCTGTCAGCTAATCAACGGTAATCCTTAGGACGTTTTTCCATCTATTTAGATATTACTTCCTGTCTTTACATTATCTTTAAAACTTCCTACCAGCTTACTGGAAGCAAAATACGCAACAAAAATCAACGAAAAGTAGTCAAAACCGTTTGTTGAACATTGGATTAATCAAGAAAAAAGGTGGTTTCAATATTCATATGTTAAATGGAATTGCTTTTATTTAGCCGCTTCTAGCTGTGGTATGATGTTTCAAATATACCCATTGATGTAGAGTGATGTGCAAAAACTTTCGCGTCAGGCGCGAGTAGAACCCGCACCTCACTCTTTCCGGGAGCGCGTGCTCTATCTGTTACACTACTAAAGCCAAGGGTTCTAGTCCCGCCTGACGCGAAAGTCTTGCACATCACTCTACTTCAATGGTTGGATTGTATTCATGTATTCATCAATGGTATTTATAAGTTAGTTGTATGGAACTTGTATATGGATGACTTACTTGTTTTGTGGATTATTTACTATAGCTGAAGTGATGTTCTGATCCATAAAGAATAAAAATGACAGAGAGAATCCTAAGAGAAGGCACACAAAGTAACCGGATGGTGGTAGTGAGAAGATGTCAGCTAGATGTATGATTGGAGTTTCGTCTCGCAACTTGAACCGATCCTCTGGAAAAATTGAATTGGAAACATGATACCCATTTGAAATCGAAGATGAAGAATAAAAGATGCGAGTGATCTCTAAATTTACACTTATGGTAATAAATGAATAAAAACGTACTTGCAATATCAGCAAAGCAGTAGGATCCGGTGAAAGACATGATGAGCACCGATGCTGGAAGTGCATAGTCGCGCCAACCACTCACGACGAGATCTCGTCAGATACGGTGTCTGTTGAAAATAACCGATTAAGAACTAAATAATGGTTTTTGTAAGGAAAGAGATTTACGGAAGAAAAGGAATGGGAGGAGACTCTTGAGTATCAAAAAAAGCATTGTTACCCTGTTCAAGACACAATTCTTTGCCTTTCTTAGCAAACTTGTTATTAACCAATTATTTCCCTAAAACGTAATGTAAAGATGAAGAGGAAGAAGAACAAAGAACCACATAAAAAAGAGGTGGAGAGAAGTCAATAGACGAAGAGAGGAAGACAGAGAAAAATGCAGTGAAGGAAGAGAAATTAGTAACAGTGTGCATAACCATACTTTTCGGAAATTGTACAGGAAAAGACCAAGCCATAACGTTCCGAACATTAACAGCATATACAGTATTGAAGTGTCACGTCGACATAACGCCACCACTTTCCTGGAAAAATTCAGCAGGCATTTAACAAAAAAGCTCATGAATAGAAAAAAGGCTTTTTGATCAAAGTTGGAATGTAATTATCTAAAATGTTGAATGTTACAGGGCATTTAGATATGGCGTGATAAGAGCTCGTGTGAATAGATCCATTACGGCGTGAATAAACTGACGTCCCTTGAGCCTCTGATAAGTGATGAGGGTGTTACATCGGAGTTTCGATTGTCCCTGTCTCGCTCAGAAGTAGCCCAAAGGGTTCTGTCGCTGAGCATTTACTTCTAAGGTATCCGTGAAGATTCTGAACGTCAAGCCGGCTCTAATACTGCTTGCATTTGACAGTTCAAAAATCCAGTCGCTAACACCCTTCCTCATCGTTGCCATTCAAAATAAAGCATTATGATTCGGTTCACCTGGCTTTTAAGATTTTGAGGCGAACGACGGCGTGCTTAATATTTAGTCGCCTATGTAGCTTGAGATTGGAATTTACTCTCTTTTCGTTATAAGAGGATACACTCGCCACCGTACTTTCGACTCGCACGGTTCATCGTGTTTATGCAACAACCAGATTTCTAACGCGCCTGTCATCGCAGAAATAATTTGAAAGTGCAAAAACCGAGCGCACATCTGCCTGCTGCGATTTTCTTCCCCACATCTTCGATGGTCTTGAAAGTCTCATATAGCATCACAATAAATCGACGAACCCTGCGATAAGGTAAATGTGGTGTATTGTCTGCTGATGTTGTGGTAGCATGTCAGACTTTTTCACAGTAGAACAGGGGGTTTTCTGTTGAAGACAACTCGAAAGCTTTTTTTATGTACTTTCCAGACACTTAATTGCAGGATTTTGGCCAAGTCCGCTCATCCAATATTATCGAATTTAAAAAAACATTCTTGCACGCATGCATCAATATGTCCACTTAAGCACAAAGAATACATTTCAAATCGACGTCTCAGAAGGTGGAAGTTTAACTCTTAAATCCATTGACGTCTCATAGAGGCAAATGACCATCTTTGATCTGCACTTAATCCCTCGTTTGCCACTTGGGACGCACCGCAAGGTCTCGCTATTTGTCGTCTGAGAATTTCTCGAGAAGCAGATGCATGGCGCATGTCGTGTAGTGAATAATGTATCATATCTTGCTCACGTGAAAGTCCCAGTGCCCTTCAAGTTCTTTCAGCTCTAATCAAGGGCAAATACGACTTTTTTGCACTCAAAAAACGAAAAGACTAAGCAAGGGCTCAATGAAATTCAAGGAAGAATCGCAAGGCTTAAAAAGTCCATTTAGTTGAACATAATATCAAAATTTTCCCAAAACTTCAATGCCAGTGTTATTGCCTAATGTTTTCGTTTGAGGATAATGGATAAAAGATATAAAGGGTCGAATAATGATCAATGTTAGTATGACAAGATATAGGTTTATACAAATTTTCTTCAGAACGCGCTCTACCACCATACCTGGATTAGAGTAGATGTGGAATTGAAAGCGGTTGCATTATCATCATTAGTAGGCTCATCACAGCCACTATAGTTTTTGATAAATACTAAATACAAAAACATTAATCAATTCAAACAAAAATAAATTCTGTTTGATCATTTTATGCTCAATATCTGTCAGCATGACTGGGTTCAATGTCAATAGCGACTAGCGTGCCCTAATGCTGACGGTTAGTAGCTGACACACAGATGCGTTGTAGTGTGGAAAGAGTGGTGTCAAAACATGCGTAGGTAGAATGCATCGCTTCGAGGACGCACCTCCGGATAGGATGAAATAAGGGTTCGCGTTCCACCTCACGCTGGATTTTTACACATCACTCTACATCAATGCGTATACTTACAACATCATATCATCGCTAAAAGCGGTTAAATAAAAAGGAACTCTGTTAATCAATTTGTCGTAAATTTATTGGAAAATTTAAGTACATCCATTTTTGTAGAGTAAAAGTACTGTGTGCTTGTTTTACTTGAGTGTTATCCCTAAGCGCGAACGATAGGGGAGCCAATTCTGCTCAATACACTGACGATGACGGAAATCTCACATCGCTATGTTTCGAAACTTCACTTTTAGTGAATCAATGAATAGCAAAAAAAAAAACTAAAAGTTGTAGCGAAAACACTGTTACAAGCATGCGTGTAAAGCACAGGATGTACAGCAAAACCACAATATTTTGTTTTCCAATGTATTTTTCAGTTTAGAACTTCATTAAAGGGGCGCCTTGGCCGAGTGGTTGTGATGTTGGTCAGGGCACGCGTAGAGCCGAGCTCCACTTTCCATTTCTCTCCGGCAGTCAACAACAACGTCCCATGGAACACCACTGCAAGGCTATACTCGAGATTGCAAGAAGACTCAGTTTTCTATGCCTTTCAAGAAGGACCAAAAAACGAATTGAATGCTAGAAGTACCGGGATCCGCACAGTGAAAAAATACACTGTGATGACGGATCAAATAAAGTGCTAGAGAACTTCATTAATGGATAAAATCAATAGTCACCCCTACTAGAAACTCAAATGACCGCTAATTATTATTGTATCATGTGAAGTCATCGATGGGCCATTACTGTTTCAACTAGGAAAAGAATTTTTTTGTATCATTGAGTAGATCCCATTACTTTTAACATTCACTTCGTAGAGAAATCTTTGAGCACGTCTCGTTGCAGTCTTAAGAAAAACCAGGCTGGGGCGTTCCGTAGGGCGTTCGCTGTTGATTGCCGGAGGGCGCTAGGGGAGTGGTGGGGGAGGAGGAAGGTGGTTACCAGCCCCATGCTGCACCGTGACAAGCATTACAACCAGTCGGCCACAGTCTCCCCTCCTTCTTTTATTTTATTTGTACAAGTAAAGACAAAGGACACTCACTGTTATGTATGGCTCTTATACTTTCAACAGTGAAAGCAATAGCAATAAATAATGAGAACATTTCTTCTGCTGACCTGAAAAATAGAGTTATCCAACATAAACGACGAATTTTGAAAAAAAATGAGAACAGTGAAAAATAGGAATAAAATGGAAAAATAGTAAACGGTTACCGTGTTGCCAGTTTCATGAGGCTGCATAATTCGGTTGCCGAATATAACACAAGAAACATTTGACAGAATAAGCCGACACATGCATACATAGCAAAAAAATCATAGCCGAGCTCTTCGGAGATTTTGTAGATCACTGCAAAATTAAACATGAACGTATATATACATTTATATATACGTATATTTGTACATGTATATGCACATATACTGAAGCGAACCTTTAATGTATATGGCTAATGGTACAGTAGTGAGCAAAATAATCATTGGTTGCCCGCCGAATAACGAGAAGAAAATACCACCAATAGCTTGAGCAATTATCACTTTTCTAACATCTGAAACGATAAAGTGTAAGGACGAGAGAATCCTTGTAAAGTAGGTCATATCACAAGAGATTTTCTCAGTTCCCGTAATGTTCCGCTATCAGAGGAAGACGTCGGTGTGGTTACGTGTTTGATTGCCGATTTTCTCAAGATAAACTTCAAAAAATGCTTCAACTGAACGCTACATGATATACTTCGTTCATCTTTCTATCATGTTTTATTTTCGAATCCATGGACATATTAAACTCTTAAGTGTTCGCGAGCAATGCTATTCCGGAAAACAACAGAAGCGATTACAGAGTACTAAAACCCTAAGCTGCAAGATAACACAGTGCAGAAAATAGGTAGATTAGGCTCGATTTTAGCCCTTCTTCCAGAAATGCATGATATTTTTGCGTTAAAAGAAGCTCGGAGGTTAAAGTACCACAGCTCAACATGTTAGTGTCCTACCACAAGTGATTTTTCTGTTACAAATTATGACCGTAGGTAGTGTGGCTGATAATGGAGCATTTTCGCGCTTTTTTTTTTTGAAACTGGACGCAAAATGAATATTTGGCAAGAAGTTCAATAATAGTGTGCTAAATTTTCCAGTGTTTGACAGAATGTTTTAATTCATTATGAGGTTAATACGTCAGTCACTTACGTACGTTTCCGTTTAAACCAGCCCTCATTAGGGCCACAAGCTCCACAAATCACCCTTATCAATGGCAGGGATGGTCTCAGATGGGTCAGTGAAAACAAAATGAAATACCACTTTATGTTACGGTTTTCACAAATTTCCAGTCGACAGCTTCCACTTTCACTGTCAAAATCTTGCGGAAAAATCTTTGTGATTTCATATACGAATATCTTTAAAAAATGCGAATTTTATCTTATGAATATATTTGAGATTTTGGATAATGTTTTTTTAGTGTTAAATAATATTGTATACTTACTAATGCTTCCATTAGTATTGTCATCATTGAGCACTCCAAAGGCAATTGCTGGCAGAAGACATGCAAAATATAGGAAAACAACCGTTGAGAATAGCTTTTGCATCGTACGATGACCACTGACGCCGTCGATGAAGTCTGATGGATAGACAGCTAAACGTCGTTTGAATTCCTCACTTAGGCCACGAAATGGATACCATGCGTTTGGACCGAACTAAATCACAATAAGATAGGAGATAATTTTCAAAGCTTAACGCTACCCAAAACTGTGATATGAATATTATCTATTGGTCCATAGCTTTATGGCCATACTTTGTCATATTGATAAAGTCAAGATACTATGTTGTAATTTGGTTGACTTTTCAAACTACCACAAATCCGAATCCAGAATACTTTAACAATTCAGACATCTGATGGTAAGGAAATTAGGAAGATAAAATGTTTTCCAACATAATTTTAATGACTCCAACTTCTGTTTCTAGCTGGCTCGATATCTAACAATTATCTACTGTGACGTAGGAGAAACAGTTGTGAAATGCACCGTGTAGTAAAACACGTAAGTTCATTAGCTCGATGTTGCTCACCTAAGACAATGCAAAGTTCACTTCGCGGATGAAAGAACTCCTGACCCAAATTGTGACTTCTTTGTCCTGTGGAGAGTTGGAAACGCACTAGCTTTGCTATCACAAAATCGCGCGAGTGATCTACTCTTCATGCAGGACTAAAATTCACAAACAAATCCAGATACGTTCGTGGAGGATGGTCACCAAGTCAAATGAAGAATGTGTTGTAATAGATGACGTCAGTACGCAAAAATCAAACCATTGAACAAACGTGCTGTTTAGCTATCAAAGTAATTTTCAAGCGCTTAACCTTGCCCGGTCACTCAAAGGTGATCCGTGCGCTCAAACCCATTTGTAGCATCGCAAAAATGATTGGGTTCATATCTGCCTTATACGATGCTTTTAGTGATCTTCAATGCATCAAATCAGACCTTTCATTTACTCACTCAAGTGTGGTACCAATTTGCCACACCCAGACAAATGAGGCATTGGTCATTTCAGGTCCGAGATTAGATCAATGGACCATGTAGGTAGTGGCGGGGCACTCTAACCGCTGCTCTACATAAGCTCCAGTATCGAATTATTTTTCGTGATGTGGTTTGATTTGATTAGTTTCTCAACCATAAACTGTGATCGCTGGTCGTTCTGCATTTAACGCACATTCCAAAAAAGAGACATATTGCACATTTATTTTTGAGAAAAAATCGTTGTTACAAAAAATCTGTGAGTAGTTTGATGAAGCCATTTTCATCGCCTTTTTGCAAAATCGTTGCGACATATCAAACATCCGGTGCGAAATACTAACTATTTGTTCCTTGGCTTGACTGAGGTGAATAGACGTCTTTCGTTCTCGCCATTGATTCTGATCCATCGCGAGCTCTTTAGCAGCAGAAAGCAGGGTGGAACTGAAAAGCAAGCTTTTCTAGAGGACCGTTCTTCTTCGTTGCATTTTGCTTTGAAAAAAAAAAGAAAATTGACACCTAGCACACTTTCTTCCGCATGATGAATGGGTCCTGTATCGAACCAAAATTCGCCAAATATCCAATTTTTTTTTCTTTCTGATTTGAGTACTTTCACATATTTTCAAGGCATAAAGACTGCTATACTTTTTCAGGGAAGAAAGTGTTTTCAAAAACAAATATGTAAGCAATCCTGCAACTTCAAAAAACTGATACATTTGTGATGCAATGCTAGAAAAGGAAAGTTTGTTAAAGAATGAACTCAGCGGACAAGCCTGATAAGATACGGTATCTACATTGGAGAGCACCGCAGTGCAGTAGCAGACACAAAACTTTTCCTTGTGGGCCTTCTTTCGAAAAGAAAGGGCACACAATTGCTGTGCATAGAGTCCATCAGAGATGGCACATTCCTCACAGGAATTGATGACAAGCGTTTCTAGTAAAAAAGTAAGAACGACGAAGTTTTCGTTAAAAGACTGCTAACTGTGTAGCTAAAAAATATCAGAACGATTCTTCTTCATAAGCAGTCACGACCGACGATCGTGACGGAAAGTAGATTCTGCTTGAGCACGCACATCACTCACAGACTATATGTGACAGTTTCAGGAGGTTTTTTTTTTGAGAACTAGCAGTTTACAAAGAGAAAGATTTTTGGAGATAGCCGGAAAAAGATTTCAGGAAGAAGTGTTGTTAAGTCGTCTACGAATAGGACGCTCCATAACTATTTTATGTCTCAAGAAGGTATTTCCTATTGCTTCTATTAAGAAATGGGTTTGATAAAGAGAAAGGACTCTATGTCGCCCCATTTGATTTTGACGACGTTACTGCATTCTGCTTTTCAAAAATTGAATTACAACCACATTTAAGAAAATCAGTGCAGCTTTGGAGACCGGGGCCAACAACGACACGCCGAACTGTTTTAAGCAGGAATTCATAAGCTGTACATGCTTCTCGCTTTCTAAACACATAAACGCTCTTGAAAAAAGTGCAAACCGACATAAATGACCTATAGTCGTTCCGACAAAAGGCACCTACAAGGTTAAAGGACGCCTCAGGTACAGGTGAGACGCTGGTTCAACTTCCGCCTGTGGTCTAATGTTTTACATATCATTCAATGCTCTTAGATGGACATTTTGGCGTTATAACATTGCCAAAAAGCAGAAATATAAGAAATACATGTAGATGCCACATTTAAATGAATATCTGAAGGAGTCATGAATGAAACCTGAAAAGCTTGTTAGCACTATCACTTATTGTGTGCCCCAGACCGTTCACTAAAGAATAGTGTTTGATTAATAGCGATCACTGGATAATAGCGAGATAGTAGGACGTGGTTATGCAACAGTTGTAAAAGGAAAATTGTAGAAGACTCTCATACAAGCCGTGCCTTGAAGGCTTAGTTTACTCATCGTGCACTGTGCACAGGAGTGAAGGGAGTAAACAAAGTAGTGTTATCAAAACTTTCCGCTTTTGCTTTGTTATGGATAGTGGGGCCGATAAATTAGCAGGAAACCCTCGCAAAAGTTGATAGAGAAGTAGAAACGAAATAATAGCAAATATTTAAAGTAACGAAGAAAGAAGAAGTGAAGAGTGACGATTAAACAAGAAGAAGGCTTGCAAATGCAGGAACTTCATATGTTACGTATTATAATGTGACCGAAGCAACACTGGTGAAATTCGACATCAAAGCTAAACACAAAAACTCACAGTTATGAGATTTCTGAAATTTCCAGCATGAAATCGATGTAAATATATGGCTTAACAATAAATCGCACAGCTGACTCGAAATGTGAATACCTTACCGAAATGCTTCGACTGTTTGAGCCATGACTAATCGCTGTCGAATCTCCATGTCGGCAAACAGCGTGGCGAATGTGCGGGTGGTTTCTAATGCCGTTTTAGTTCCTTTCTAAAAAAATTGTTCAATAGGATACTAACATATCCGGCTTATTCTTTCATATTAAATAAATTTCCTGATCAAAATCTGTCAAAGTTCTAAAAATAATGGCAGGAAAACAGGGAAGCAAATAGGCTTCTCACTTTAATGATATCTTGAGGCATGCAAAGTCAAGGAAGTAGTTAAAGCCCGCATTAAGTCAATTTCACTTTCTCAAGCTTCGAATTGCGCTACACTTCCTCGAATATTTTCATCCAGCGCGAGGTGGACGTGGTCAAGTTTCCTATTAGAAAAATCTGTTTGACTCATAAACTTTGGTAGAACCCGAGAACAGCAAGCTATAGGAAACGATTTGGCTACATGATGCACTGTTAGCGGAGGATGTATTTGCATTGGAATAGATGATTCTGGAAGATTACGAAATCGATCGAGGCAAGAGGTCGACAGTGACCATGGCGAGCAACAGCGAAAGTGGATTTGTTAGTGATGGATGCGGCATAACAAGAAGCAGTGTGTTAGTCTGACCCTTCTTTCCTGAGTCATGTGGAAACTACTTAGTTCGGCCATCAACCAGCACTCTATGATACTCATGAGGGATGATGAAATCCTCAAGCAGCGACCAAAACAAGACGCTAAATCTTCATAGACCTCTGTAGAAGATGAATGCGAGCAAATGAATCAGATGCAAGAAGTGCTAGAATCCGTAGAGTGTGGTGACAAGTACATAAATAAAAATGTACAATTCTTTCAAGTTACAGTGGTGATAGGTGCCCGTCATCTTGTACCACAAATGTAGCTCAAACGTTGATTCAGGCTGGTCTCAGCGGTGATGGCAACAAAGTCAAATGTTAGTTACTTTGCCTACGGGGACTACATCAAGCAGTAGCCCATCCCCGATATCATAAATAGGTTTCTAGGAAATCTCCGTTGGGCGAGGTGATGTATTATCTTATTACTTTGAATGATCAGCTCTATAGCTGATGCGCTTGCTAGTGTGCGGGCGTTATAAGTAGAGAAATATCACAATCTTCTGAGATTTAGGCGAACTCAGAAGAATTTTAAAATTCTAGTAATTCGCCCAAACTCCGTAGTAACCAATGTTTTCGTGCCGAGAGCATCCCCTCACTCAAAAACATTAAGTTTTTCGTTAATTTGTTTATAGCAATGAGTAGCCTCTCACACTCTGCTGTGGGCGTTACGTATGAAGATGGATGGCTCGCCGTGTCATAGTAAACGCGTCGATGATTTAGTAGTATAAGCCTCCCCCACACACTTCCCAGTTAATTGATTCCAAGTTCTTAGCCTATTTGGCATGCACGTCATGTTGGCCATCAACGGTTGAGTTCTTCAATAACAGATTTAGATTATGTGAGGAGTACTCTTATGAAATGTTTCGAGCCTTTCATGAAGCCTAGTATGGCTCCCTGAGTGCTCGACGTACGTTACGAAATCGCGAGCCTTATCAGTAGCACATGCCATTCGGCTCACCCTTACCATTATAAGGGGAATCGACGTGGAGTTATACATGTCTGCTGCCGATTCCCTAAAATAGTATGGGTGAGCCGTTGGCATGTGCTACTGATAAGGCTCGCAATAAAGCCGAAACGTATGTCTAGCACTAAAGGTGTCATACCAGACCTCATGAAAGGCTCAAAACATTCTCTCAGAGTACACCGAATTTCAAGCGAGTTCTCAAAGGGTCGACTGGAGGTTACTGCTGCACATGAGTAATATTGTTGATCACTTAGTCGCTGTTAAAGAAGGTGTTAATGGAAAAAGTACGCTATGTTTTTGAGATCACCATTCGCGGTGATCAGTATGCTGAGAAGAAACTCTGTGTAAGGTCAGTGACCAACAATATCAGGCTCACGTCCGAATCTTCATAGCGAACTCACTGAAAGGTTGAATATGATTTAGTATAGCGATTACCAAGAATCACCCGGTGACGTTGCTAAGGATTACGTGCGCTAAGCTCTAAATCCACTGCTACACTTTGATTCCTTAGTAGAAATAAGACAGTGAGAAAACCGACATTGCTGAAAATTTTGACTACAGCATAGAGTATCACAAGTTTAATTCACCTTTGCTAAATAGGTCCAGTCGACTTGTGAACCTACGATATACTCGAAACTAATAAACTGTTAAAGCTGATGTAAATCTGAGCATAAGAAGACCTCGCATTTGTTTGTTGGTGAGCTGTTCGCTTGAACTGGATTTTATGATATTCGGCTGTACCAGTAATGGTAATAATATAGTAGCAGTGCACTTACCGCTCGACTTGGCGCGATGACGATGATGATGAATCGCAGATCTTGCATGGTTCGCCCCAGATTAGTCGGATGTGACAGTCGAGCGATTGCAACGTGCCGATGTTGTACCGTGTTCAGCATGCATCTATGAGATCCATGTTTTTGCAATGTAAAAAAATATTGCTTTTCTAAGCAGCATTTCCATGAGCCTACGATGAGAGAGCATTGTTATTCGCCCTCATGTCCTACCCATCTAGTTATGTTATCTAAGTTGTGTTCATTTACCATATCATTTGAGCTTTACTCTAGACGTTCGATGGCTTGAATGTCGACCATTTTAATGGTGTTTTTATTTTTCGAAAAGACTTCAATATGCTGTAGCAGCCAAAAGATGGTTGAGTTTTGCACACGGCGTGTATTTCTTTTCGCGAGGGTGTGCGAGTGGCTGTAGCAATCGTTCGACTCACACGTGGCGCGCGATTTTTGGCATGAAATCTGAGGTTTTTCTTCACTTTGCATGTAACTCAAGATAAAACAAATGAATTCATTACTTTAAGGTTTGCTACACACATTCATATGCTTTTCGTGCATTAGCTTAGGCTGCATCAGCTTAGGTTTATTAATACGTTTTTCAGTAGTATAATAAGAAAATGAAGAACCTATGTCCAAAGAACGATAGAACGGAGTTTCATCTACAGCCGCGATGTAAAAAACTTTAAAATCTCTAAAGTACAAATGAAATGGCCTCAACTAAATAACAGAAATACGGCTATTACGCGCGTTGCATGTGAAACGTTGTCTCTTTTTCACTATTGCACCGCTGTAGGAAAGCCTTTTCCAAAACAAGTTCCCTTGAAAAGTCATCTTTTGAGCTTTCGAATAATTACTATGAAGTCCACTAGAAAATCACTGTCTAGCAAAAAGAACCTCTATAGAGAAATGGATTTCGGTAACGGAGAAGAACCTCATTTTTACTGGGAAGCCGACATTTCGATAAATTTTCATTCCTGGGAGCCGTAATTTATGAGTACTGCACTGAATCTGAGAGCAGACAGACAGGTTCACAAAAATAAGATAACGCAGTCAATCGATACTTCAATTCTCCCAAACAAGTTCTGTATTCGTATGTCGCCTCAGAAATGTTGGAAGGCTTTGTTGTCTACCAGAAAATATTGCGCTATATGCACCCCCATATATAGGAATTTCCGACAAACGGATGCATGTGAGTAGTCAAATATTCGATCAAAAACACGTCAGCGTAACAGTGGCTAAAAGGAAAGAAGCTTATTAAATTGCACTTCCCAGCCGAAAAGCTTTTCAAAATTATCGCCAAATTGGCGCCATTCAACAGCATCATTGGCAACGCTTCACAGAGATTGGAGAACATCCTAGGATGAGAGTGCTGAGAAATCCAGACAATAATTTCAAGTTTTTTGCGGCCCCAGATGAACATATTGATGCGCGCATATCCATAATTTCATCTCTGAATATTCATTTTCATGCATTCAGTTGGACATAATGCATTCTTATTTATATGCGACATGACCGAAGTTAAGAAAATCTTTTCTTAATTACATAACCCAACGTCACAAACTCTGTGAACACTAGCATTTTCATTTATTCGATTCGTTATCTCACATACATCACCAATAGAGGTTTCAAATATGTACACTGAGTCGCCAGCTACTTGAAAATTTGGTCTTTCCATGAAAGGCCTTAAGTGGTGAGAGAGTTGATTGCCTTTGGATTTGTAGATTGTCCGTGTTATGAGTGTTTTCGAATTTTCACTAAAAAAACTCACTGGCTTCAATAAAGAGGAAGAGTCTTTTTTCAAACAAGGCTGGTAATAGTGGCCGATTTTGCCGATGAGAGCTTGATTAGTCGAAGAAGGGTCAGAGCAGTGAAAGTGCGTTTATTACTGCAAGAAACTTCTATCAAGCGCGCTTCTCATGTCTTCTCAGAAAAGCTCCTTAGAAGAATGTTATGGCGAAGCAATCTTTTCAAAACTATAATTTTGAATACCAAGGAAAGAAATCCCCAAAACTTCTCAACAACGAAAAGAGGTTCTATAGAGGAACTTACGGGGTACTCTAGATATTATCTGAACTCTCATAACAATCATGTGAAAAGGCAACCTTTTTCTCTGTAAAGCTATGAATTTTGATATTGTCGAGTCTCTCATGAATAATGCAGGGGATTTCCATTTCCTTGTTCGATGGCTATACAAGGAACAAAATATCAAAGTATTCGCTGCTGACCAATTTCTCAGAGATGCAATGCCCATTCTTTTTTTTCAATAGATTAGTTGAGGAGACTGAATACGTATCTCGTTTAGATGAATGGCTTACGAGGGCAATGTACCAGTGTTTTTATCCATGAAGACGAGTATAACACCAATTTTCAATCCTGAAAGGGTGAGGGAATTAGTCAGGACGGGATATTTGATCTGGCCAAGGATCATGAGTGAATTGAGCGCTACCTTAAAGCACTGAGCTACATGTGTTCGCAGTTTCGATGTCTCACGCATTTCCAAACCCTGGAACAGTACCATAATCTTTGAATTACAGATTCCATCTCGTAAACCGAATGCGAGGTTGTTTAATATGATCTATCCGATAATCTGGCGTTTTGGCGGCTTCGCCTTTTTCAGAACGTAGAATATCAGGCTACCCACAGCCCACTTAGCCAAAACCTGTATTGCTTGAAAAGAAAGATTTATCAAACCGCGCATCAAGCACGAAACACTTTTTGACAAGTTTACCGCTTTCTTATAAGTCTTCTATTGGATTGTCCACGTGGAGAGTAACCGTGCAGAGATGGCAAGGACGGCGAATCATCCACATCTATGAAGTTTCATAAAGAAAAAACCGGTGAGTATGTTAACTACCATGTTTTGTGCTACATATGATTGAAATCTGGGGTTTTCACTTTCTTTCTATTGAAGTAATGGAGGTGCTTGGCGGAATGGATTGTGGACAATTTGATCCTTCTAGGCTTGAAGAAGGCGAAATGTCGAAATGTCAGCTTATCGAATAACTCGTATTACAATAATTCCCCATTTCGTTACGAAGGGAAATCTCGAATTTATTGAAAATTGCCGAAGGCAATAAAGGATCAATTTTGCGGATTATTATAACCTTTCATACATCTGGAGGAAATTCGCAATGTCAGCGATATTAATCGCGCTGTGAAATTTGTCCAAATCAAAATTGGAGAACCATCAAATGCAGCTTAGGTTTGTTCCCTTTCAAAAGAATGGATATCTCGCTGTCCGTCGATCGATGCGCACTCCATGTCACTTCCAATGAGTTCTCGTTCCTCGCATTTCCCTAGTCATTCTAGTCTGATTTGAAGAGCACTATGTTGACGAAATTGGATAACAACGGCTAACGAATAAGTTAAACACACTCTGTGATGAAATCTGTTAGTCTAAGGACATCATTGAACTCCTAATAGGATGATGGCATTTCGGAAATGATTGGAAATGTAAAACTTCGAAAGCAGCAGGATACGGTAATTAAATCTGAATATCGGAAATTCCTATAATATTCTAGAAAAGTACAAGCAGTTGATGATGACGATTGGAAAAAACAGCAATCTACGGCCATCTGAAAAAGCACCATATTTTTTAACATGACAATTTACTCTGTAAGATTAATTCTATATTATCTTTAGTCTGCAATCGTTATCAACCTGTCCAACATATATCTGAAATGACTCATAAATAAATAAGTTTTTAGACAACAGCACTTTTTTGCATCACAAAACGTCAAAAGCATGATAAACAGCATCATATATTGATTAAAGAAAAGTAGTAAAAACGATGAAAAATTGAGAGTAATTAGAATCCTGCTCATTCTAACATAAATAAATAATCGCAATTCGAACAAGAAGTTAAATTATGTGGTTTTGAAATTTAGGATAGCAATTAAATTTGTAAACAGACTTTTCTTCTACTTAGCAAAGATTCGGAAAGAAAACACGAAATTTTGGCAATCATTCAACGTTTGAAATGCTCTGAGTGAGACCATAACCGTTTCCATTGATCATTCCCTAACAAGCGGCTTATGCTGGAGTTTCCGCAACGATGTTCAGAAGGATTACCACTTTACTACCCTTCAGCTTCAGTAAACTTCAATTTTAAGAAAAAAAACCAATTATAAACGACTTTTAAGAAAGTGTGCTACCATTATGTTCCTCTAAGATGTTCAAACACCTGAGCACTTGAGAAATTTAATAGCTAATCTTCACGAAAAATCGTACGCTTCCATTCAATTAATACATTGCTAATTTAATCAGATTATTTCCTTATGATCCTAAAAAGCTCACGCAAGTACGTTACGACACCATCAAAACGTGTGGTCGCCGTTATGGGTTAATTTTGGGTTCTTTTGCTTGTCATTAGGTTTCCTCAAAGATAACAACGATTTCTGATATTGACATTTTCTTAATTATGCTCACTTATCAATTATACTTGCTCAATCATTACACAAACTTTGTTATGAGCTTGTCAACTTGAAACTCAAGAACTTCGACGAACGACTTGCGAAAATAAGTTTTGCAGTACGGCGAATAAGTTAGATTCCAGCGTTCTGACGGCTAGTCCGCACACTTAGTGACATATATAAGCTGAAAAAAATGGTCGCCTAATTGAATGAGATAGTCTATACAAGATATTGCAGGTTGATACCTAGAAACCGTAAATACTGACGGTATGTATTTTTGTTATATGATATCTTAAAAAAGTTTGAAGTAAAAAAAAATTCTTCTACATAGAAGAGTGAGTTAGAGACCAATAATGGGGATCAAAGGAATAATTCTGCTTTCGCAAATAAACTGAACAATACGATCACAGATTTCATGATTTCATTTTTAGACTTGAGTAAATGTAATTCGGGATAATAGTCTTGAAACACCTTATGTTTTGTTTGGAAACAAATGGGGAAACATTATCACATCTTTGAAGAACTACCCACATATTCCAATGTGTGGATGACTCACCAATTCTCTCTCGCATTTCTCTCACAAAATTTCATAATGGCAGAAAATAAAGCGATGCTGCATTTTTGTCGGTTTCTTTTAGGTGAAATTGTCCATTTCAGGCTTGATGAAGGCGTCAAAGATAAAATAAAAGTTAGAAATTTAACTCGGGAATGCGACTCAACAAGCAAACGTACACTCCTATTCAACTCTTCAGGACATCAAGTCAAACTATCAAACATCAAGCTATTTCAAAATACAAGGCAAAATACAATTGTTATAACACATATCATGCTTTGTAAATTTGATTCAATCCATACAAAATTAAATTTCTTCTGATAATTTTTTCCTGTAAAGGCTTTTCCCACAACTCAACAGAAGATTTTGAAAAGTCTTCCACTTTATATGACTCTCCTTGTGATAAAAGAAGCTCAATGGTTGATTGTACTCACAGCGCACATATCCACGTTTGATCGTAGTCGAATGAGCCACCAACCGAACCAGTCGTACATATTGACTGAACCGTTCGACTTAATATGTGAACTAAAAAGCAATATATCACTTTTCTAAATAGGCAACGCCATTACTACTGTATCACCTGCGAATGCTTTTTATCTTTTTATTATCATAAGTAATAAAATCTCCATTCACGCCTTACATAAGTGTAATTAGAAATGAACAGAATTGAAGAAAAATTTAGGACTCAATAGAGTTGAATTATCGTCATGGCGATGTTTTTACGATTTTACTTTATATCAATTTTTAAAGTATTTGCCTATGAGTTTTCTTCAGCAGTAGGACTCAAATTTCTTAGAATCAAAAAGAAAAAAAAACAAATGTGGCAAAATACCACTGTTTCCACCGCATTTCTATTACTATAACAGCTTATCATGCAAGAAAATTGCTTAAGGTGTTGAATGAGTGAATACTTAAAATTAAAGTTCTCAGCAAAAACATGTGCGTCAAGTCTTTTTCCCTTAGGTTATGAGATTTTTTTTATCGAGAGGAACTTGTGTCAAAGTGATCTCTTCAGGTTTTGAAAGGCGGAGCCGGCGATACGTCATTCCGTATTCTTTCGAATAAATCCTGTTGTTAACAATATCGTATCTGCCTATTAAGACAATGAATTATTTGTAGTCTCAAGGTTGAGGAAAAATCTGTTTTGGGAAACTCAAAGCATTGGGTGATCAGGCCAGTAATCTATTTAACGTGTACGTTCGGAAATTTAACCAAGAGTGAATCAATGTTTGGTGTCGTAGTCTTTCTAAACCATATTTTTAGAACAAAAAGTAGCTGTTTCGCTTAGAAGAATGATTGCCGCTTTTGCTAGGACTACTTCAGATCACTGGTGAGAACCTCCTCAGCCAGCAACAAATTTAGCAACCTTCTCAAAATGAGGTTGTATATATAAGAATGACGTTCTATATGCCGATGAAACAAGATCCTGTAATCTAATTGCTCGAATAAGTAGCTAAACTAAGCTGAACAAAAAAAGCACTATGTATACGTTGCAAATGCTTGGCAAACCACTTTAACTAATCCTTTGAAAAAAAATGCTGAAATAAACGGTCTTATGCAAAAAGTGTAATCTTTTCTGTATTCCGCAATAGCTCATTAAGCAGTCGTAGCTTTGAATACAGAACGAATGACAGTTCGTAAGAGCAATGAAAAGATGACTTTTACAAGTTTATAACAAAGGATAAAGGACGAGGGTTCCAAGTTGCCCAGTCTCTTGAAGATGTATATTATGTATTCGATTCCAATTGTGGCGTCGTAGATATTTACAAATGCATGTTGCTCTGTAAGTTGACTTGCGGTGGTATACCATTACATCGTGTTAAAGTTTTTATCTTTTTGGTGAAGCCTGATAGCAGCCTGCCGACTACTAAAGGGATAGATGGCCTGGTGAGAGCTAGACGAGTGATTGAATCAATCACTTTGTATACACAAGGAGACATCCGTGATAATCGCATTACACTTGCTCAGCTTTTACTAATATACTTACATTTCCCTAATACCAATGCTAAGACCTGTCATACAGTGAATAAGGAGCCCTGTAGCAGCACACACTCTGTCGTTGATTTCATTTCCTAGTCGAGCTCATGATGCACTAAATCCTTCCGGAGTCGGCAAGTCGGTACCAAGCTGTCAGGGAGGATAAATACACTGATCTGATAGATCGGTAGGTAACCGCAAGTTATTGTACAAGTTAGATATGCATTGAATCAGCACGGAGCCGATGTGATGGCGTATTCCTCAAAGATTGAAAAACACCAAGATATCGGTCTTTTTTCCATCGTTAATATTATTATTAGCTTAGCTTTATTGAGCTGATCAATTGATTTTATAGTGAATAGATTTTAAAAAAATCACGAAATAAACGTGAGTCATTGCAAAGTTCTAGGAGAAACTTTTTGTTCAAAATTGGGTACTGCTATGATCTATCGAATTTTAGCCGTGATGGTTAGGAATCGTCACCTAGCAAATGATGATAACGACATTTGATTTGGTTTTTCAAATCTGCACCTTTTGTTTAATTTGAAACGCTTGAGGTGATAAATAGACGGGGCACTATTTTCCTTGCAACAGAATCGTTTTGCAAGGAAAGTCCTGTATTTTAGAGATAAACTAAAGCGCTAATGAAGCTCTTTAGCACTATAATTTCTAATTCAGTAAAGAAATTCAACACACATTGATTGCCGGCGTCCTGAGTGAATAGCACGCTTCGCACTTGTTCGCTTGTGAACTCCGGTTCTTGAATGTCCATTTCATGAATGATCCTGAAGTTCAAGTAGTAAAATAAGAAAGCAACCGAATACTAATGATTTTGAGAAAAATTGCTTAACTTGAAATCTTATGAAGCAGCCATAACCTCTTTATAAGCACTGTAGCCGTAGTTTCTCGGCAGTTAGATAACCAAAAATTTTCAAATTGTTTGTAAACCTCCAAAAAAGGAAAAAATTGAAAATCCTTGTGGTTTAACTGCCATGCTATCGTACTCTTCTATTAATAGAATTTTAAAAAGAGTTAATAGCACTGAAATGATTGAAACGTGCCAAATGACTGTAACAATGTAAAGTATTCAAGTCATACCTATCAAAAACGTTAGAAAAAAATCTTTCGAATAAGGGCAGAAATAGAATTTTTAAGATCACTACGTCACCTAAAACGCTCAATAAGGAGTGATTTTTTCAATGAAAACACAGCCTATGAGTGAGAATTTACAATAGTTCTTCTAGAGCATTTCCAAAGCTGAGAACTCTCCTGATTTAATTTTGCCTACAACAACATTCACAAGAGATTCATACTTCCATCATGAAGATGGATGAAGGAATAACATTATTGCCGTTTTCTCAGTAATGTACGTATTTAAAAATCAATACTGTAATTTATGAAATGACTAAGATGACAAAATTAAAGAGTAATACGTGTAAGGTGATTAGGCTTCAGTTTAGATATTTTTGCGACAAAAAGTTCCTTGTTTTTATTTTTCCTATCTCTTTACTTTTTTGCGTTTTTATGATGATGACCACTTCTCATCATTTCTGAGATTTATTCACCATTACAGTTTTAACAGAATATGAAACCTCTCTTGCCCAAAATGAGTCACTTGCCCAATAATCCAAAAAGTAAGGAACGAAATCGAAGTAATAATGACGTTTGAAAGTGTAATTTAATCAGAGTACCTTCACTTTCGCCTTTTCATATAGAACTCGCTAAAAACAATGATAATCTGATATTATTGCAACTTGTTTTGAGCCTTTTATAAAGTCTAGTATGGCACTAATACAGTACTAGACAAGCCTTTTAGCGAGGTCTACGTAAACAGTCTAAAGTGAAGGTAGGATTCATTCTGCCAGCCATAATCGCTCGACTGTAGTCACTGTAATGTTGGTGATTTCCTCAGTCGACACGCGGTGATTCAAATATTCGGCGTCGACTCCTTTATAAGTAAAAGTATATGTCCTGCAAGGGATCAGCTGAACCGAAAAGACTGAACTACTACATTAGGGTTTTGCCATGATTGTAATTTGATCAGATTACTCGAATCCTAACATAGACTACAGATCTTTGTAAGAAGGACGAAAAACATTGATGTATACTGCGGTAGTGGTCTGGTAATGGGCTTTTGTACAGCCCGATACACGCGTTTTGACCTTACAGTCTCGTCAGTCGGGCAGAGCCCGTCGTCTTCTAGTCTTTTAGATTCTCTCGAATTCCCCTACTCCTTATAAAGAGGTAAGTGACGACGAACGATTTACACTGTATGTCGTGTGAAGATATCACCGAATGTACTATAGATGTTGTACACTCGATTCACCTTTATTTCTAGTGTTTCATTAAGACCCGCTCAAATTTCAATATATCTCAAAATCATTATTTGAGCCAAGTGTACAATGACTATATATAAGAATGTAGGCATACACGGATTCAGGCATCGATTCCTTATATATATATATATATATATATATATATAATATGTATATGTATACATATAAATGTATATATCTGGATATTTTTGTTATAGACGTTGAATATATAGCCATAGATGAAAGTAGGGCCTCCCGAGAGAATTGGCTAAAACTAAAAGAAGACGGGTTCTGCCCGACTGACGAGACTGTAAGATCGAAACACGCATATGGGTTTATACAAGAGCCTATTACCAGATCACAAGACATGTAGGCTCAAATAATAGTTATTAGATATGTTGAAATTTGAGCGTGGTCTTATTAGAACACACGATGTAAAGGTATATTACGGTAGTATTGACCTGTCTTTATCATCCTTGCTTAATTTGCTTTCATGATCAATTTGATTACTGAACTGCAGAAAAACATATGCATTGGTCATTTTTATTAATCCCACTTTAAAATCTCACCTCATTACTAGAAACTGGTCAGAGGTTAGTTCGTTCCACAGAAAAAAAAAACTTATTAAATCAGCTTTTGGTAGAGACGGTTTATGCAAAACAGAGGGTCGCTTAACATTTTCTAATGGTAGAGACGGAGACTGCATGAGTTTAAGTACAATTTACTTGGTCTCTTATAAGACACGTGGTGGTAATACATAGGCAAAACAGGTAGAACGATTTGTCTTCGCAAAAAAACACTTGGTGGAATGTCGAAATATCGGACAAGTACTTCTCTAGGCGCACAAAGGACTGAGAAGCATAACGGTAGCGACCTTGAGGTGGTAGTGAGAATCCTGGGCACGAAACGAAAAACGTCGGAGCAGAAAACGCTTTTGGTCTTGTGAATTTATTTTAAGAGTCCAGAAACGGTTAAGGGAAGAGAGTGCTCGAACGTCACATACAATAGGCACCCTATTTCAGATTTGTTGTCTAGTTTGGGTGAGGTACTTTAGTCATAGTGTGTAAAACACACCAACGACCTCTTCCATCTAAGTAGTTAGGATAAATTTCATAGAGCAGTTAGGCTTCATGATTGAGTTTTGCATTACATTTTCACTAGGTATGAAAATATCATTTGGGTAAGTAGATACGGTATGATATACTGTCACTAGGTTCTGAAATCGCCGAATCGTCATCCATCGCTTTGAAGAAGTTATACCCACCAAGTGCTATTTTTCAGCCGAAGACATTTTGTGACATAGCTTCTAATATTCCTAGAGCGATTTGGTGATAGCTCGTCTTCTGACTCATTGCTAATATGTCTGATTTCAGCCAATGATAATGAGATTACAAATGATATGGCGTTCATTGACGAGCATAGCGCAGTGGCTAAGGGAGCCTCACAATACATGCGTCCAGTCTCACAATACACTATTCCACTCTCACGCCTCTGCTCCACTATGCTATCCACCCTTGGGGGTTGCAAATCTGCTACCGTGTTCTTAAGGACAGTAGCACATATTTGATACATTAAAAGGCCACCGCGAGTCCTTCTATTGGCTTGACGAGTATTGAATCACCTCTACGATGCTTGATGAGGTAGAGTACAAGAAGAATCATTTACAAATGTTACATGTCGCTAGCCTTATCACCTATTCTTTACGGTGACTGGGGAATGTAGTTGAGTTATGGGTTAAACACCCTCAAATTTTTACACATATGCATTACATGAGCACCTCACAAGTGCGACCGCAATAACGACTAACTACTGACTACTATGAGTCTATTGCTCTCACTGAATTCAATTTGGCCTTGCTGAACTATCAGTGCATGTTCTTGACAGATTGGGTATCAATATTAAGACCTATGCTATCCTTGTAGTTCAGGCTTGATTCTTGTGAACTGTAGTAAACTCTATCCTCGTATTTGTACTTTGTTGTACCAAACTCTCCTAAATTACTGGTCTCCTTTGTTAGAACAAACCACTCCGTGAAGATTGGGCCATTACTGGAAGCACATTTCCATAGGGCAGATAAAGTTGCATAACATTGAAGTGACATGAACATCTAAATCAGTAATTTGCCGTGATATTTGCTTGAGATAGTCATTATTTAAGGAGAAAACAGTTTTACATGTTTTTTATATGATATTGAGAAACTGCCTCCCGAGTACAAGTGTGCTTTCAAGTCAGGATTAGTCGGCATTTTGCTGGGAAGTTTATTTAGAAGTTCACGCGCTGTTATTTCACATAAATGAAACGACTGCGCTTAACGACCGCCCTCTGCATTGTTCCGTTTTTCTTTTCAAAAACAAGTTTTGAAATAGTTTTCACACTTTTCGTAAATAAAGATGATATAAAATTGACAGCTGCCAAATGTACTGATCAATAAAAGAAGGACATGAAAACTAGTTAATAAAATTACATGATGCTTCACTGAATTCTTCAGAAGCCTTGTTTTCATTCACAATTTTTCGCGCTCAGTCAAGTCGACAGCCACGGCCGATAAACGGAGTAGAGCTAAGCGACTCGAGATCGATGTCCTCACTCGGCATGCCAGCCGACCATAAACATTTATAAGCAACCGACAGATGAAGAATGCATGTTTTCACGTGTCTTTGTTCGCTCAACAGCAGCTATGACAGCTTGGATCGGGTTCGTTCAACGCCGTCGACCATCAACTTTCCAGCTGGGACTTTTCTTTTTGATGAACCCAAGAAAACATTCCAATAACATTTTAAGAAGTCAAAACACCTCAAAGATACTTGTTACAGCATTCGATCACTAGAACTGAGCTTGTATGCATTGCCTATCCATGCATTAAGCGAGTACTCCGTGTTGACATTGGTAAGTTCTCCATTCGCAGATGACGCTGCTCAGTTTACTGCGCTTTTCGTGAAGAACAGAAGGCATCAAGTGTGTTATTTGCTTGCTATTCAGCTTATTATTTTACTGTCTGCAGCAGAAGGAGGCCCACCGAGAATTTCGAGATATCCCGGAGTACACATGGAACTTCACTGCTGATTTTAGTTGTTATGTACTGACTGACCGCTCAGCTGTATGATATTCCCGAGAGAACTGATCGCATGCCACAGGTCAGTGGATTGTTCGATTCAATCGAGGCACAGTTTGAAATCAGCGACCACTTCTTTATGCTCTGCTACTGCGCCTTCTGCCCTCGAGCACATTTATTTTGATAAAAAAGCGTGAGTGTAATCGACGTGGCAAAGACAAATAGCTTGTTATTTCCATGCATACCTCTCATTCCAAACGAGACCAGATCATTTCTGATATGTCCACATTCTCATTCAGATTAACCACCTAATGAGTAACTATTTAATTTTGCATTAACTAGATCAACACTCACTATATGACCGAGAATAACGGAGTATAAATGTTTAGATGCTTCTTGGTTTGAGGAGAATTCTACTTCCTACGAAAATAATTAATAACTAGTAGGTCAACTCGATACGAATCTATTCAACGTTAAATCAACGAACAATACCTTAATGAGAGTTTCGTCTCAAAAAGAGATCGAATCCTCCGAAAAGATAATAACTGGTAGGCCAAGTAGGTACGAACCTAGTTAACATCAAAGTACTAACAATATCTTGATAAAAAATCCGCTTTATAGACAGATCGATTTCGTGTTTTAACCTGACAATATATTTCATTGAGCCTTCCATGAAGTCTTTCATAGGCACTTATACAATGGAACACACGTGTGTCGGCCTTGCAGCGTCTTCATTTGCACGATGCCTTTCGTCTGAGCCAATCCCTTTTGGGGGGAAAACCCCACTTACATATAAGAATCGTCGAAGAACATGTTATACTGCCGCCTGTATAAGTGCCTATAAAAGACCTCACGAAAGGCTCAAAGAACTACATTGTCAGACTATATTGCTTTGAGCGAGGTATAGGAAAACCGTCGAATTCGAAGGTTATTTTCAAGAAATACCAGTCTTGAGCAATCGATTGTTACTTCGTGCAATGCCCGGTGATCATGTCACTGGTATGCAGTGACATGTTATCTCTACCGTATGTGAAATCGATTCTCACTTTACACGCGGTACTGTAGCATGCTCGTCGAAAATCCTCTTATGTAGGTGAAGTTCTCCCTTGAAAGGGATTGGCTCAAACGAAAGGCATTGTGCAGCTGATGAAACTGCAAGGCCGAAACATGTGTATTGTACTGTATAAGTGCCTATAAAGACCTCATGAAAGTGTCAAGAATACATTGTCAGATATATTGCTCTGAGCGGGTCTAAAAACATACTGATATGAATATTTCGTATTAATTCCTATCACGGACTTTTGTGTCTTAGAATCACACATAAACACTTTTCCAGCCGCTACATTTCTTTTGTATGTTCTCCTGTTGAGTCAGAATTCTGCTGTTTTTAGACCATTTGTGGTGTGGACTGGAAGCGACCGTAAATAAGGGTATTTTACGCAGAAAAAAAAACAAACAGCTGGTTAATTGATCTTCCTGGGTACATCTATGAAGAACTTTCACTAGCCAACCACCTACAGATCAGTACATTCGTTTGATCAATTTAATGGTTTATTTTTTTAGCAAAACGCTTGTGTTGTAGACAACACCACTATGGTCGTAATGTTGTTGTCAATGTTGGGCCAATGATTATATCCCAGACTCTAATCTCTTCCCACGCTGAACTTTTTCCATGGTGACTGAAGCTCTAATTAGCAGTATAACGAAGTGAAATCACATTTCTCTCTCTCTTCTTCTAAGTAGATTTTCCCCTTTTTTTGTCCAGAAGAAAGTCTGTTACTTTTCCAAGACGTTCAGCTCAAAATTTCCATTTTTTCACATGTTCGAAGCAGAGCTTAAAAAATTGGTATAAAGTACATTTTAACTTTGATTAAAAGTCAAACTATCTTTTATATCAGCAGTGGAGAAGAATGTCGTCCATCGAAGCATGGAAAGACTTCTGCACTAGGAAATTATTTCATACCTTTCGTTTCGAGTGTTTTCTTAAGACCAATTTTGACATATCTCGTAATTATTATTTGAGCCAACATGTCATGTGATCTGTTAAATGGGCTCACTCATAGAGCCCGAGACACTAAAAACACTCGAAACGAAAGGTAGGATATACTAACGATACCAGCCAAAAGCAATCGAGTGTACAACATTGTGTACTCAGTGATAATTTCACATGACACAGTGTAAAATGTTCTTCGTCGCCTACTCTTAGTACAGAGGACCGAACGCCCGAGAGGATTGGCTAAAAACTGGGGTACTGCCCGACTGATGAGACCGTCAAGGTCGAATCACGTGTATCGGGCTCTATAGGTCAACCTATTTGACAGACCACATGACATGATGTCTCAATTAATAATTACGTAAAATTATTTCGATTGATAGAAATTATCCTCGCAACAACAAAACTGCCGTTTGCATTTCGGACAAAGTACAGAACAACTTTGTTGTTGTGATCCAGACAGTGGATAAAAATCCGTGAGATTGGAACTGTTAGATTATTTTTCCCGATCAATTTATTAACTACACCTCCTCTAAAGATAGGATTCGTGAATTACTGTGGTGCTTTGATTTATAGGAGAGCATGACATGGTTATCAGACTCATTCAGAGAACGCTGCGTTGCTCTCAAGGTCTTTGATAAACCTTTAAGGATTCAAAAAATAGCCTGCATTACACCAACATAAGCACGATGGCGACGATGGCGTAAAATAACAGAACAAATAGGAGAAGTGCTAATTATCGCTCGATTAATCAGGATGAGCACCTATAAATGTCTGAGTAGACATGACATATCGAACATAATAAATTCAAACAGAAAGATATACAGTCGGTTTTAAAGTAAGCAAATTACAAAAGAGTAGATTATTTGCCAAATAGATTATCTGAAAAACACAAGTAGAACACTCTACATGAAGAAGAATAGCGGAGTGATTAGTGACGCAGTTAGTTAGGAAGCAAGTTATTGACTCGAGCCCTTTCCTCAAAACTCTTCTGCAATCATTTGGGAACGCCTTTGCTCGGCTACCATCAAGATTACAAGGAAGTCGCCTATTTGGCATCCCATAAATCCAAATGGGGACCGAAATCCTCGAGAAGCAGTCGAACAACAAGCGAAATACTTGAAAACCTTTGGGGCGATGACTGCGAGGAATCGAGTCGAATGCAAAAAGTGCTTGAAATGACACAGTACTTGTGAAGACAAGTCGTGTGAAATATTGCACGCTATTTTGTTGATGAGTTTTTTCTTTTAGCATAAATTCTCCGTTCAGAGATGAAAGCTCGCATCATTAGAGAAGTGATTTTCTGTGACGTTGATTACCAACTGCTCATTGCTTCATTTCTCTCTTACACTTTCCTGAGAGTTTTCTTTTCTTCTCACTTTTTCACTGAGTCCTTCTTATTGTTGCTGCTACTCCTACTGATTTCTTCGGCGAGCTTGTCATGAAGCTTTAAGATTCAAAAATTATCGTGAATCTTAATCGAAGAAATCGATAGCAGTTATCAGATTACAATAAGAAAGCGAAAAAAATGCTTTTGTAAAGTATACAAAATTCCTAAATTTGTTATCTCAAGTAGTCTACACAACAAATTGTTATATTGCATAATCCAAAATATTTGTACGCACAAAAATTTTCATCGAAAAAATTGCGTGAAATGATTAAGTTTGTTGAAGATGCCTATCAAATCGCATCACCATTCAGCTAAAACCTCGGTCTTTCCTTTGTGAAAATATCCACTAATATCAATCGAATATATCAGTCATACATCGTCGAATTATGAAAAAGCCCGCACTGCTTCTCATCAATCATTCAGTAGTGCAAGATCAGAAATTTCTGATTATCTAGCAAAATATATTAATAGACATCTTAGAGATTCTTTAATAACAAATTAGCAATTTTCAGATCATTATGAGAAATATCATCTTCAATAAGTATTTCAGTGATAATTGATGAGAAGCTGAAAGTGAAGTTTTTTGCTCAATCGCTCGGAATGCAATCTGCTTCTACATTGAGCATACTAGAAGTGGAGGGAAAAGCGAAATCTAATTCCGACTACAAAACGACGAAATAAGAAACCAACTCTATTGATGGATTACAGTAGTCGTTGAGAATTGAGTTTTTAAAGGTTAAAGAAATATTATACGCAAGTAATAATATTAAATTTTCTTCAATTAGAACTTCCTTGTTCAACAAGCCGGGATAATCAAAACAATCATCTTGAGACTTGACGATGAGATTTGGAGAAAAAAAAGGATGAAGGAAATGAAGAAAAGTGCCAGACGTGAAAGCGATGAAAAGTGCTGCTGTGCGATAAGAAGATTACTCTATACAAGAAGCTCTCTTTCATTAGCTGAATGGGATTATTGAGAGAAAGAAAATGTCTATACTATGCTCCTGGTCATGGGATAAGCAACGTGCGACGATGTTTATGGTGTTGATGAACGCCATTGAAGTTTTCAGCTTTAGCTTTATCAAGTGGTATCATTTCAAGTCAAATCTGAATTTTAGCGGATATCCAGCCGAGGATGAGACTTGAGATTTCATGAGAGTGGATTTTGCAGTGCTTTGTCGTAACCCTGGATAAGCGGGCGTGATTGGTCTGATCAAGATCGACGAATTGTAAACCCTGAGAGTAGAAAATGGACAATCATCGTATTCGGTTATGATATTCATCAGATTCACAGAGAGACGCTGTATCGACATTGAGAAATAATGAACTGGATGAACTCAGAAAATTACAGATACAACTAAGATGAATACTGACAAGTATAATATGTCAAGCTCAAGTAAGAATGGCAAAATTCCAATAGAAAGTTTGATCAATATGCATATTTATAATTTTTAGAACGTACAAATACCTACTTGGCAAAGATCTCTTCGAGACTGGTTTCCTGTAAGTCGAGTAGCAAGACAGCCTTATTCAGTAAATGATCAATATCCATAGTGGCGCGAATTTCTGATCCAAAATCTTTCATCGGAATCTTCTCGTGCTTAGCATACATCAGTGTCACATTGTCGTATTCGTCTAAAAAATATTACCGCACCAGTGAGACATATAATGCATATATATATATATATATATGTATATATGTATATATGTATATATGTATGTATATGTACATATACAGAAATAGATACCTATGTGCATATGTATACATACATACATATATATATATATAACTCCATACACAAATACACATACATCTGTATGCATACTCATGTGTAATATTTAATAAAGTTCAAATATTCAACAACTCAAAATAGACACTTCTCAAAGTGATAAAAATATTCAAAGTAGTACGTTCATAACACCTATACATATTACACAAATATTCGGTCACGAACACAGAAAGAGATAACTCTTGTGTTCAATAAGGTTATTGAGACGTTTCTTTACTTGCAATCTACGGAACTTACAACTTAACTATGAAGTACATGAGCAAAATAAAAATTTTGCATAGCATACAAACATCATCGAAACAATAATGTATGGACGAAATGACATTACCGGCATTGCTCCAACTCAGAGTGTCCAGTGGCGGTGTGTCACTATCAAAATCATGTTCCGAATATAATTGAACCTGACTGCCATATTGACTTGCTGTTCGAGAATCACTGCCAAACTTCGATGGAGAACTGGTCCTTCGGCGTTCCTTTTCGCCTTCCTGAAGACTCTTCATCGATAACCAGCTAACACGCTTCGTGAGCATCTTCGTTTTGTCCTTAGATTGAAGTGGTTCGGCAACGACTTTCGAGGCTTGCATCTCAAGCTGAAGTGTTGGCTGACTGGCACGTCGTTCGATTGTTTTTAGAGGACGAAATCCGATTGCTGGAGCTCCAGTCTGAACACTTTTTCGACGAGACGCTGGACTGATGTTCGAGCAGCTTGGTGGGTGTGCTAATGGCGTGAGATTGATGTCTTGGCTGAGTTCTCCAGGGCATGGACAACTCACTATGGACGTTCCGGAAATGTCACTGATACGCCGATGTTCTGGGACGTATAGAAGAGTGTGTGAGGTTATTCTTGTCATCCTACGCTGTCGTGGATCAATTTTTTTCGTGTAGGATCGAGCAGTAGGATCCTCAGAATTGTTAGTCGATGACTTGTGAACGCAAGGGGACCTTGACCTTCGAGGAACGGAAAATTCGTTCGCGCATGTCGCTGTCATCACCTGCGCGGACGAGTTGTCACCGTTAACGATGAGCGTGACATGAGCTGGTTCCAACATTGACGGCACTCTCAGCTTTTCCAATTCGCTGCGCTTCATGAGCACAGCGCCGCCCATCGAGCCCTTCGCATCGGCAACTCGACGCTATCAGACCACACACGCTTCAGTCGGACTCAGTCCCTGCAGAATCTCACGCTCGTTAAAAACAATCACTTTTTTCAGCAGTGCAAGTTGCTGTTATTGAAGGGCTTCTAGTTGCCCCGTCGATCTTTTCAAGAAAGAATTAGTTATCAATAGACTTGTATCAGAGGAGAAAACTCTAAGAGCACTCGTTCACTCTAGAATTTCAGATAGTCGATAGCTCCTATTCTGGAATGAAACTTGAACATCTACACAATTAAGATATTGCCCCTTAATGTTTATGTGATTGGATTTGATTTCCAAATAGCTTAGCTTAACTGAATTTTCCACAGAAGCCTCTGCAACGCCGCTAAGAGTCGGAATTTGGGTGACAAATGTGTGGAAATAAAGTCGAAAAGCTCTAATAAGCCAAAGCCTTGGAGTAAGCCGACTTGTTGCCAATTACCCGTGTCCAACGTGTGATTATCAGATAATATATGATTCTGTTTCTTATTGAAAACTCTTGAAACTATGACAACTTCTCAACTTTTTTCCTTGGTCTTTTCGAATCGATGCAAGAGTGACAAGTTGCTACTTGACACAAAAGCAATTAGTGAGTTGAATCATATTAGTTAATTTTATACGGAATTGTAGCATCGAAATTGATCAAGTACAAAAAGATCATTTTTCTTGATACTGATTTGGCAGTCGTTTTCTTCCATATCCGCAAAAACAAAACTATACTCCTTCGAAACATACCCAGTGGAATACTGCAGGCAAACAGCCATACTCTACAGAGAAAGCAGTCACATAGGCTTGAAAACTTATGAAATTCAAATTAACTGTTCTTGAAAAATTTCTTAACATGTAGCCCAGCTATATCCTAACACTTTAACTAAATCACATTTTCATCAAAAAATTCCTAAAATATATCTGTAATTTTCTGAAAGTTATCAGATATCAGCGTTGCTTCAGATTTCACGCATTGTTTATTTATTCGAAACCAAATTGGACTCTCTAGCTAAAGATACTTGTAGTGTAATAGAAGCCAAAGTTGGTAATGATTATCGTGCAGTCGTTCAGAGCTAACGTGTGTTCTAATCTATCAGTTTTCTCAAATTCCTAGTAAATAGACATAGATGATGAGATAGATAAAGGAGAACACCTAACAACTTTTCCAGCTTATTCGGCAATGGGAATTCGCAAGAAGACGTTGTTGTTCTTTGGTCAAAAATTCAAAATATATACTATCTTATAGACTTTATAGAAACGGAACATCATTTGTGAATTTGACGAATTACGAAAATGTTTCATCACAGCTCAATTTCAACTCTGAAATTTTTTTCTGCACTGTTCTTCTAGTTGGAGTCTAGTCTACTTCGCTTTCCTCATTACATACTCTGCATAGTGTCAGGTCAGTGAATATCGTACTCAGATTGATTCAAACCTTTGTGCATCACATTCAGAATAGTATGCGGTCACTGCAGATAAAAAAAAAGCAATTTCTCTCAATTTCACGATTATTTTTGAGATTCATATAAGGAACTAACCTTGACACTTCAAAGGTACTGAAGCGCATTTGAATTCTAATTTTCAATTAACCTAAGCCAACTTGTCTGTGTAAGTGAGAAGAAAACACACAAAATTACCACTCAATCACTTAGGAAGCGAGTCAATGAAGAGAAATCGCCTGTGACGATGCTGACCGCGTTGTTCTCACAGGAAGCAGACCTTCCGTGTCATCTCCTTTCCTTCTCTTGCAGTAGGTGATCTGCACTCCGCCACAAATCATTAGGAGCTCTGTTAGACCACGTTATGTATTTCGTAATGAAGCCGTCCATGCAAATGAAATACGCGGAAGCTGACGTCTTCCGGCGTAGAATGTATGAAAACTTACTCATTGTCTAATGTTGATGTAGAGAACTCAATATACGAGGAACATTAGCGAGACCAGTTCAGAGGGCGACGAAATACATTTCTAGCATTTCTGAATTTTTCATGGACTAAGGAGTGAGACAAGAAACACTTCTGTCCTTCTTGTCATTCATTCGGAGTCAATGTCATTCAACTACTAACAACGAAGCTCAAGTAAATAAAAGAGAGAAAGTATGTTACTCTGAAGAAAATCAATGGATGACTTCTTCAGCTTCCAGACCCAAATTCTTGACTTCCCATTGATGGTTCACCAACCCAATTTGTGTCAGTAGAGTTCCTGTAGCGATTAAGACTAGCTTATTAGGTTTTCTTGCTTTATGGACTCGCTGAGCATCATTTCTTTCTCCTACATTTCTTGGGCAAAATTCTTACCAGAGGATTTATTTCGGATCCCGTGGCATCCAATCTGATAGGCTGCTGTCTGTCGGTTGTCGCTCAAACGATTACTTGTCCAACCTAACTGGCTTTTGACATTTTAACTTGTACAGTATTTTGCGCCCTAATCTTTGACCTTTAACCCAGGATGGAACTTCAAACTTCCTATTTTACTTGTGATGTATAAGACATTCGTAACATCAGCCTCTGAACACATGTTCGATCGCGCTGAGTAGTCATTCATTCTTCTCATGTAACGTTTAGGATGTTGTCGAAGCATAAGTCAATGCAAGAAGAAACAAGAAGGAACAAAAAAGTATAATCCTGTGAGATTCTTGCACTCGATACTCTTGTGGCTTTCTAAGCCGTTCACTTTCTTCTATTGGCCTTTCAAACTAGCACAGTCACTCATCTGGCATGAAACTGGCGCTTATAGTAGAAAAAACTGGTTGTACGAAATAATTGAGTTCGTAAACCGCACAGCTGATGCTAGCTAGCATTTACTTCCTTTTCTCCACCTAATTCAAGCATTAATCTACATTCCTTAAGTAAATAACATTGATTTAACTCTTTTGAGTGATATTTCATGCTTCTAATTCATAAGATATTCTAGTTATCTCTGGAAGATTTTTCTCTAAAAAGAAAATTTTTAGAGCTACTTTCAACTGCCCTTAAAACTCCTTATTCGGCAATTTTAAGTGTTTAAAAATAATAATGTTTTATCAGTAATCAATATTGCTAATGAGAGAGGATGTTTTGTTGCAGCGAAAGCGGCATACGGGCTTGACCATTACGTGCGTGGAGGCTGCAAGACAATGAAGTGAATTGCGCTACGATATCCACAGCTTAAGGACTGTTATCTGAGCATCTAAGTGAATTTATTTGGCCTTATTTCCTCTTCTTTACTGGCAATTTATGAATGAGAAGAATCTCAACGTCTACATATGTCACTATAAAAAAAAAACTTTACAGAAGAAAATCTAACATTGACAATTTCTTCGATGTTTCATCAAGTGGACATCAAGTTTGTTCGATCGAATTTTAAATTAGTTCATGAAATTAAAGAATATTACGAGAGATATTATCATCAAATGTAATATTAACATTAAAAGTGGACCTGATAAAAAGAACAATGGATTTAGAGATTTGAAAATATGAATTCAGGAAAATCACAGAGCATTTCCGAGTTTCCACTTCTTCACTCCTATTAGCAAGGATTTTTTCAAAATCTTATTTTGTTTTTGAATTTAAGATTTTAAGAAAATGTGTTTCACGACGACTCATAGTGAGAAAAGACTTTCAAAAAATCGATTTTTTCACAAAACATGGAACATTAAACTTCAAAGTAGAAATAAAAGCAGTTGGCAGAAGTTTTACGCGCATATTTTGCTTGACCTCATACTCGAAGCCCTCATATCTATGAAAAGCCTCAGTAAAGCGTCTACTATAGAACGATCATTGCTTAGAAAATCTTTGGTGTGATATCAGAGAAAAAACGGGATAAGTTACACGACTTTTCTTTGTCGCAAACTATTTTAGACGTGGGCGACAAGTGTTCGCTAGATCAATACAAAAATTGTAAACAAGTAGTTTAAACAATATTTTGTTCGACTTTTTTTCGGAGACAACGACAACCATCTGTAAACTTCAGTTCACCACCTGTTCTCCCTGCTATGGCCTCCGTCATATCTACCGTAGTTCGATGCGTAAATCGACAGTGTCATCAAAACATAACTCCTTATTGAATAAGGGTCTCGAATGACCAAAAAAGGAGAAGCCAGGAATTACTTCAGGCTAAGAAGTGTTAGAATGTGAGTCTCAGAATAATCAGTTGCTAAGAGACTCTAAAGCGTTAGCCATGTGAACCTTATTTGAGCAAGCCCAAAAACCACCCATAAGATATTTGTGTCCTTACCGTTGAACAAAACAATATGCGTAGCAGAAATAAAGGATATAATACGGAAGTGCGACAACCTCTGTGCGTGAAAAATGAGTACAGCTCACTGTGCAGTTTCGTTGGACCTAGGAGGGCTACAATTACAGACGTCATTATCTTCCTGGACTAAACTATATTGCCTGGAGGCATCATCCGCCAAGTATTTACCAAAATCTGCTAAGTTGACAAATTGAGAATATCCTTAACGCCGCTATTTGAAATAAGAAACCGTGTTCATCCAATGATTACTAGTACCAGTTTTTAAGAAACGCGATTTATGTTAACTGGTTCATTCAGTTATCATAACAAGTTAACATTTGACCGAAAATCACATGAAAAATGAAGTGGCTTTTAGCAGTTCCGAGAAAGGAACAATTTCTTTTGAGACAGCTAATGACAAAAATAAACATCTCAATCGTCTCTTTTGCTTCAAATAGTCTTTTTTAGACATCAAAATTCAACCATAAATTTTCATGGTGATGTGTCTCTTATCATGAAAAAAAACCGTCACAAATTCTTGCAGTTTGTGCACGTTAGAAAGTCCATGTGACCACACCTATCGAGTTTGTTAGGATATATTCCCAGTCAACTTTATATAAGAAGAAACAATGACGCAAAACCTCTCCATTCTTCATACAATCAATCACATTGCTTGCTGAGACAGCATTGTAGAAATGACTGATTCCCTGACAAAGACAATGACCTGCTGTGAATTATCGCTGTCTAGTTAGTGTTTATAACCACCTAGAGATTTCTGGTAGAAAATTTTATATCGTGAATAGGTGTAAAACATGGTGAACTCAAGCGCATAGTCGATTTAGCGATTCAGTGTTTATTAAAAAGAATTCCTAACCGTTGCTTAGGTTGTTTCCATTCTTAAGAAGAATTTATTCCTAAATATTTCATTGCTACCAAAACAATTGGAATTTTCGCTGTCAGTGTTGCTGGATAAAACAGAATTACCATAAGTTCCTTTCCAGACAAGACTATAATAATAAAAAATACTGCATCAAATGTTTCTTGTTCCACGTTGCATCGTGTCCACCCACCCGGAGAGAAAACCCATGAAGGTAACTTATCTTAAAGATCTCAAGATAGAATAACGAAGATAACGCAAAGTATAACTTTACAGACACAAGGCTAAAGAACATCGTAGCCGAAATCATTCAATTTTGAATTCAACAATACGAAGTTTACGCAGTCAATCGTTGTTACCTCTAAATTTATGCCAGTCGTAGAAAAAAACAGCAGCGAGTCTCAAGAACTTTTATCAGACCCTCCACAATCCATACTTGCCCAATGAGCTCTTCGTCCATCAGCGATGCAAGGCACATTCAAATTGTTCATATAATTTTTAGATCAGCAAATTTGAAGCTCAAGCAGTGATCTTGCTATTACTTGGTTCATATTTGGCAGGATTCGGCCGTGAACATCTCTTTTTCTTGTAACGATATCAGAAAGCGTCCAAGTCATCTAAAGTTCAATGTTCAGGGACATACGTGGCAGCATCTGCAATTTTCGATTGTAGAAGTAGACGATTCTGCTTCCGTACTTGTGCGATAAAGACCCCACCACGCCCGCTAGACAGTGCTCCCAATAGCGCTGGGAAATCATTTATCCCGTTTATAATGAAAGCGAATATTGGACAAGGATGTCAAGACAAAAAGCCGTGAAGTCGTAAAGGTGAGCATGTGCTTTCTGTCCTCCGTGCTATGTCCTCCGTCTTCTCGCAAGTTACTCAGACCACTCGCTTGCTCTTGGCCTCAGTGCTAAGTCGCTATCATGATAAGCTCTCGGAGATACTCGTCCAGTTAGGCGTGAATGAGCCATTAAGGGCAAAATAGTATCTTGTATATAACGTTTTGCGAGATTATGTCCAAGAAATTTTTTCGCACCCAAAATTTGCTAAATTCGTCCTGCCTAACTGATGGTTGATGTTACAGAAGCAAAATCATCTTCATTCTAAAAACATACCGCTTAATCCGATTGTCTTTCATTTCCTATGCTATGTCATTCCAGTCACCGCATGATGTTGCAGCTGAAGTAACTGCGAGATTTGGCTTGTCTCATTTATACTCTTATTCTCGTGTCGTTTTAGAACCGCGAAATAGTATTTAACAAAATTAATATGTAGCTCACGAGGGATATTCCTGGGATAAGAAGAGCCACGTTGACTGTTCTGAGCATGTATAATTAATTTTGTTTCGAGTGAGTCAAATGGCTCTCATTTATTGAAGAGATAGAGGGATCGAGATAAAGCGGCCTCATTTACTTCGGATGAGTGGCTCAAAAAGTGGTTATCTGACGCACTCCGTCAGATTTCATTGTCTTATTACCATGTACCTTATTACCTCATAAGCGCGAATTTTTGGTAACAAAGCTTACCTTGAAGGCTACTCTTTTCGTCACTTTATGTAATTCTGTCGCAGACGAGCAACCAAACACTTTGTAAACCTCGAAGATAGGCAGGCTAAACTTTATATAACGACAATCCCCAAGCTCTTGTTTGATGCAACTCCATTTTGTATTGTGATGAGTAAACTGCATAAATCCAGTGTATTGGTGGAACCGATTCTGGTAAATCAAAGAGTTTAGTTGATTTTTTCTTTTCCGGTACTGCATATTTATCTGTTGACAAAATAACATGTCGAACCAATAAAGACATATCTATCCTCTTAAACCTTATATGGAACACGTCACCTTGGAAAAAACGCATTAGAATCATAGAGATATTGAAAAATGATGTAGTGGGAGTGTACCCCCCGGTGGTGTAGTGGTAGCACACGTCTTCGGTATGGATGAAACCCGGGTTTGGCTCCCGTCTGAGGTCGTATCTTTGTTCACTACTCAATTCTCCTTAATTGATGGAATTAATTTTTTTCCGAATTTAGTTTACCATCGGGATGCTGGAGGTATTTTGAATAACGTAGGCGCTGTGACTCCTCTTTCTGCCTTTCACCGCTTCAGCTGAAATTATTGCTCTTCTCTATTCAAAACCTTCTTTTATCGCCTCTCTGCGGAGCGAAGTCAGATGACAGGATTTCATCTTACGGATTGCTTGGTAATTGATGCGGCTTTACGTTGGTTCCTCAGTTTGAGAGCTCTCCAAGATTTTCCAAAATAATGGTATTTTCCATTAACGGAGACATGTTGGTCGATTTACTCAAATTCTTCATCGACGGTGCCGACAACGATAAGCCTTAGAAACATTTGCTAAGCTAGAGACTATATCCAAATTCACAATAGTTTTAGAATTTCTTTATCTATTGTGCCCTCTTCTTCTTCTAGGGAAAAATCAACGTTGTGGAGGGAAAAGTAAACAACCTCATGTGAAATTTTGAGGAAACAGCGACATAAGCTTAGTCCTTCTAATTTTAATCATGCGTTACCCTCTTCCTAATGTCATATAACACCTTCTAAATTGAAACTCTCTAGAACAGTGATTTAATATGGATAATGGCGTAGTGATCAATCCAATTTTGAAAGGAAAAAAGGTAGCCTTCATAGAGTAATTTCTAAGTAAGATTGCGGAGAAAACAACAACAACAACAACAACTTAGTATTGAGAACAAACATCACTCTTACAGGGTGGTACAACAATCGATGTTATATTACTGAATTCGCCCTTTTACATCAGAGTCTATCGATTGTTCGATTATCACAGAAGTGGTTATTGTATTTGAAACAGCTTAGTTGAACGCATCACAGCTATCAAGAATAGTTGACGAGACTCTCTCGCAAAAACCTGAGAGCCCTATTGCATGGTACTCTCTGTGTCCATGGACGACAACGTCGACGCATTCAACGTGGTCATGGGAGAAGAAGGAAGATCGTCATAGCGCAAAAATTCCACACAAAAGTCCAACGATTTCCTTTCTCGTAAGTGCAGAACATCACTACTGCAAAAGTGCTAGTCTATGTTTCATACAATAACAGGCTCTCCACGTCAGACTATGGCAACATTATTTGTAGTTTCTATGCGCCTCTTGGTAACGCTGAATGGCTGTTACACCAAATGAACACATCTTGCTTCATTCATGAGCAAGAAATTTCATCACGTTTATCATGAGCGATCAAGAAACAAAATGTATCATAAAACATTGAAATTAGAAAGGAATTATAAGTAAGAAGCTTTTCTCACCATCGTCATCTTCAAACTCGTGAATACTGTCATCGTCTATCACGTAGGCATGACTGGGACGGCGATCGTCGTTGGCCATCGCCACCCCAGCGCTTTCCAGTGAGTGTATGGTGGCACTGGTGCAGCTGGTGTGCAACTCACTGTGACTCTTCGGTCTCCGAAAAACTCGTCTCGGTGTAGCCGAGCCACTTGCCACAGTGGCCTCCGAACCACCGCTACCATCAGAATCACGACGTCCTCGTTGCATCATCACACGGCGTGGTACATTTCGTACTGTGAAAACTCGAGTCTTTTCAGAAACTTCTCGTTCGACGCTGCTTTCACTGGCTGTCTCGGTGGCAAACGACGTCTCCGATGCAAATTTTCGTAGTTTTCTATCGATAATTGATTTGGCGCAGTTTGACGCTGGAGCACGAAACAACGGTGCGCTACCAAATGATTCTCCGTTGTCCGAATCGGGCGTTGTCATCGTCGTCGTGAACTTTTACGCTCGACTCATCTAGGAAGCATATCGAGTGAGCGAAAGTAATTGCATCGCTGTCATTCACAATATTGAGATCAACGAGACAAAATATAGAAGTGCACATAATATATGAATTAAGAAGATGAAAAACGGCGTGAAGGCAATAAATCCACAAATGAAGGTCAAGTATTTGAGAAGAGATAGCACTAGACAAGATATAGTATCACAAAAAATTTCTATATGTGGTAGGAAATTTTGTCCCTCTCTTTCATTGAGCTGACAGCTAGTATTTCGCCATTTTCTTGACACGCACATACGAGGTTGTTATTACACGATTTATTAACGAAACCCGACATTTCGGCGAATTCGCCTACTTCTGAGCCTGGAATTGACAAGTTGACTGCAATCTAGTCGGCCGTATACGTCCATAATTCGGAAAAAAAAAACCATAAAAGCCATATTCCAGTCGGATTGGAAACAGGGTATGTTTTCCCCACACTCACCGCTTTTTATGGTTTCTCCACTATATCTCTTTGAAAAGACTAACTGTATAAAGTTTACTGGATGGCTCACTTACATTGCTCACATTGAGTATCACTTTGAAATAATATGTGACATCACGCATGATGTCGAGGTATTCTCAGCCGTAGCTATAGCTGAATTCTTCAGATTCCCGTTTTGTGTTCCCGCGCGAGAATGATAGCTCCTATTGTCTATTAGGTGTAACTTATGACTTTGCGTTTTTTTTTCTAATGTAATAATAGCAAAGGGAACTCTGTGGCCGAGTGGTTGTGATGCCCGTGGCGGCGCGCGTGGAGCAGAGCTTCACCCTCCAATACTCTCCAGCAGTCAACAAGAACGCTCTATGGACGTCACGTCACAGCCAGGCTATCCTTAAGATTTAAAGGAGACATGCCTGACCAGTATCTTAAATCATTCAATAAGAAAACGAATCGAATGCAAGAAGTAATGGGTTTCGCACTATGAAAACTCAGATGACGGGTCGTGTAAATAATTCAATAAAAGTAGTAGTAAAAATAGAGGTGTAAAGACCCAATAATGTGGAGTACTATGCAAAAACGTTTGCGTCAGCCGGGATTCGGACGCAGATCTCACTCCTTCCGGGAGCGGGTGCTGAACAGTTGCACTACCGACGCCCGTTTTGCACAGCACTCTTTTTACGCTACAACGCGTTATCTGTCAACAGCTAACCGTCTACGGTCTGGCGGGGAAGCCGGATCGGTATTGAACACACTTTTGCTGACAGATATTGGGTATCACTAATCAATCAATCAATAATCAATAAGAGTTATGATTTTTTGTTTGAAAGTACCTTGAAACACTTTTTATTTATATGTTTTATATGTACCAAATATTTTATGTGATGATTTTAATTTGAATTTGATTTTCAATTTATAAGATTTTGAAGATAACAACTTTTGCACCCGGAAAAAACGCCATTTGCGAGTACATAACTTTGCAGATTCATGGGCTAAAAGTAATAGAAATTTCTTGATTTTAACATCATTAAACTGCGTATTTTCTTGCAAACATTTTGGTATACAACTTTCCTAACTTGTTATAAGAAAGAGCTGTCGTGGGAGCATTGTTCGCTTGCTACTTATGAACGAACGGTGCGCAGGGGGAAAGTGGCTGACTAGTGGAGCGGCGCACAGGATTAGTAGAGCTTGCGGCGAGCTCCATCTCAAATCAAGTACAGGCAAGTTGCTTACCAAAACGTTCGCAGAAAAATGCCCAATAGGACGATACAACAATAGGTCATGCAATTCATGGCAAAAATTATATTAAGAAACCAAAACGGCACAAACTCTACAGTTTTGCTCCATGAATAACGCTCGACTTCGTGTTGCAATCGCCGATCGCAAATATCACAAAAGACCTAAGGTAGGACATTTTAGGAGGCTTTACCTTGCCCGCCTTACTTAATCGACATTACATCGTCAGACTACTACTTGAAATTACCGAAGTTAAGTTAGAAATGAGTAAATTTGTGAATAAATAGCGCTTTTCGCATACATAAGTTGGCATCTTCAATGTATTTTGAAAACTATCATGTGAAATATTTTGTTAAAAAAATATATAACTAAATATATTAACACGACCAATCCAACTACAAATCGCAGAGAAGAATGCCTTGTTATCACTTGTGATATGAGCGTTTATGAGGATTAACATAACACCTGGTGCCTGGCTTAGGAAGAAAGTTAAGAATAACTTAATAGCATTTTGAACGCACTTTCAAAGGAGAAAAAGGAATTTCTGTCTCTTCATAACTTTTTACAACAAAGAGCTCATGAGGCGCAGTGGTTGGAGGTGTTCTGCGTCGCATACAAGGGCGGTGGTTCGATCTCGGGCTCATGGCACACTAAGCCATCCATCCCTCCGGGGTTGGTAAATTGGTGCCAGACTGGTCTCGGACTTGTTTGGGAGGATACGCAGCACTGACTTGGTTCAGCGGGAGGCCACCGCGAGTTATTGTAAAGGCCAGATATGCAATCAATCACCTCAAACGAAATTAGACATTGAACACGAATGCATAGTGCATCTCTCAGGGGTTGACAAACGCCGAGAGCTTCATCCTTTGTTCTTGTGTTACAGTAAAAAAAAAACGGTAGAGTCATATTTGTAAACGTGATAACATGCATGCCTAGTTGGTTTACTTGGTTCTAAGTTTGCCGATTAGGTTTTATATTATACGGATGCAGAGTGGTCTACCCGCTTCACCAATTTATTCTATACCAAAAACCTGACAAGGGGCTAATATTATACAATTTGCGTTCTGCATCGACGATCATAGATAGTCGGTGTACTTCAATTATAGCTACCAATTTTCCCGAGCCTATGCGTTTTGTGCAACACTTTACGGCTACATTACTATGAAAAATAAAGAAGCAACGTTACAGCCAAATTTTTTTTATCATATGCACGAGGAATAAAAAGTAATTATAAAATCTTTTCAATTTGAATTGTGTGCTAGGATACGTTTGGTATTTCAAACTGCCTTTAGACTGATCCATAGTATCAACTGTTTTTCAACCTCATAATAAATATTCAATATAATTCTTAGGAATATTTACAGCCTTACCCGAGGTTGTTATGCCAGAGCCATGCACGTGTTACTATGAATCATTTTGTATCTACCAGCCGCGAATCATTGACTGAAAAATGCAGCGATAGCACAATGTCATTGTACGTTGTACTGTCGCCTCATTCGCCTCCCTCTTTGCTACAATGCAGGGCTTAATGTGGGACGTGGGCCATTGCCGAGGGAAGCGAGACCTACGAAACGCGTGTACGGCTGCTCTGACGTGAGGCTTAAAACATTTTTAAGAATTATATTGAAAGCCTTTAAAATACTGTTGTATTCTTGAAATGATTTTTTTTCAAATCAATGCATATAGATGATGGACATAAACAATGATTTCCTATAAGAGTCATTTTTAATAGGTTTCTAACATACAACATTGTGCCAGTGATGCGTTCTTGACTTATTTACATTCAGTTAAGTGCCAATCAGCTGAAATCAGACGCTTTGAGGTATAAAAGTCATTACAAAAGACAGTGAGGCTAGCTAGCTACCATTATTTGTGTTCCTTGAACTTCAGCTCTTCATATGTAAGTGCATCAACCATATAAGTCACAAATAAAAGCGATTAGATCATAAACGCTTGATGCCGCCCTATTCCTTTGTTATGCTTGATGCACTGATTCCATTCGTGGTATTTTGAGAGTGACTAAACACACATATAGTTTATGTCCTGTAGTGACTTACTAATTTGTTAAATTGGTGAATTGTTCTCCACATACGAATCAAGTACCAATCTGACGATCCAGGAGCGATAAAGAGCTTGGTTACCTCAGAGATAGAGATCGAACCAAAACCCGGTTTGTAATTTTGAGCATCTCTAACTATTGTGCCACATGAGCTCATATCAAAATGAGATGAGGCAAGAAATAATGATTTGAAATACAATTATTACGATTCATAGATAAGTGATTATTGTACTCAAGTACAACTTTAAGCTGAATGCCCAAAAATCAACCATGTGAAGTTCAAACAATTCAATGAAATGCAAACAGAAAATAATTATGAATTCTGGACACAGCTGATGATAGGGAGAAAGTAAACGAAACTGTACACTGAATGCAAGAAAAGTTGCTAGCAGTTATAGGAATCCCAAGAAGTCTCAATGTCGTGAGGAATGTTTAGAATTCCATATCCAAAATACTAAGTTGAGAAAAAGCTATTCCATCTATACCCAAACGGTGAAATACGGGTTCGACTCCCGTCAGAGGCCACATTTTTGCTCACCACTCAATTGGGTTTGGTATATATGAAACTCATAACCTGGCAAAAAAAGCAGTAAAAACACCAGAATTCTCAAAAAAGTTGTTGCAAATTCAGTGAAATACCTCAAAAATAATTACATGAAAAAGTCCATTGCAATGCATCAAATTTTAATCTACTCTTCGGATATCAAATGATGACAATGGACAAAATTAAGCTCCTAGTTTTGATACGCTATTACTGGATGCGACAACTTTCAACAAGAGATGCTGCGGAGGAAATCTGTGGTGCAGAAGGACTCTCTGTGAGCAGCTGATTCAAGTCTACGATGCTTTGAAGGAAAGTAACCGACGTTGACTTGTCGAAAGTGCCCGTTGTTTCAGCAAAACATTGTCACCTCACACCTCAAAGAAAGCTGAGAGAAAGTGTCATTAATTGGAGGGAGGCGAGGTCGTGCCGCACCCAGCCTACATTAGAGATGCTGCGGCGTCCGATAGCGGTCTTAAACGCTCAGTGGAATATTTCCTCTGCGGACGCCGATTCGAGACATTTGATCATTTTGAAAAGACATGCTAGGAATTCTCATGATTCAAAGCCCAAGGAATGGCCGCATTCGAGCAGACCCGGAAGCTTGCAAAATGTTGGCATATGATCGCGGATAATGATGGTCTTTGGTTTGGAAATAACTGTTGTTTTTGAAGTACTTATGTATAAACTTTGAAGTTCCAATGGGTGCTAAAGTTTTTCCTTAGCCTAACAATGTTTGAAAAAGAGTCTTGTTTGCACATGTGAAGACAGTGCAAAAAAATCCTTTTATAGTCTGCTAATTGTCTTCCAAAAACCTATACTAAAATATCCATTAACTCATTTTTTGAACGCCGGTGCGATATGTAATGATCTCAACACGTACAGGTATCTCTACACTACTCTACCTTCTAGCAACTTTAGAAAATGCTATGGAGCTCATGGTACCTCTATGTGAAGTAAAAATCAACATTAGATTCTGCAAAACTTTTCAAGCAAGATAAAAGTCCTCTTCTTCAGGTAATTGGAACTCTGCTCCTATTTTTTTGGTTTATATTGATCATTTCGTTTTCTTTCTTTTCTGACATCGAAGCTTGTATCTCGTCAATAGGTAAAGCTGTTAGATGTTCCCTACATCACGACACAATTGTTCAGAAAACGTCTTTGATATTGGCGGCTCTCATAGCTGGGTTTCTAAACTTGAAACTTAAAATATCTACATTCGTCATCAGTGCGGTAGGGGAATGTCTTGCATATTTGTCAACCAAGTGAAGAAAAACTATGGGTTCTCTCCATTGGACGGCACGAGGAGAAGAAGCAACCCCTTTTGTTGGACAAGAATTTTTCATAAGAACGTTGGAAATCATTAGAAAGCTCAAATCTCTAGCTACAGCGTTGCTAAATGTTTTTTGGAGAAGCCTTCTTACAACGCTGTAGAGAAAGAAAACTTTTATGCTCACACATGCACTTTTTTCGCAGGAGGAACATTTTGGTCAAAATTTCTGGTATTTTTTACTGCATTTTTTCGCAGTGTCATGATGTTTCGTATAAACCTAAGAGAAATTAAGTGGTGGGCAAAAACACGGCCTCAGGAGCGAATCAAACCCGAATAGCTAACATAGAGACTATAAAACACCACTCATCAAAACAAATAAAACATAAAAACAAAAAAATGCAGTAAAAATACTAAGAATTTCGACTTCTAGTTATAACAGTGGCTGTCAGCCCAACTGAATTCATAAAGCGAAATCGCTTACCCGACTAAATCTGTTAAAGCTTGGTGGCTGATAGCCAACATAGAGATGTTAAAGAATGAGTGAAGGTTCAAATGTGTAACGGTGGTGTAGTGGTAGTAACACACGTCTTCGGTATAGATGAAACGCGGGTTCGATTCTCGCCCAAGGCTGCATTTTTGCTACCACTCAATTCTCTTAGGTTTACACATAACATTTCCCTTAGAATTTAAGTAACCACTCAATAGCGTAAGTTTCACAATTCTAACGCTGTGCTTGTTTCTTAGAAGGACCGCTATACTGCGGTTTAACAGAGAGAATAAGATCCAGTTTTACATAGGCGGCGTACTTTTTTTGGTTAGTGGCTGGGCTATGTCTCTGCTAGCCGTGGACTCCACGGAGTTCCGCGATCGGACGTTATCGCAGTGGCGCGACTCATATGTGGAGTGCAATTTTCGTTAAATGTTCAAAATCTGTTATTCCATTTGGAAGAAATTACAGATAAAACGCATGACTCTGATACTACAAGATTTCCTCAGCACCTTCACATGGTTTTTCTGCTTCAAGCGAGATAATACTGAAAGCTGGCAGCGATGTTAAACACAATTCTATTTTGATTGCTATAACGTTAGAAAGGGTCCTTTCAAAAAAGAGAGCGCAGAGCACTAGTCAGAAACTTAGGCTTTTGAACGATTATTAACACTTCTGTGGAAATTTTTTTTTCCAGCGTAAGAGGTCGTTTTTCTTCCCGTGCTGTCTGGCGGAAAAATACTAAAACTATTGGTAGAAAATTTCAGCTGATCCAAATTTTCATTGTTGAGAAACGAATTCATGCTAAAAAAATTATACATTGTAGTGTTTGTTTTTTCTTTGGAATAAATAATTTCACCTATGAAGTACTCAGTAATGGCTGGATTCAGAACAGATGTCGCCAACATGCATATTCTTGCTCTTAGAAACATCACGAGACGTGCATTGATCAGACTTGGCAGCAACGGAAATTATTAATTACGGTCACATAACAGAATGACGAGTAACTAAAAATCCTCATTGTTGCAGATATGTATATGCATATATATATATATATGTATATACATGCATATATACCTAGAGTAATAACCAGGTTGGACGAGTCGATCACATCGATGAACAGAAATTGATATGAATGCTGACTTTCATTCGGATCTTCATAGTGATAGTTCATAGGTTCGAATTTAACACTTATTCTTTAGCGACATTAGAGCGGCGTATAGAAATCTATTTCGGTTCTCTGCCATTTTTTCATCAATTGCAAATCAAACAAATTAATATTATGCCTCTTCAATGATCAATTTCAACAATTCTGATATTGTAAAGTTACGAAGCTATAAAAAAGAAAAATTGATGTGGATAGTCAGCTGAGTGAAGGAAAAGAGTTAATAAATTCATTCTTAACATTTGGTCACCAAATGATGAATGTCGTGGGGATTGTCGTAGTTTTCTAACGACATCCGAATGTTAACATGAAAGATGAAGACTTGCTATACATTATCGAAAAAGAGCATAAAAAAGAGTAATTAGTGAAAGAGGGTTAATGATTATTGTATAGGTGAGAGGCGAAAAATCTATATGAGAGGATATTTTGCGATACTCACCACTGGAAAGTCCAAAGAAAATCGCACATTGATTGCAAGTTCATTTCCGAACTATCTAGTACCTATCTGATCTCTGCCTAATCGTAAAATAGTCGAAAATCATTTTTACTCATCGACTTTGATTCCACAGCTGTTTGACAAACATACAGTGGTTATAGTGCTTACACGCTAGTACAGTTGACGCGAGTACCCTTCACTTGTTGTCTATAATCGAGAAACTTGATAGCCTTCCAATGCATCAACTCTGCGTTTTTTCTCGTTATCCCAGAGAAATCTGGCACCAAGTTGCCGATGTCGGCGGAATGGAGAGCCTGATTGGCACATGGTACGGGAACAAGCGAGTTTCGAGATAGTCGTTCGCAAAAAGCAAAGAAAAAGCAAATACTTTTTTTTCAAAGGGCTTCACTTCCTCTAAAAATAAGTGTTGGTTTCATGCAAATTTGCACTAAAATTATCGGAGTCTTTCGAAAATCAGGCAAAAAATGCGAGATATTGCCAGTTTTACTTCGAATTCTCTTTTACTTCGAACATCGCTCTCAAAATTTCTTGGTGTTGATTTAAGAGAAAAAGCCTTTTGCAATGCGGAGATCAGAAGACATCAACGGATGCATGGCCGTCGTAAACAGAACCCATGATGGATAAATCTTTTAAAAAATGCGCACATTATTGGGAAAAGGTGTATGGCATAAAAAATAAAGAAACTAGGCTTTGAAAGAAGATTTAAAGATGAAAGCACATTTGAATTCTTTCTATTTTGACTGCCACTTGCAGTGGTATGATGTTATACTTATGCCCAATATGTGGAGTACTGTGCAAAAACGCTTGCATCAGCCGGGATTGGAACCCAGATCTCACTTTTTCCGGGAGTGTATGCTAACCATTGCACTACCGACGCTCGTTCTTGCACAGCACTCTTATTAACGCTACAACGCGTTGTCTGCCAACAGTCAAAATAGAAAGAATTTAGACTCATCATCGATATCCAATATCTGTCAACACAAGTGGGTTCAATGCCGATAGCGGCTGCCCCTCCAGACCGTCGACGGTTGGCTGTTGGCAGACAACGCGTTGTAGTGTAAATAAGAGTGCTGTGCAAGAACGAGCGTCGATAGTGCAATGGTTAGCATACGCTCCCGGAAAGAGTGAGATCTGGGTTCGAATCCCGGCTGACGCAAACGATTTTGCACAGTACTCCACATATTGGGTGAAAGCACATTTGTTAGAAAGTCACTTGAGACTTCTTTTCATAGAAAAGTACATTAAGAAATCTATGCATACTCAAAAGTGCTCCTTGTAGATATTCCAAAATTGAGTTCATAGAACAGCTTGGACCGATTAGATACCAGATATATTAGATACATCGTAGTTGAACAAACGTGCGTGTAAGCTGTATTACAAGACCCGTTCAATTATCACGCAAGGCTCTGATTGAACTTGCATTCACCTAACAAAGCTTACATTCTTCATGGTACAAGAGATTGATTTGGAACCTATCCAATAATCTCCCTCAAAATAAAAAAAGGCTGATGACTGTTTGACGTGAACATCAGAGGACATCTTGATACGTTTATGCCAAAATTCCAAAAGCCAATTAATCTGACTAGCGTTCGACGATTTCCATAGAGATGAAAAACTGCTCATGGAACAAGCAAATAAACAAATTCGAAAACTTCATCAATGAAGAATGCGTGGAAATGAAGTGCTTACAGAAATCGCTGGGATCTGGAGCATAGATGCGATGGCGAGTCATGTGGGAAGATGCAACCTCATTTTTTATCTAAGAAAGGTGCACGAAAAACTTATTCCGAGATACGATCAAAAAATAGTTTAAAAAACTATACAATCTGCATTACAAAACAAAACATTACGAGCCTATGTGTCTTTCTTGCCGGTGATCTCCACTTGGATCATCCAGTGGAACACATATAAAAAGCGGCTCTGAAGAAGGCGAACTGCCGAAACGTCAGCTATCGAATAAAGTTTAATGTAACACCTCGTGTTCTGCTCAAAGAAGAAAATCAAGAATTATACAATCTGATTTCAATGTTATAAAATCAAGCAATCTTGAGACACCAGAAAAGTTCCCATTCATTCGTATAGTATGGTTCTCGGTGCAACCTGCCCTTTAATGGGGGCCGCCGACTTTTAGCGGCTATTATTGAAATAATTCAAAAAAAATGTTTCAAGCCTAAACGAGGTTGGTACGCCAGGACCATACACCGGTGTTTCGGCACCGGTGTATGGCCTTGGCGTACCAACCTCGTTTAGGCTTAAAACATTCTTTTTTGGAATTATTTTGAATGTTTATCACAAGGTTTTGAAAACAGTCGATCTTATGGATTAATATTGGAATACTTGAGAACATGTAGAGCATCACGCCTCAGCTTATATTTGTACTAATTATCTTAAGTAACTAATAATTACTTTGCAGGATACGTCCCAGACTCCTGTTCGTAGGCTCTCCAATGTATATGAGTCACTAAGTCCAATCGTGGCATGTATATTGAATATGTATGGCTTCGAAAATTAATCGTTTGTCTCATGTTTCTTCCGCATCTACACTTTTGTCATTTTAGTGTTATTTGATTGAAGAAGTCAATCAATCAACAGTATAATTACCAACATGATCGGTGACCTGCTAACATTTGCTGGGCAAAGATTGGATGCCTTTCTTCCAGAAAGAAACAGGCTGGCGATCGAAGAAGTTGATGAGGTCACTTCCGATTGTAGTCATTGAAATTTTTCCCACAAGTGTTGGCTTCAGGGCGCAGATGAGATGATATTTTCTACGGAGCGTTATCAGAGCTTTACGGTGGACGTCATGACATGGTTTATCCCAGTTTCATTAAAATATGGTGAGTTGATTTCGCAATGTGAGGTGACCGGTCAGTTCAGGAGGTGTCCACCAAGACATCACTTTACGGTAGCCTATTTCATTTACCTGCTCGCGATTGCTACGGCCACGTCGAAATGTTTCGCTAGAAGTACTAAAATAATTTAGAACATACCACACAATTTGGCATCAACCTGACTCAAAACAGAAAAAACTGGATACAATAACATTTCAAACGGAATTAGGGGACAATCTGACACTAAATAATTTAACTAAGCATAGCTAACGATTCTCGATAAATTAACCCAGAGTGCACTTCGATCTACGTTCATTCCCATATTTGTACCTGCCATTTATCAGACACGCTAACTAGCCCTGTAAGTAAATGAACCAATATCCATCATACGAAAGGGATTACATCATGGTGAAAAACATTGTAATTGCATTCAAAAATTGCAAGATGAGGACTGGTTTCTTGGAATAATGTTAGCGGTTTGGGGCAACAGCTCAAAAAATGTGAAAAGGTGATAAAGTGTGACCATGACTTGAGGACGTGAGAAATTGAAAGACTCCAATAGGGTTCAGTCCAGTATATGAAAAAGTCAGCTCAGAGAACTAAACTATTCCTAAATTCCACGTAAAACAACAAAATGGAAGTGCAATTCACAGATGTATTGAAAAGAAAGGAAAACTAGTATTCGATCAGAAAAATCGTATAGCTAAAATAGATTGAAAAGAAAGGAAGGCATAGTGATCTCAGATTCTCAAATATCCAGAAGAAACTAATGAAATCTCTTAAAAGCTACAAAACGCAAATATAAATTTAGAATGTTGCATTTGAATTCCGTCAATAGATACCAAAACAAATAGCTGATGGTGACTTTCTTAAAGGTGTGACAGTTTTCTGTCAGGATGAGGATATGTATGAGTTATGGAATATTTCACACAGGGTATTTCGTTCTTGCAAAAGTAACTGCGATCACAAAACGTGCTGAACTGCAAATAGTTTTGCAGTGTGCTTTAAGTAGCGAAAATGGTAGAAAGGCCAATGTTGCAATCTTCTGTAACATCTCTAGTAATCTTGAAAGAACTAGCCTTGATGACTGCTTATCCCTTCAATTCTGATGGCTTTCCACGGTCGGCTACTAGGTGTCTCATCTTCAGGGCTCTTGTCTCCTCTACAAAATTTCTTGCACTACGACTGAACTGTATGTTCGTGAGCAGTTTCTGGGCCAAATGCGTTGTTGATGTTGCAAGTTCTCTTTGCTGCTTTACAACCCATTTGGATTCAATTAATAAAATCGCTTAAGTTTGTTTTTTGCTTAACATCTTCTTTCCATAGTCTAAAATATATTTAGTAAATAGCAAGTAATATGTCATTAGCAGCTAAACATAAAGCGAAAAGTGCGCATCAAAATGATAGCTAGCATGAGCATAATTATTTAGGTTCAACTTCCAATATCAACATCGCGTTTCAGCAATGTAAAAATCGCAGTTACTTTCGTACCTACCTAGTGAGACTTTTCACAGAAACTTAACTCTTAATCAGTTCTTCAACATTAATAGTATTTTTCAATGCATTTCGCATTGTTATGATGTTTTCTATATATCTAAGAGAATTGAGTGGTGAGCAAAAACGCGGCCTTAGGCGGGAATCGAACCAACGTTTCATCCTATCTGGGGACGCATGCTCTACCACTACACCACTGAGGCACATTTGCCCAAGCACTCAGTTCTCTTAGATATATACAAATCAGTTCTTCGTAAGTTTCCTTAATCTACGGTAAAGCACCAAATATCATTCTGTGGAAGACATCTTCTCTCAAAGAAGCACTTTGGTCTTTATTAATCTTTAACCTCTCAAATCTATGATTGATATGTAAACTACAACCAAAAATATTTTTTAAAGCGTTTTAATTCAGTGTCTTTATTGGTTTCTCTGCCTTTTATAGCCATTCCCCATAACGATCTACCCTATTTATTCGTCCGCTATTCGAAAAGCATTTATGATAAGCTTCATTTGTCTTCCTCAATGTTTTATTCTCACATAGTTAGGGGAAAACAAGCCAATAGAATTCATATCATGCAGAAAAATTTGCTCATTGATAATTTGTTTCACTCGAGCGAATCTTCTCTTCTCAACAACCATAGCTACAGTAAGATCACCAGCAGCACATAGGGGTGTGGGAAAAAAAACTTGATCCATAACACCACTGATTAGACTTTTAAACATGAGTTAAGTAACACTTTTTAGTGGACATAGAAGTTCATAGAACCATGTTTGAAACGAGTAGGTGTAGTGTAGTGGCTAAGATTGCCTTGTGATAAATTAACGTTGTTGGTTCATCTGGCATCACAAGCAAAGTAAACCTTCTGCCCTTCCGTTGCCGTTATTTAGTGTCAGACTTATCTAGGGAGGACAGTAATACTGACTTTATACATCAGGGTCCCATCACAAATCATTGTAGAGGCTAGATATGCATTTGGTAGGGTCTACAGTGGTACGTAAGCAGTCGCATGTATCACACATATGTGAAGAATTAATCTACGCCAAATGAAAGACGCTCTCTGAGCTTCATTTAGGCATGTAAATAGTGCCTCATGATTTCAGCGATATTGAAATATCTGATAGTTAGCCATTAATTGATATATTTTTGAAGATATCTCACTCATCACGAATTGAGCGCAAACACATTAGGAGAATGACAAGTTGACCGAAAAGCATCAGTAAAAGCTACAAGAAAAAGACAAACATGACACGACGACTGATGCATTGAATGGGAGAAGCAGACCGAATAATTAAAACGACACATCAGGATGGACGGAAAATGAGAGCAATAAAGCAGCACAATTACGCGAGGATAGGAACGAATAACATCTAGGAGAAATAGAGGCACAGATCGCTTACTGAACACATTCGTGATGTGCAGGGTATATGCAGTGGTATGGAATGCGTGACTTATATATTCTGCATATCTACCTAAGGATATAGTATGTACGAGCAATCTGCGCTCAGACGGTCATGATCTACATAAGCATATCTGTCTACGCGTATTCTATTTACAAGTAATACACACCCTGGCGGTCGTGACCGTGTCGTTTGATGCTTTTTATGGCTGCATATAAACCCTAAAGACGGACTTTTGCTGTGCTCAACTAACTCTTTACTTAACATGTATATATATATATATGTATATATATATGCATTAATATGCTTGAGTACGCAGAACTTTTTCGGCCCCTGTGGATTTTCTATCTCAATCGAGCGAGTACGGAGAGTGTGGGAGGTGACTCGGAAGCGTCCATGGTAGATGGATTCCGCACCAACCGTGGAGTAATCCAACAATCTACTATAGGCAGCTTCATGCAATAACGCTTGAAGAGGCACTTATAGTTGAATGTAGACAGTAAGAGTAGAGAGCCCTATACAAAAGCGGGCATTGTGACTTTCTTCTTATATATCCAGCGAACAATGCTCATTGGGCCATTAGATGGCTCTAGCACGCGACGAGGAAGACAGAATGATTTATCGGGGGTGCCCGTTCGAGTAACTCAATAATGAGTAAAAGTTCAACAAATTGAAACTGCTCTCCATGATAGTGAAAGAAACACCATTTGTGGTCTATCAAAAATGCAATTTAAACACGTTCAAAAAATTATGGGAAAGAAATTGAAGTAAAAAAAAGCATCGCTGTTGCTAGGTCATTACTACGAGAAGGCAGACAAATTTGGAAAAAGTATAGAATCTAAAAGAAAGTCTCCATTTTTTAAGTGCAAAAAAATTATCCATGCACGAAACTTTAGCTAAGACTTCGAGAGAATAGCATTAACGCAGTCATCAAAGCAAAAGTTGTTCATTCTAGTTACTTCGAACGCTGACCCCCCACGGTTTCCATCTTTTCTTCTGCTAGACAAATTTGAACTTGCACTTTTCATCCGAACTATTAAGTGTGAAATACCAAAAAGTCCATCGAAGGCAAATCGATAGGGTAATCAAATTATACGAGCATACCTACAAAGCAAAGAAGTGTCGTTTTGAAATTGACATTAAAGACAGCTCTGAGAGCTTCTGTATTCTTAATAGTTCAATCTGTAAGCTACAAATCCCATTACACTCAAGAAAAACGCGGTTACGTAGTTTTCAAGTTATCTCATTCATTCCAAACTTGATCTTGATTACCCCTTCATTTCCTAGAATTCGACCTGCTTACAACCCTTTATACTCCGGAAATCAAAAAAACAGATTACAACGCTTTTTCGAAAAAGTGTCATTGTATGAGAAATGTTTCAAATGTCTCCATAGCTTTAGTACTTGACTTTGTCGATGTTTTTTCTCACTCCTTTTCGGCTATTTGCTTTAGCAATACAAAAATAATTCGGGAGGGTCCAATCTAAATAAGGAAATATTTGATACTTGCTGAAAGTTCTCGAAAGTTCCGAGTCAGCGACCTGTCAGCTGTCTTTCTCCGCAAAATTGCCTCTCTAGCAGAGTAGCGGAGTGTGAGGAGATAGAATCAATGCTTCTTTGCAAATATAGTAGCGGGCGGCCCTGCGGATGTGAATGAGGAGAGCACACGACCGCACAAGAGGTGAATCGAGAGAATGTCGCAGACTTGAGCTGCAAAAATATAGTAACAATCAGTATTTCCTAATAGATATGATAAACATGCGACAAGAGTGGAACCACTTTAGTTCTACATTTCACAACAGGTATAGCGCAGTGGCTTCAGTTACGTTTCAACACACACATAGTCCTTGGTACGACTCTGGCCAATGGATAATCAAACGTTTTATCTCTACTACATTGAAGTCTTTACCGGACTGGTATTGCTGGATGAAGGCAACTTGGTACATCAGAATTCTACAGCAAGTTATTAATAGGCCAATTATACCTTTTTTTTTTTCTTTAAGATCTTTCTAACCTACATACTAAGTAAAGTGAGAAGCATAGATTTATTAAATATTCTATAAATGGAATACTAACAACTTCAAAGCAAGGAAATTGTTGATTTTAAGCCTTGTCTAGCCGTAAAACTATATTCGGTTAGGAAAATGAAATCATTCACAAATTTAAAGGGAAAAAGACAAACAAAAGAGTGTATTCCTTCTTGAAAGCATTGAGAAACGAGGAGGAAGAAAGGATCTGAAATCGTGGAAAGACAGAAGAGAAGAGCACCCCCACAAAAAGTAAGGAAAATGAAAACATGTGAAAACGAGAAAGTGCTTAACGAGTGAGAAAAGCTGCAGATATGTAAGGAATGAAAATGAAACAGTTGATTTGAGAAATGCTCAAGTTGAATTGAAGATGCATGTAATACCCGTTCGACGAGTATGCATAAAGTGAAACGACTTCCTTAGGCAAAATTAGCCAAAAGAAAGAAGCCATAAATGTTCTATCGATGAAAAGAATGTCAACGAAACCATCAGTTACATGTGTTGAGAAGAACATGTGACATAAGCAACAGTCTTAGAGCATATACTTAAGAAAGAAAAAAAAAGGAAAATATAAGATTCATGGGATGGGCTGAAAAATGAGAAGACAATCTAATAGTTACAAGCTTTTTTCTGGTCTAAAACTAGGTAAGAAGTACGGCTTGTAGGACTTAGGGTGACAATCATTTTTTACAGGAATTTTGGTATAGCTCAGCACAAGTTTTAGAGTCAAGCGAGTTTAAATCAGGTACCATGCGACTTTGACCCAATCGTGATTTATGAATCACATTCATTCAGGATAAACACAATAAGTTACTCATAAGTACATCCACCTTAACCCACTCGGTATAGCTAAGCGCAGCTAACTAGTGGAGGATAGCTGACGGTGCCTAGCCCAGCCCAACTCCCATGTCATAGCTCGACTAGAGATAGCTCGCACCAAAAACAATGAAGTAAAGGGTCTTTTGAGAACAATAAAACGACCTTCGTATATCTCAAGGCTCAGAGTCTACGCCGGGGCATCTCTCGTAACGGCATAAACGAATGCAGGGTTTGCTGGTAATAGAGTTGGGATATTGTTCTTCTGTAGCCTTGCGCAATAGTGAAAGAAGGCACCTTCTTTATACCTGAGGTTATGGTGATTATTACTGAGGAATTGTCTCAAAATAACTACGAATATCAAAATTCAATAGAAAAAGTCTCATTCCCGAGGCAGTAAAGTTCCGATGTTCATTCGGTTTGGTAAAAGCCTAGAAATCTGCAGAAATTTGAGAAATTATTTTATTGCGCAAATTTTCTTCGAGAAACATTGCTCAAAATTTTCTATTGCACCATTACGACGTGTGCCTTCGTAGCACTATGGAAACGTCCGAAAAATAGCCATTTCGAAGAGTGACGACAATTAAAAATTTATAGAAATGGTGTAATTATGAGGATAATTGCACAAAATGACAGGAAAATGAAAAAAGGCAAAAATGCGAAGTGAATATCCTTCGTCGCTTACCAATGTGCAAACATACATATTGATAATGATCAATTCTTATAACATCTCTCGTTAGTAAAACTATAATATCAGGCGATCCCATCATCTCACTTGCGGTGACTTATTGCTCGGCGTCTATTCCTTCATAGAGGAGCATGGTCTCAAGGGATCGGCTGAAGCGAGGACGGTGCTACTGATGAGTGAGGGTAGGATGAAACATGCGCTTGTATAGCGCTTAGACATGGCGCAAAACATGTTATATTCTTATCAGATTTTTATGACTTCGTAAAATACTGAAAGGTTAATCGTAAAATAATGAAAGGTGTTGTCCGTTGATCACTTCTGATGGATCCCTCACAAATTCGACTCCGTTTGTAGCTTTGTAGAAGTGATCAGATACATATACCCCCTATGCTATGATATCTGAAAGTCGACCAGTGAAAAATCATTGCTTTCTATCGTTCCAGGTGAGTCGTTTGGTCAAGATGACTACAGTGATACAATTCGAAAGGACATCCTTCACCTAACCTTGGCATGAGTGATATAAGTATTTTACAAACTGTTCTTTTCTTCATAAGAGAATTTACCAACTTCATATAGGCTTCATCTGATGATAAGAACAGATAAATAAAATACATTGATGCAATGAAACGTAGTATCTCCCCGATTCAGTGTCCAAGTAATAAATGTGTGTTGCAGTGCATAACATATCTCCTAAACATCCAAGGCATTTATTCCAAGTCAACATAAAATAATGGATATTCCAACAGGTGGATTTTGACGGACAAAAAGCAAGTGATAGATAGTGTAATGCTATTTGAAAGCTATAATGAACTACTGATTATCCAAAGACCTTTGAAATTCAAAGCAATGAAGAATGAGGCCACATTGCGACCTCATTGTAACAAAGTGCTTTAAAACTATCCACTAGAATGAGGCTCTCTACTATTCCTTTGTCTCCAGGGAATCCCTTGCTATCTTCGATGTTATTGTTTTCATCAGGCTTGAACACTGACATGTTATTAACTTGAATAAAATCAGCTAGCACAAACGAGAACAGATAGAATATAAGCATAGAAGAACGAGGAGCTCGTGTAGGAGTAATGGCTAATGATCCGCAAATTACAGATTAGTCGATAGTTCAATTTCAAAACGCGTGATATTCAAGTACACTTAAGGAACAGAGATATTAGTGCCAAGACTGATCTACAAAGATAAGAGACACTAACTCATCAAACGCTGAACTGCTAGAAGAGTCTTGTAGAAGAAATATTAATCTACGCTCTATGATGCTGCGATTGAACTCATTGTATCACACATCTCAAAGAACTGATAACTCAAAAAATTGTTCGTAGTACGGTATAATCCTAATGTGAAAAATGCAAATTTTATGCAGATTATCAAATTTATTAGTTCACTAACCGACAGTGCTAGGTTTGACAAATAAGTAAAAGTAATTCTGCTCTGGTAAATTGCCGTTGGTTCCCCTCGAATATGAATTATCACAAAACTCTGTGAGCTGCCATAAATCCCGTTAGTAGATGATCGCTTGAAGCCACAGACTGCAGGTGACACACAGTCGAGCGAACTCAGCGAATTCCTTAACGATGCAGTGGGAGCACGCACGTTTCCGGAAAGGGTAGCCGCGATTTGATTTCACATGCATCACATTCCACATCTTAACCGTATCTATGTCATCTCTTGATTATACATTACAAAAATCGCTGAGATTCCTCAAAATCTCTCCCGAATCCCTGAACAAAATTCTCAAATTATGATCGGTAGTCTCAATCTAACAAACTTTCTGAATAATTTCTAAGAAGTTGTGATTTGCTACAAGTTCGAATTTGGGGTCATCAAACCACTCGTTTGAATCACAAAACCGTGAAAAGCCTAGAAGCTGTGAAGGTGAGGGTAGAGGAGGTGCGGATCAAGAAGCACAGTAGTGAACGACAGAAGAGCAATAGATTGAAGAGTGAAATGAGCAAGAGAAAAAGGATTAATATTGCTAAGTGAAAAAACCAGGAAAGAGCAAAATTGAGGAAAAAATAGAAAGAAAGAAAATGAATAAGATAAAGAAGGAGCAAAAAAAGATAAGCGGATAAGTATGAAAAAGAAATTATAGAAAGCATGGCATAGGTTATACCTGAAAGATATGGTGAGATGATGGAAATATGAAAAATCAATCAACGAAATAAGTGCAAGAATTAATAAAAAAAATAAATTTTTGTGATATGAAAGAGATATTTAGCCGCGGATGGGAAACCTAGCAGTGAGGCATTACGATACTGATACATCACTCACTGGTTTTACATTCTCCCAACAACCTAACCACCATAATTTAAATTCAGAGGTTCATCCTAATAATATTCATGATCAGAGGTCCTCAAACCAAGTGCAGTTAATCAAAAGCAACATGAAATAAGTAATTTAGTTCTAATAAACCCTATCCACACTTACTGTGAAGATGTTTTCACTCCTAAGCGATACATTACACAACACTTCGTTTTGTTACGTTGCTGCTTTATCGTCCTAACTTCTATCCATAATATTATTAGGATGAAAACAGTACGAATATCTACAATACTAATAGTTTAGTCAGCTAGGCAGGATAGATGATGGATGTTTCTGATTGTGGAATAATAACATAAAGTATGACAGTCATTTACAAATTCTTCGCCTTTCAAGCGCAAACGGAGCTCAATGAAAGGCTCTGGCACAGAATGAAATCTAGCGTGATTTCACTGTAGTCAGTTTGAATTTATGGCTTTTCTCATGATAATTAAGCAACAAAAGGTATAGCGTTCGGTGTTGGTCAATCTGATGGGCCATATTACCATATTCAACATCACTAAGCATCATGACTTATGGTGACCTATCATTGTATGAAGTGAGCGTTTTCTCCTCCTAGGTAACTCTGTTACCGACTTGAAGAATCTAGAAGTACGGAGAGAGTGGTCTGCTCAGAACCCGAGGCTCAGTAAAGGATCTTATGCACCTTGCAGTAAAATTCAAATCACTTAACTAACACGCCTATTGATTGCGATAAGCATAGTGTTGAACGTTTCGGACCGCATAACTTGGTTGAACAGAAACGCTTCTTCCTAATCCATCTTTCTGTAACGAGCTTGATTTGCCAAACTTTCTATAATCATTCACTAGCTTGTAGAATGTGGATTTATACTGGAGTCTTTTACTTCGGCCTTTGGATATGCGCTGCTTATGCAAAGTAGCTACACATGCAGAAAGTCGTTTCAGAAGGCGAAGTGTAATCACTGAATACAAAACGTGGAAGCAACACAAAATACACTTTGTCAAACGGATCAAATTCCTTACCTCCACCTTGTTTCAGTGTCTTAGAAAAAAATGCGTTCTTCCTTTTTTTTTGAAGTTTTAGCAGTCATTCCGAAAACTCAAATCTCATGTAACCTGAAGGTGTACTTTAGTTTCGATATGGCCTTCTTAGTACGCTGTAATAACGCAAATGAAACTGTGTTCGACTTCTTTCTTCTCATACACAAAAGCTAGCTCATAGATGAGAGGTGCCCAAGAACATGGAAACATACAATAAGAAAACAGTGGATGCTCAGAAGTTTAAGAAACGCAGAAAATATGTGAGGAAATCAATGAATAGAACAAAATCTCAAGTGACCGGTGCACCATGGTTTTTGCATGGGCTCATGGACGGCATATATTGACTTTAATGCGAAGTTCAACCTGCTCTTCAATGTCCTTCAATGAGATGCAGTCCATCGTGCTCGACACGCAAATGAGACCGCGGTAGTGAAACGGTTCAGTAATGCATAACAAAAGTCTTTAATGCTTAGTGAATATGACAAGTTATTGAGTACAAGAAAATTGCAATCAGTACTCTACCAAACAAACTTTCACAAAACCGCGGTACGAATGACCATTACGTTTCAATAAGCTCTTCACCTTACATGAGATTGGTATAATTTTACTCAAACGATGTCTCGACGTTCTGGTCTTCTTCAGAGTCGATGATTCGCGCCGATTACCCACAGTCGCTGGTCTACCGGAGTGGTGGTCTTCGTAGTCGAACGAGTAGAATACTCTTTGGCAGAGCCAGTTTGAATAAAGTTCAGTAAATTATCAGTCCACTATGTGCTAACTAATCCAATGCTGTATAAAAAAAGCCGCCAAGAGGGGTTACTTCACTCGTGCGTCCTCGAAGACTTCACTCGAGCGACTACGAAGGCTACCTCACCGAGGACAAACAAATGTGAATGATTGATTCGAATCATAATTTCTAAAAACGAAAACGTCGAGATCTTAACCGATTTAAAAATTTTTGCCGACCTTGTGTTAGCTGAAAAACTTATAAGGATTGTCGGTAGTGTACGCAGCAGCGCTTAATGTTTCGCATTTACCATAGATGGTTTTGGAGGAAAGAAACAGCCATTACAACTTCGCGATATTTCTAAGGATAGCACGCCTGCTTAGTTTAATAAAACTTGAGATTTTTACAAAATTACGCTTTTTATACGTTTTGCCTCCATAACGTGGCAATGAACAATGAGTAATGGGCTGAAGTATTGAAGTATGCAATTCTAATACGACATTTATTCACTTTCATTGTTCATCTAAGTCGACCAAAAGCAAAAATTCGATAAAGTTTTGAAACTCCCTACATTACTCGTTCTACTCGTTCTACGGAAATACATTGTTTATACTGGCGCAAATTTTGCAAAAAAAAAACTTTGAAGAGCTTGTGAATACGATTTGCATAGTGGCAAGAAGCTCGAATCCCTCGAAAATAAGTGAATTATGCTGCTGAGGGCTTTGCATGTGCGCAGTACTAACTCATTATAGATGCATCGCAGTTCTCTCATTAAGAATCGCCTACGGCTAAACGGAACTAAGGCTTTCGCAACAAAAAATTTGACCCTCCTCTATCTTACTCCTCTTCTCTGGCGAATAACAAGCTCTTGTAGTACAGCAAAAATTCTTCGCTCTATTACGGAAACTGACTTAACTATGTGTCAGAGCTAATGATGGCATAAAGTAACATTATTTGTATCACATGACGAGAATCCCAGCATTACTCTCACATGATTTGATTCCTCACACCTATCATTCAAGGAAATCTTCTATCTCTCTTGCGTATGAGTTCGATTATTGCATAAAGATCTATCCCACCATCTCCACCAGTTATGTCGTCAAGTGCTGATTAAGTTGATTTTTCTGATTTCGAAATTTCCACGGAGCCGTGCTAAAGCGTTCCATGTAAACTGGAAAGAGTGACTTGCACCAAGCAACTTCATACCTAACTTCTTAACGCTTACAGAGATGGCAGGCTTGGAAAACTCGGGCGTTTGCGAATCAGAGCATAGACAGGTTGGCCTGTGCACGTAGAAAAGAGATCATTACCAGTGAGCTCACCCGCTCTTCTTGATGCATGCTATCACTAGTAAGAAAATTATATAGTTACAGTAATAGGATAGTACTACTCCCCAAATGGACTTTAATATGAAAAATAACGGATATCAGCTGATTGAATATTAAGAGAAGTAGGAGAAAAAAGATGGAAGTTTGTCGCTCTCACTTACATGACATAAGAAAAGCCATAAAATAGGCGCCTGTTCAGTACTTTACAGGTGTCATACCTATTATTTTGAGTTAGGTCAATAAAGTAGTCGAATGAAGAGCTAAAGAAAAACCATAGGTAAAAAATAGATGTAAAAAGAGGGAAATTTCAAGTGTAATGAAAGAGGGACAAAAATTCCAACAGAAAATTAAGCTGCTGCTTAATTTGTGTGGTGCTACACTTTATTTTCATTAAATCTGTTCTTTATATTCTATTTCATTCTCCTTACTTCGCTAAAATCATACGCTTGAGTAAAGCTTTAAGATAACGCCGAAGTTCACGGAATGAAGGGGTATTGTTTTCATGAAATAATAATTTTTATTGTTACTGCATTGGTGAGGAAAATAGATGGAAGAAGATGTAAAAAGTGAAAGAGAGAGATTGTCGATTAGTTGCAGAGATATGCGAATAAAAAGATTAACTGAGTAGTACATTGGACATAAAAAGGTTTTTTGGGTTTTTTCCCGAAAAGAATCTCTATCATCTAGACGGCTGTCTCGGGAGATATTTTATAGAGAAGAGCGCTCGCTTCATTGACTAAAGTAAAACTCCCACACCCACTGTCGTCCCGTCTAACGCGCCCTCAATCCCTCTTCTATCTAATCTCATTCACATAAAGAATTGAAAAATGACCATCCACCCGCTCATGCCAATGTTCTTCATAATTCACCCTTACGTTACTGCATTGTCAATGCTCATTTTTCTAAGCGAACATTCGGAAAAAAAAATCGAAGAACAGCTCCAATTGAAGTTCTAAACCAATGTGATCATACTGAAATACTGTACAAAAAATTGTGAGAGAAAATGCAAGCCAAAACTAAACTGCAACAGTTCCCACCCGTTTTGATTCATATTAGAATTATCATGGTATCACAAAATACTACCGAAAACATCCATTTTATGTCATATCAAAATGACGTGCAGGATATCTCTTGCTCATGGGTTCCCTCCCATCGCTTTCCACTACGAGTCAATACTGTAGAGTTCTTGAGGAGTACAAAAAAAAACTTGTGAAATTGAAATTGTGAAAAACCTGTGAACAGTGGAAAACACGGAATAACTCAGAAAAAAGCTGAAAAAAAAACATTAGCACCGCTTTGTTGTATTGGGAAACAAATTTATACCAATGAAACTACATCAACGAGGCATTTCAAGTGTTAGAGTATTGACTATGTTTTATGGCAAACAGAAAAGCTTTTCTCATTCGAATCAGCGCCATCATGCATGAATTTTGTTCTCAATTTGTCTACTAGGAAGCGTACAAAATCGAATGATATGAGCCATCGTTGGCCACTAGACTGAATAGGACAATGCAACTTTTAACGCTATGAATCCTTAGAGAATAAACTATTCACATAATTTCGTATAATGCAGCTTAAAAGGATTATTAAAGACGGATCTTTTACCGTTGGTTAATGATCCAATGATGCGATACCCATTTGATTCCAATCCTGACAACGTAAAAGTGAGGAAAGGTTTTCTAAAAATGGATTGTGATAGTCTATCAACACTTTGAGCTGTTGTTTTTATTTCACAGAATTTTTACTGGAGCGATGACTCAGGTGGATTACGGTGCTTTTGAAACAAGGGTTGAACCAGTAATCATATGTGTATTGCAAGATACCTTGAGCCATTGCACTACTGTGCCTTAGCGTAAGAAATGATCAATATCCAGAATGATCAGGAGGAGAAACGATAAAGAAGGGTTTTAGAATAATCCATTATCGCTCAGAGGAAAGTTGATTAGTCAGCGAAAGAAGAAAACAGTCATCTGTCATCAACGTTTTAGTTGGGTTCTTTGGCGAGCATAGAGGCACCTTGTAGTTCATGTTGTCATTTGTTTAGCGAGGTAGTGGATAACCTGTGCTTTTAATGACCGATGAACTCCACTTCAAATCGATTGCACTAAACAAATGGCGAAACTAAAGCAAGAGACGACGAAGAATGTACATTTTATAATAAGACGATGTCACTAGACTAATCCTTATATTTACCACAGTCGAAAAGAAAAAAACAAAATAGAATCGTTCCTAATTAATTTCTGCCCGGCCCTATTGATTCTCCCGCCCTCACCGGCGTTGAAGGGGTCCATCACTGGCAAACAGAATGCGATGTATAGATGGTGACTTATTTTCTCAGTAGATAGTCCAATCTAAATTTGAACTTTTGAATCTAAATTAATAAGCCCCAGTGTAAGGAATCTGAAGATTCACTTGCATGGCCAAGTTAGATTACCAAGAAAAAGAAGCAGATGTTCCAGCCAGCAATACAACACCGTCTCCACCTGGAGTTATGTTATACATAATTCGATCACTTCGTGTGTCATGAACCAATTAGGGACGGCCGTTCAAATTTCAGCGCATAGCGTGATTCGGAATCAACACTCAATTTTCGGTAAATAATTGGGCTTTTCTCCGCTGTTCTAAGAAATTTTTTGCGTCTCTATTTTTCTATGTATGCTTCAGTTTTCTTCACATCCACCCTCGTTTTTAATGTCTACGTAATTCTCGAGCGCGAAGAAAAAGCTCTTGCCGGCTGTGTAATCACTCTACTGCCAGAATCTAAAAGAGTTCTACTGATAGCATGTAATAAAATTTTATGAGTTGTACAAGAATTATTACACTGTTCCCTTTGTGATTTTGATGTCTTCTTGATTTGTAAATCACCCAGAAGTCACCAAAAATCTCTAAAGGCTTTGGCCTTGAACAGTCCCTAAGGAATGCGTCATGCCTTCATCTTCATATATCTTGCTTGAGGTGACTGAATGTATATCTGGCTTTGCAATTATGCGGTGGCTTACTGATGTATCAGTCAGTGCTGCTATCCTCCCAGGCAAGTACGGTACCATTTGATTGGCTTCGGAGGGACTGAAGGCTTGGTGAGCCTCAAACGCATGATCCACGATCAGTCTTCACTGGACGAAATTGCAACTCGAGAGATCGACTGTTTCGATTCATTCTGACCATTGAATTATGGAGCACGTGTTTGTCGCAGAGCACCTCTAATCACTGCGTCGCACGCTCTCGAATTACAGTGGATGACAAAATTCAATGTTATTATCAACGATCATAAAATGACTATTACTGTTGCAATGAATATGATCAAAAAATCTTTGATAAGTGCTTACAACAATGTGAGCAAAAAGTATTGCTAGAAGAGCATCGAAGAAGAAAGAACGTAGGTTGAGGCCTTTATAAACTCTGTGTTCCATTACCAGTCCTCACTGGACGAAATTGTTACTCGTGCCTTCAGGAATGACATAGAAGTAGTAATGAAAAAACCTCCCCTATTGATTACGCTCTACAAGCTTTTCTCAGATACTGTGTTTTCGCAAGCGCATCAAGAAATTCATATAGAACTCCACAAGCAAAAGGATGAAAAGAATAAAGGATAAGGTTCTTGGAGCGATCAATACCTGAAGGATGCGCCATGCATTCGTCTTCAATTTCTAACCTTACTTGAGGTGATTGAATGCATATCTGGCCTTAACAATGACTCGCGATGGCCTCCTGCTGGACCGAATCAGTGCTGCTTATCCTCCCAGACACGTTCGAGCCCAGTCTGGTAAAAATTTGACGACCCGGAGGGATGGACGGCTTAGTGAGCCATAAGCGCGAGATCCGAGTTATTGAGCTCGTGTGCGACGCAGAGCACCTCAAAACACTGCGCCACATGCGCTCCTCAATGCCACAATGAGGATACTGTTAGGAATAAACATTCCAATAAATTACAGGTATCAACTATCTTTTGATAGAGTCGAAAGAAGGCGTAAACCTATTCAGCAATGAAAAAATGTGCTCTTACCACTCTCACAGTTGTACAACGAAGAGCAACTTGAAACCAACCACTCGTCATATCCGATGTCCAGGACAGTTACATGCAATCAAGCTGTTCGCAGTCGTATTGCTGTGAGTGAAAGGGACAATTCGTTAAGGGAGAAATTCGTAAATTTCATATGGGAAACCTTTGTTCATTGCATGACAACGTGATGTCCATGACAATCGCCTAACGAACTAGAGACGGTCGCATAAAGGAGTTGAGGACCATGAATCGGTTTGGAGATTCACTTAATGAATAAATTCACGTTGTCACTGAGAATGGGTCGATATGAACAATTCTCTGATTAACATTTCTTATCTTCGTATCTACAAACAAAGTGAATGAGGAAAGTATGAAATTTTACGGAACAGAGAGTATTATGGATCACGAATCGGTCTCTGTATAGCTATCGATCAGTAATAAGAGTTTTTTCTGAGCAGCTAATGATCACTGATGGATAGAGATTTTAACGCTCCTTTTTTTATACAACAATCATTCCAGGCTTTCCTATGCAGCTAAGTCGCACCGACAGAGGAGCAATTGAACGTTTTGCAGAAATTTATGTAAGGAGAAACACAGAGAGACGGAGAAAGCAGAATAATTAGATAGAAAGACTCGACGACAAACAGAGAACTGGAATAGTACGATGGATCCGAGAGGGATCATCCTAGATACCACCTACAAGACTTGAACATGTAGTTGTAGATTGTGTTGATCGCATGAATTCCCACTCGAAAGCGATTTCTAGATCACAGAAAGCTGTCATAAGTTATCAAAGTAGACTACCGCTACGGCTAACAAGACCGCAAATCACGTAAATGACAGCTGCAAGACAACTAAATAGATGCATGTACACGGATAGCCAGTGGAAATGAGCGATATAGCAACTAAGTAGTGTTTTCATATATGACCTTTTCAAACACATTTACTATTCGTTTCGAAGCAACAGTGAAAGACTAGAAACTCGAGTGCTTCATGCTCTTTTATCGAAGATTAGATCGCTACACTGTCGAATATTCAATTGTACATCAACTGAGCAAAGGAAGACAGGTATGCTTTTTAGCTTCATGGTGCACCGTTTTCTAATGATGAGCATCACTATCTTCCTGCTCGATTTATAAATCCATGCTCGATTAATATGTGCTTCAATTAGAATAAAGCGAATTTGTTAGATCAAGTTGATTTACTCTATAAATAGGCCTACTACTAACCAAGCGACGCTTCCGAATCGAAGAGATGGTCAGCCTCGAAGGATAAAACAAGTACTCAAGCAGGTGAGAAAGGTCAGTGTCATTGCATAACAGAGGGTAGATTATAAGGACTCTGACTTTAGAGTATGGTTTAGAGATACGCCATACTCGTTCAGTAGCATCGTTGGGACAGAGGATTTATTGTATATTTGACGCCAAACTCCCTCCGTAGTATCGTTGAGGTAGCGCATTGATAGCATATGTGACCTGCAAAATGTCCTGCAAAACGCTATCTGCATGTGAAGCAGGTTTCTTGCACCATTGCAGAAAAGTTTTGAGCCAGTTTATCGGCCTCAGAAAGATAAGAGGACTAATTACATCGAGTGCAATGTCGAATTAGCGATCACGGGTGCATTGCAAAACTCCGCAAGACTTTGCCACAAGAAGAAATGATAGAAAATCACCTCCCACTTCGTTCAGAAATTAGGTAACAAGATTACTAGCCCTATATGCTTCATTAATCAAGTAGAAATGTGTTTGACAACTAAATTTTCAAAAATATTTAGACGCCGCCATCAATAGACCGAATATGCAAAAAATTATTGCTAGTATAAAAAACTGGGGAAATTTTAGAGTAACATAATGCATATGAAAGAGAACGTGTGCACAGGAAGTAAAAGGAAAGAAAATAAACGTATGCAATAGATAAAAGTGTTAAAGAGGAAAAAGAATGAAGAAGGGCTGTTAGCAGAAAGATAAAGAGGAAAATAAACAGGTAAACGCGTAGAAAAAGAGATTGATTGTATAGGTGAATTGATAGGTCCATAGATTAGTTGTTAGGTTAAATAAAAATATAAAAGTTGATAACCAAATAAATAGATGATTGAATAAGAAAGAGAAGTGAAAATGATCGGGCGCGATGTAATGGAGCTGCTGCTTTCAGTTATCTACAAATTATCCCATCACATGTAATTGTCGGTCGACGAAGTCAGGCCAGCTGTTATGTCACTGCCAACGAATTGACGTGAAGCGAAAAACCTAAGTCTGCTCGTGATCCTATTGGACAGTGCTACATCCTCTCTGCATATGTGTATATGTATATACGTATATATTCCGCTTTTATTGAGCCCCTTAAAAGTGACTGACTGCACACTTGGCTAATACGGTGCTAATGACGTGCGGAATGAATCTGACAAGTGTTTTGTCAACTCAGACAAGTACACTGCCGAATTGTCGATCTGCAAAGATATTGGAAGTTTGGCTGGAACAGAGAGATTTTGATTCAACCAATTCTCCTTGTATTGAAAAGCACCTCAGAGCACTACGCTACACTAGAATCTGTGTGCTTACGCACTACCCTATATTGAAATTATTATTTTCAATGAGGAATTTGGAGCCATTTTTTCTTCCTGACGTTTAAGAATACGTGTATATGTATATATGCGCATATATATTTATATGTTTAAATATATATATATATATATATATATATATACATATAGCAAGCCAACGTGGAGTTAAATAATACGGTATTATAAGGGTAGATAACGCAAAAGAAAAGAATGTGGTACATTACTTAGAGTTAAGCACGATTTCATAAGCCATTCTAAGCGGAATACTCAAACGAATAAGATCAACAAACTTTTCATCTAACGCATGCACTATTGCTAATACTGATCGTCCAATTTGCATTTCAAAAAACGAGTATAGCTCAGTTATCAGAGGTAGTGTGCCATGCACACGTTTCTCCATCAAATACCAAATCGTGGACTAACAAAGCTTTCATCCATGTAGCAAAGAGATGCTGAATGTATATGAAATTCACTGCTTCGGTACACTTCTAGCCATTAGAATGTCATTCTCTCTCGTTAATGTCTCTATTTGTATTTCGTTACCTCAACAATAAAGTCGGCTACTTGACGCATATAGCAGAGATTAATCAACGCCGAATTCACTTTTACGCTTTCAAAATCTGCAAAAAAATTTTACTCCTAAGCGTGGCTTTCAATTCAATCTCAGTCCTTAGCCAGATCCGACCTTAAGCTTGATCTCAGTGGAACGATTCAATGGATAAAATTAAATATAACTGATTCGAGTAGATGTACAGAAAAATTTATTCCACTGTTTTTGCTTTTTGCTAAAAAGGGGAGCAAGTTGTCATACCAAACACTAGAGTGGATGTTTGAATGGCAATGTAATCTGTAGCGACATAAAACAATGCTCTGTATCGGCTGTATCACATATCTTTCACAGGTTTCGATATCCATGAGATCACAATTTTCTGGGAACCGTTATAGATCGCTGCATGCATTTTCACGTACACCTCTCATGAATGCGCATTTTCTCAAAATGGCAAAGCGGAAAGGAATTCGGAGCTGACCAGCCATGCATTCAAAAATCGTAGAATCTCAGACATAACTGATATATTTAGTACTCGCAATGACTTCCAGGTGTCCATCGATTTATCAAGCCACGGTTTTTACCTAAGATTGATCGGTGAACATTTGACCAGTCTCGTAGGGATAGAGTGATCGGTTCAGTGCTCAGAATTTAACTAGCAACAGCCCTTCCTTCTGCACTCAAAAGATCTTCACCAACTTCTCTATACACGCCCTCATAAATGAGCGGTGTATGAAATTCTACTCTATGTTTGATAGACAGGTTTCCTTTTCAATCATCTGTATCCAACGAAAGAACGGCTACAATGATGAATAGATCCAATGCACTATGTTCACATTAATTCATGCCTAGTGCCACTACATAGGAGTGCGAAAGTACAAAGTTGTGGTGTGATGCTAAATAAGGTCTAATATCAAGTATTTTAGTTACTGAATATCAAAATATCACTCAAGAACCGTTCTGGATAACCATCATCAATCCAAACATGAATCACAGAGATGAATGGCTCGTAATCACACGTCATATGGCACACTATATATAAAGCTGTTATTTTGATGGGAAAGGTTAATTCGTAGTTCATGTATTCTCTGCATGTTTACTCTTCACGTATGCGTTCATTAGAAGACATAACGGAATATGTTTAAAAAGGTGGATGAATATGCTAAAAAGTTGATTTGTGTTTGATGCGATTGAAATCAATGTTTGATGATTTTTTCTGTTTGAGTAATGGAGATGTTCGGCTGGCTGGTTTGTGGACAACCTGTCTCTCCAGACTCCGAAAAAGGTGAATCTGCCAAACGTCAGCTGTCAGAATAGACTGTATTACAAAATCCTGGTGTTAGGATCATAAAAAAATAGGAGCACTAGTTCTGTCTACGAATGAGAAACAAAAATTATCCACTGCGACTAAAACATTAATGTGCACATACCTTTATAAATCAAAACTCTTTTCTCAATTATTTGAGCTATACGACCTCTTCATATTTACTCGAAGTATCCTATAATTTTGTTTATTCAATTCGTTTTTTCCTAATCAAATTCAGATGATCGTCAAATTATTCACCAGTGAATGTCAACGCTGCTTGAGAATTATCGTCTTCAGAGTCTATCTGGAATCCCGGGATAGCCGCATTGTAGCGTTTTCATGCGACTTCTGTGGAGTTACTAATCGAGAGGATTCTGATGGTTTTTTCTGTTTACGAAGAAGAGCAGGCCTGGTGAGCAAGGGCTGCATCGGACCAGACCCGTGGCCAAGATGAGGACATGGCCATTGCGCGACTCGTCCCATCATCAACGACTATAACGCTGCAAACTAAGTCTAATTCCATTTTCTTACCTCAGCCTTTGCTTTATTCAAATGATGAAAACAGTGATAGTTGGATTTATGCCACGAATTTCTCTCATGGTCGAGAAATCTTTCACTGAAGCTTCTGGCCGTTTTGTGATGGAACCAGAATTCGATAGGAATTTAGATTAGCAGAAGGAGTTCAAAGTCAAAACCCTCGTTTTTGCAGAAATGAGGTAGGTAATCTCTCATGCTACGAAAGGATAATAAAAGTTTATTTTGGAATTTCATTACACTCAAGTGAAAATTAACAAATGACTTGCGTACGCTCATACTCGGAGCTTTTAGGAAAAGTGCTTTCGGCCTTTCTTTCGTTGGTCAAAATCAATGGCATGACAGGAGAAATGGACGTCAATGAAGTGAATGATGAGAGCACTCTCAGAAAAGGAAGCTAGTCATGATGCAGATGAAACGAAGGATTTCTGCTAGGATGGTGTTTCGGAACACCAATGAGCCTCTTTTTTCCAACGAATTCTGTCTAGAAAATCGAGAACAGTATCACATTTTTTTTTGAGAAGACAACTTTGTCTTGTTATGATATTAGGAAGTAAACATAAGAGTTAGTGTGAAATCGTCCAGATTGGCAGTGCTTGGTTCAATCAACTCAAAATTTCATAAGTTCAACGTGATCACTATTGATCTGCCGACTTTGAAACTCATAACATAGAAGCGATAAAATGTAGAGGAAAGTCGTAATACAAAGTTTTTGGCATACTTGCTGCTTATTGGGATTTAGTTAATAGTTTAAAACAATCATCCGTATCACACCAATCGCTGTGGCGCGTACTGTACCACAATATGCGAGATATCCGGAAGAAGTCCTAGAGACGAGACGACAAGCGACACAGTCACCCCCCGCCCACCCTACTGTACTACACCGTTCGGGAGAGATGAGACTGCGGCAAACCCTTAGTCCTAGGATGAAAACCGCCGGTCCATCCGCTAAGTTAAACCTTTTTATCATTTCTTACGCACAACAGAATGAATGAGAAAGTGACGAAGCACATGATAAAAGAAAAACAAGCGTAATTAGGCTTAGAATGAAAACTGATTGGTCACACAATAGCAAATGGGGTTCAGAAGATTTTCATGGTCTTTAGCACATTATCAAATAGATAAAACACTTTAAGGAAACTTCAAAGGTAATAATACATTAAGCAATTCCCATAGTGAATAAATGATATAAATAAATTAACAAGTAGAGCAGATGAAGACCTCGCAAAATCTCAAGGGTTGAAGGAAACATCTTCATATACAGTAGTCGATTTCTAATTGGGACGATTAAAGAAAAAAAATTTATTCGTCTGCAAATATTTCCATAGGTGAGCGTGAATGTTTTCTTTAAGCACTGAAATTCTCTTAAGAACATACACAACATAAAAAGGAAAACTTGCGTGATAGAGTGCAATGATAGACTCCTGCTCAGTTTTTCGATCATAACCACCATGTTCAAATATATGACAATTAAGTAATTGATTTCTGCTACTTTGAAGATTTTAAGGTTTTCTAAGTGCAAAACAAAACTATAAGTTCAGATTTCATGTCGACCTTTTGTTTTGTATCATAATCACACGACAAAGTATCAAATTTGCAATATGAGAAAGCAGAAGGGACATCTAGCTTCACATCAGTTCAAATACTTTCTCCACCTGAATGAGTTAGTCAATAAAGCCATTGTGCAAGTGCATCTGTAAGCGTGATATGAAGTAACCAATGATCTCCTCCAGTATTGGTAGCCTATAGAAATGGGGGTAGAGACTCTCCCAATGGCAATGCTCTACGGAAGAAATGCCGCGAAGACAAGTCAAGTCGATTCAAACGCCGTGTGTCTGGCGAGCTTGGCGGCCGAAGCAAGCTGTCAGGCGTGCTTGGACTACAATCAGTGTCATTGGATGCGCTGAGGTAATTTGATAATCGTGTGTTGGTGCACATCATCATGTTGTGGTGTGTACGTGCGTAAGTTGCGTGTTTTGTCTCATATACTTACCTATTGTCTCCTCATAATTACCAAAATAGCCCTTATTAAGCAAATACTGCTCAAAATCAAAATAAAAAAATCAAAGGAAAATTTAAGTTGTAGATTTATTCAAAAGGGTAGAGAAAAAACATAAGTATATTGAAATCAGCTTTACTCTATCCTTGGAGATGGAATGTACTCGGCAGCGCTAGGCAGCCTGAGGTGACTATTCTAACTTCAATATTTATGGCCGGCCTACTTAATGGTCTGTTTAAGCCTATCGAAGTATCGAGTCAGTATTTTTATCCGCCATAGTATGCCTGGCACCAATTTCCCGACCCCAGAATAGTGGGAAGGCTGGTTAGTCTGCGCGGTCAAATTATGCGGTGAAATCAAATACCGTTTTGACATTACAGGGCACCTATATACATTGTGCACGCTAATACACAAATATTTTAAAATATGTAGATTTTTGAGCGCATGGAGCAATTGGAGACCGATTTTATTCTATGGTTCGATAGCGAAAAAGTGCTGAAAAAGGAGGGGGAGTCGTGACAGAAGTTAAAGTTTGACAGATTTTTTCACTAACCTGCTTAGTGGAGATGGCATTGACATATTTTTTCGATTTTCAAACTCAAAGATTATTCACGAATGACATCATTTTTGCTACTGCATTCACAAAGTGACAGTTGAAGAAAAAATTGGAAGTTGGAATCACTAAAAAAGTATGAGGGTGACGACATTTGAAAGCAGAATTGAATTAGAGCGGAGGAGCGTGGGTGGACCGAACTGGCGAAGATCTAGAGTGCCACGCGAAAAATGTAATACTGAAGGGTGATTGTAGGAAGGCAACGTTATAGTGATGAAAAGTAGTACAGCATTAAGGAAGAAGATAGATGCATTTGACCCGGATGATAGAACAGTCCATAAAAAATTCTTCGAAAAAATTTATTCACTAATAACTGCATTTCTGGCTTGCTCTTTATCACTCGACCCATGTGAGGAACATGCAAGTTGCTCGACCGTGATATTAACCACAGCTCACGAATAAGATCCAGGGAGCACAGAAATACAATAATCAGTCAGGATTCATCTAATTTTTGCCGCCTTTAGCGGTGGTAAGATATAATAATATACCCAATGATAAAGAGTGATGTGTAAAAATGTTAACAACAACTGGAATTCGAACCCACATTTCACCCTGACCGGTGAGCGTGCTGAGCCGTTGCGCTGCAGACCCCGGTTCATCACGCGCCCCCAGACAAAGTGAAATCTAGGCTCGAATCACTGCGACGCAAATGTGTCCGCACATCACTCTTTATCATTGCTTATAGAAATACAAAGGTTAAAAATAATTATAAATAAATTCAGTTTGATACTGCCAGATTTGAGATCTTGGTGGTGAATTACATCTAAGTCTATCTTATGACGAAAAGAGCTCATGTGGCACAAAGGTTAAAGATGTTCTGCGACATACAAATGGTCTATCAATCAGTGGGCCAACGGTTCAATCCCGTCGTCAAAGATCACTAAGCCTTCTCGACTTGATGCATCGGTAGGCCATCGCGAGTCATTATAAAAGCCAGATATCTATTCAATAATCTCAAAGTGTGCTAAATGAGGACGAATGCACGGCGCATCCCTCATGGATTGTTCAACGCCCAAATCTCATTTATCTATTTATTTAGACACAGAAATGGTTCGATCTGCATCAGGTAAACTAAACTCTCATTCATCCGAATCGAAAAATTGGTACCAAACTTATTTGGGATTAGCTCATAATCTGTACAAAAATAATGTTGAAGGACTATAACGAAGATACGAAAATACCGCATCCTACTGCACCAAGATTATGAAAAATTGACTGAACCAGAAGGTATAAAATTATACATAAGAGGATGATACTCACAGAACATATATTATGTGAGGTAGAAATTTTCTATGGTATTAAATGACGGTTATTGCGCTGTGCTAATCCAGATTGTCTAATCTTTTACTTTTTACTGTATTATCTGCCTCCATAAAGATTTTCTTTTCTTTTTTCTACACTGTGCAAATCGCAATACTTCTAGCATCAAATCGTTTTTTCGTCTTCTTCTTGAGCGTCATAGAATACTAGTTGAGCGCGTCTTCTTGCAATCTCAAGGCTAAACTAGCTGTGATGTTTCATAGGGCAATCGTTATTGACTGCCGAAGAGTGTTCTGAGTTAGAATCGGCTTTACGTGTCGCGATGAGCATCGCAAACACTCAGTCACTGCGCTAGCGATGTCAAAACTTCCTCTCACATTGTTTTCAGCTCCCCATTCAATCCAAACAGAATGAAGTAGTCCCAAACATCTTTTAATCCGAGTGAAGAAACGGCTAGCTATTCCATGATAACGCAAACGTTCAGGCAACTCGCGTTGATATTTTTTGACTTGCAGAAAGTCGGCGGAGATTCCGAATGAGGTTGAACAACGTGCTAACCTCAACCATTCTGCATTAAATTAGCTTTTTTGTTTTTATCAATTAGGAAATTCTTCGAGCATTTTCTGCTTATATCTTGAACAGCAACTCAAGAATTTTTTTTTTTGCATACATCAAAATGTCACTGAATGCTGGTTAAGACGATTACCTCCGATTCTTGGAAGCAGTGCTAAAAAATTTATTCATGAATTGGAAGGAATGGGCCCGTCTCAGTTTAGACTGGTGTTAACTCACGACTCAAGAGGGATGAGAGGCTTGATGGGCAAGATCATATGAGCTTGTGAGTAGGTTTCGTAATGAACAGGAGTCCACCACTGCATTAAACGCTCACTGTATGAAAAAAAAGTTAAAAATGAAGTATAATATGATAAGTTTTGACTGAATGCGTTTCTATAAGGAAGACGAAGGAAATTGTGAGATTGGAAAACCGCTGAAAGAAATTGTAAGAACTTTCCGTGAATAAAAAAAACCTATCAAACATCATTTTTTGCAATTATTCATAAAGCATCGTATTTTTGTGCAAAATTAGAAGCTCATCAATTCCATAAAGGATCCATGGTCACTCAATTGACTAAATGCAAATTTGAAGATTGTTTCGTAATCTTTGATCAATATAACCAGTGTAGACTCTGAAATTTAGATGTAAACTCCGAAATTTAGATTATTCGCACATGGACATGATTACTGATCGTTTTTAAAATTAGAATTAATATGATTCAATCCAAGAACATAGGAGAAAGAAGAGGATTACGAACAAGCGGGTGCAATTCCAGGTCTAACAGTCATTAAAATTATTCATAATAATCAAATAAACATATCTCACATCTTTATTTCGGAATTAGAAAATGACCAAAGTTCACATAGACAATCAATGATCGATCAAACTCTTGGATTTCTGACATGATGAAGAAGTCTTGAATAATTATCAAACACTCACCAATGTCGATTTCGTCGTCATCTTGATAGCGCCCGTCGTCAATGCAGGAGTCAGGTTCGGACGTATTAGATACGACACTTGGCGACGTTCGTCCCGAATAATGTGCTGGAACTTTGAGGTAGCTAGGCTGGCCATCGAACACGTCTATACGACCACTTCTCAAACCTTAACGATCAACTTACAATGAATTAATTCGCTGAAAAAAAGAGATTTTTGCAGTAGTCACTTATCAAATCATAATCAATTGATTGTCCACAACAGTATAAACCATTGGCTACTGCCATTGTCTTGTCTTAAATACTCTGAAAGAGCGCACAATTCTCGTTTTTACATCGCTATCTAATGTGTATTGAATGGCTTGCACAATCATTCTACATAATGACTACCGTTTGATGATGTTCTGCTTCATTCTTTTCTCAATGCTTTCAAAGCAATCGTGTCATCTTTTATGGGATACGGAGACTGTGGAAATTAAGAGAAGCACAACAAAGGAACGAGGCATTTCTTTTGTCAAGAACTCTCTTTTAATCTTAGGCCATAACATTCAGCAAGAGATATAATCGTTCTCGCTGAACTCAACAAAATTGAATGACTAACCTTTGCAATGCTTAGATTTAACTCAGTGAATTGTTCAATGTTCACTCAAAGTGGATCGCTGTTACTGATTCCTGAGTCTAGAACGGGTAAAGCGCTGAACTTGATCGCAACCGTTAGGGATGGACTATGCATTTCCCTCACTTCATCTTACCTTGGATGTGATTTTTCAAAGTTTTCAATGCATCGTATAATTGCTACTATTAATTTCTCTTCACAGGCTGATGCTGACTTGTCAAACTCGAAGCTGGAGGATTCGGTTTGTTAGTGGGCGTAGGAGTGCAAAATGACATTGTACATTTTAGAGTGGAACGAACCATTGGAAGACAACCGCTGCAGTACTTCTGTAAGCTCACAAAATGCGAATGAACAGTGGTACGGCATTCTGGTAATTATCCAATTTTACATTCAACTTTATGTGTATACACGCGCGCACAGATAGACACACAGATACGTGGACACACGGACACACACACACACATACACGCACACACCACACACATACAACACACGCACACAAACCACACACACATGCAAACACATACACAAAACCACTGGAATTCTATAAAACTCAATTGTTAAGCTCAACTGTTCGTTTCTTGATCGGTAAGGCGTGGGACTGAAACAGCGATAGTCAGTTCGCGCTGAACTCTCACTCATTATCTAACCGACGTAGTTCGTCTTGGAGCAAATATCGCCCCGAACAAAGCTTGACTACTTCAAAAATCAGATTAAGTCGGTTGTTTCATATTTCCTCTCTTTTCTAGCAAAAATTAGGTCCGAGTACATTATTTAACGCTTTCAAAAATATTGTTTCTATAGGAAAAAACAATTTTGTTTCATTAGTCTTCCAAAATGTTTTGTAAGATTAGAAAATGGTATGACAACTATTATAAGCCCTGTTATGGTATATCATCAGTTAATTCCGCTTCTAATAAACGGCTTTCTCTGTCCGAACACTCTATCGACACATTGCATTTAGTACATGCTGTGGAACATTGATGATGATTTCCTTCCCAATGATGTAAAGAGGTGTGGATTTGCAAAGTAATACAAATAAATAATTGATTGAGTTTCAGTAAGCATTTCTTGCAAGTACATTCATGGCAAACACTCACAGGTTATCTTGGATGCTCGTGCTTGGACCCTCGAAATACGAGAACCTTGTGACCACTATTATTTCTGCTGTAACAACCCCAACAAGGGTTTGACGACGGGAGGGGAATGTATGTACCGAGATTCTGGCACCTTAGCTATGCGGATGTCTCCAGATTATCTGTTAACTGGTGGAAGCCGCCATGGCTCGCATACCAGATCTAAACACCGCACGGCTCCTGTGTACTGTTAATGGAATTACCGTAAAGTGTTTTATTAACACGCCAATGGTTGACGAATAGCTCGCTCAAAATGCTTGTGAAAATTAGATGATCCGATTGGCTGCTGTTGTGAAGAGGGAAAGATGGATTGGTACTTGTCCGTTTAATACATGACGGTGATCAGCCACATATGTTTGAGACGGTGGGTCAGCAACAAAAGGCGTTTATTGCGAATGTGATCTCAATACTGCTTACTACGCGATAATTCGGTTTTAATCGAAGTTGTCTCTCTAAGTCTTAACAGCGGGGCTCAAGCCTCCCTCTGCCTAGTAAACTCCCAAAGTGTGATAATCGCTTTTTATAGTGTTCCTCAAAGTTTTACGTCCCCAATGGGTTCAGAACCACTTATCCGACTGTCTAAGTAGGGTAGACAACTGCGTAGTGCACCCTATTGATAAGGACGGGGATTGCATGAGTTCGGGTATAATATACCAGATCTCTTGCACAACAAGTGGTTGAGAATAGATTGACAAAACGGTAGTACAATTTGAATCCACATCAACGCACATCTAGACAGAAAATCGAACAGTCAAACAATTAATCCCTCAAGTACCTATGGGTAGAAAAACGCAGCTTGATGAATCTGACATGGTAGTTAGAATCTTGGGGCAAGAAATCAAACCATGGTGCAAAAACTTTTCAGCCTTTGGATAAACCGCAAAACCCAAGAATGAATAGAAGGAGAGAGTGTCTGGACGTACAAATGATATGACGCTTTATCTTAGATTCATTTTCTGGCGCAAGTGGTTCATTTCTTACAGTCTGTCACATAAGGCCTTTGGCATACCCTAGATAATTGTTAAAAAGATGGGGTTTTTGTAAAATAAGCAGGCTGTAAATTGATTAGATTCTTGGTGCATACGACTAATAACCGAATAACCACATATGGTATGATACAGTACGCCTAGGTTCTAACCAAGCGGGGTCGCTGAAACGTTTCCCATCGAATTCTGAAAAAGAATTCCCAACCTCGTGCAAACTTCAATTATAGAAAAGGACAAATCGTAAAAAAAACCTTGCATTTTCAAAAACCTTGACGCGGTTAAGAGAGAGTCGGACTTTTGAATTGTAGCAAATACTTTTCAAACAATAAATAAAGATTCAATATTCAGAAAAGAAAAGTATCTAGTATTAGTTTCTTTTTTGATATATGCACTCAGATTTAGATAGCACTGTTGAGTAGATAGAGGATTTGGTTGTTTAATGTGCTTAACACATTATTTCCAATCAAAAGGGGACCAAAAGATCTGCTATAAAGATGACAACATGAAAATAAGGGGAGCAGAATGACCAAGAAATAAAACGTGGCTCACTATTTACTCTTACGGAGTTGTAATACATCTTATCATTTTGTGCTCCTTGAAAACTCAAACGTCAAACTTGGTTTACTAGATGAGGAATTTTTGCGAGAAAATAAAATGAATTAGAAAAGTGAGAAAGTCAATCTATGAGAAAAGACTACTTTGTGATTTACGAATACCTGTCCTACTTTCGTGCACGACTAACTAAGAAATGTCTTCGCAGAAAAGTAATCTAATCTACAATGTATTTTGAACCTTTCAAGAAAAAATCTAAACGAGAACTAATCTATCAAAGAGAGATGTAGTAGTGGGTACTAAGAAAATTAATAAATCTATTTTGGGATTATCGGATTTTTTTTCTGAAATTGATTGAAGCAGAGAGCTAAAAAGTTTGAACTAAAAAAACGTGCTCTTCTCTGTTTTTTTAAGCTCCACTTCTACTATGCAATTTTCAATTCGCATACAAAAATTTACAATAGTGTTTCGATAACAGCGAGTCATTCAACTTTGCAGACAAGTGCCGAAAAGTCACCCAGGTGATCAAACGATCTTCTTTAGATCAAGCAAACGCTTCCCGATGGTAGCATAAAGCTGAAAGTTCTGAGAAGCATGATTAAATCACGTCATAGGAAATTAACCAAAAAATAAAATCACACATAGAGCTGGAAAATGGGGCAGTCAATGAAATTGTTTGGTTGGTGAAAAGAGAGTTGCGACTTATGTGTCGTTGAAATGCGCCGTTTGATAGTGGAATGTTTTTCTAGATAAATGTAGTTACGTTAAGCATCACTTCAATGCAAATTTTCGCTTTATGCCTTGTTGCTAACGATGTATTACTTGTTATTCATTCTATAAGTACCTTAGACTATGGAAAGAAAGAGGCTCAATTTTATTGGGAAGCCCACCGACCCGATGGTCCGGTTTCTTCACGGAAAGTCTAGAAGAAAGATATGGTGCTCAGCGAATCCCTAAGCCGAGGAGGACCCACTGGCTACTCGTGCACACGATAGGGAAAAAAGGAAGTATTTCTGGTACCCGCTCGAGTCACTCAACGATTAACGGGGCAACGTGGTAAACAGGTGATACAGTTGCTGGAAAGAATGTTGGTTAGCCCAAGTAATTGCGGTTTTAGGCTGTGAGTTCACGGTAGGCTGTAAGACAGCCGAGACAACTTGTAGCATCACCGGTGCACTGACCCCAACAACCTCTTACAAAAGTAGAATGCAGTGGTGGTTGAAGAAGTCTCGTAAACGAATTCTATCTCAATAATGCATAAACCGCAGTTACTTACGTACCAACTCTATTGGAAATGATGGGAAATGCAATCATCGAAATTGATCCTCTCAAGACCACAGGAGATATTGTAGAATAACTCAACGTTAACTGCTATTTTGAGAAAGTTACAAAGGTGACTGCGATTTCAGCACAGATCTAAGCCGCGATTGTTTTTGCACCGTCCTGATAGATTTACAACAGCAGCTAGAGTACAAGGATCTTTAGGAATACAAAAGAAAGACGATAATCAGAGGGTCGATGAAATAGTACACGAAGAATATTTGGCCATTTTTCACTAAAGTATGTAGGATAGTTTGTTGCAGCGAGTTTTTCAGAAAATCAAGTAAAACGTTAGAAAAAAATCAAATGACCATAAGAACGTTTATTATAAGAAGAATTCTCGCAAAACAATAATTTATCTGTGATGAAGATTACTTGAGAAGACAAAATGGCATTGAAATTATTAAAGGAAACGATATAAGTCTTATGAAGCATTTCCAAGTTCTACCTTTGTTAGCTGATCGTATAGCAGGCAATGTTCCGATACGACGCAAATCACAGAATTCTGGTGAGCCATTCGGTTCGCGCATCACCCGCACACTATGCCATCGTACAACTCGCCGATTTCGTGGCTCGTCTAATTCGTCTAGTGGCTCTGGTGACGAGTCACCCATTCTACAACTAACGGCTACGATACAAAACGGCATATAGAGGTACGGTATCGACAAACGCACAAAATAAGTTTGCGATGATTTTTTGTTGCCGTTGAACGTTGGGTGATGCAACGAGACAGCGGCTGGCTGTCTTAACTGCAGCGTTATAAAGGATGCATGACTTCATCGAGGGCAATCATGTACGTTGTTAAGCAATTTTAAGCTTTTCATAACGGTTATGGATCATATTCGAACTTTTGCATCCGATGACATCACCAAACGCACACTTTTATTATTGAAACGAAAAATATAGACGAATGAGGATTAATGGTGGAATGAGCTATGAGGAAGATGTAATCTTCTTAGCCAAGACAGTCTTAGCTTAGAAAGCTGAAAAAGTTTTGTTATCAAATGCTCAGTTTCAGATAGAGGTCCTCTAGGGAAATCGATGGAATACCGTAGATATGGAGGAAATAGCATAAGAACATTCAATTCTAAAGAAGAATACCTACATGACCATATCGTGCGGTAATCTTTGTGATCAAATGGATTGATTTCAAACTACTAATTTCGTATGAGTAATATTGTTTATGAACAGATAATATGCAAAGATAAACAGTGTGTAGATTACCTCCTAATCGAAATGAGAACTTTACTTCAAAAGGCTAAGGCTAAGACGAAAGGCATTGTGCAACTGACGAGGTTCTGTATAAATGCCCATAAAAGACCACATGCACGGCTTGAAAATGATTATTAGGCATACTAAAACTTAAGCGTGGTCTCAAGAAAGCGTTTGAAACGAACGGTATGATATCTCATAAATAACAGCCAAGAGCAATCAAGTGTATAACACTGTCCATTTGGTGCTTTCCTCCATTTGAGCGTCTTCTCTATGTAAGGGCGTCGAGTTTCCCCCAAGAGGGGCTGGCTAAGACGAAATGACCAGGCTGCAAGGCAGAAACGCGAGCATTGCAGTATATAACTGCCCATAACAGGGCACATGCATGGCTCAAGAATAATTATCAGACATATTGAAATTTGAGTGTAGCCTCAAGAAATCACTCGGAACGAACTTAACTTCATTTCAGGCTTTCTAATACCCATCTTCACAGTGTTTTTCTTTTTTTCACTATGTGGATCCTGGTACTCCTAGTATTCATGCGTTTTTCTTCTTCTTGAACGTCGTGTAATAGTGGTTGAACGTGTCCTCTTGCAATCTCGAGGATAGCCTAGTAGAGGTGTTCCATAGGTCGTTCGTTGTTGACTGCCGGAGAGTGTTGAGAGTGGAGGGAGAGGTGGAGTGGGGTTCAACCCCAAGCACGCCGCGACAAGCAACACAATCACTTGGCCACGGTCTCTACGAAATGGCAGCTACTAAGACAAAAATTCCTCCTAGTTTTTGACATTACGTATACCCACAAAAAATCAAGTCTTGCTATTTTTTCACTGATAACTATAAAGGAAAATAAGACGTCGACGAAAAGGAACACCGCTGAAATCCGATTTCCACCTCAAGTCTTAACTTTTTGCTATTGAATTCGAGAACGTCTCAGAAATGAAATTTGAGACTGACAAAAGTTTCAAAATCTGGGGGAAGTTATGATTTATGAAGAATTTTAGGATTGCTATATATCTGCTACGGAATTCCTGATACGAACGTTTGCCACCATCAGCTGTTTCACAACAACTGGTAAATAAGATTCGGCTCACTCATATAGATGAGATGATTATGTCACATTATCATAGATCTATGACCTGAGAAAATCTCTGCGATGTAATAGAAAAGAGACAAGAAAAGTGCACATGCACTGGGTTTATGTGAGACAGTTTATATCACATCTTACACTATTTAGCTGCAGAACAGCAGAGGACACCATGCTCAGACTACATCGTAAGCGTTGCCAAAAATTGATTGAGAACGGAAGTATCTAAGGCTAAAGGATGAAGCGCTCAGCATTCAGCAATTATTGAGAGGTGCGCTAAGTGTTTAATTCCATTCATGGCACCATAGAAGTGAACTCATATCTGGCTGATAGAATGGTTTTCCTGTCCTAAAAATGTATTCTGTGATTGCATTCTTCCAAACAATTCTGTCATCAAATGCATCGGTCGTGGAAGTTGATAACTTTGGTAACTAAATTGATAACTTTTGATCAACTTTGGGCACAGCACCGAACCAATGGCAGGTTGTGTGGATATTGTTGTTGGCACCTCTAACCATTGCGCGAACGTGCCCTCAGGGAACGAACCCGCGAATGACTCTGTCAAAGCAGTGAGAGTTGTTAATTTGACGTAAGAATCATTTTACACCATCTATGCCACTTGTAACCTCAACCTCACCAATCACTGAACAACTTAGACAAGCGAGTTCCCGCTTACACATAAGCGTGCGCCAGAGCAGTGAAGTGGGCTCCACTCGTTCCGACGACACAAAGAAAATCATCCGTTCCATATAGAGCCCTGTATTATTACTGCTTCCAACTCTCAAAAGCCCAAAAACATCTTGGTATGCATTATTTTGGGGTTGAAGAGATTTTTTGGCAGGTTGTGCTCAAGCACTTTGCTGACTGAAAGCAACTTGAACCATTGTCTCACGTACTTTTTAGCCGTTTGACTGCAGACTATCAGCGCACTCGAATGGCAGAAATAATGCGCATTGTTTAATTATGAAAGTGGCAATGTTTGCAGCGAAATATGAGTCAGTTAGGCGTCGCTGAAACAGGGGAGCGCAAGAACCGCATTTAACAGCCTCGGAAAGTATAAGAGTGCTTTCCAAAGGGGTAAACAGCGCTAAAAAGATTTTGCATCAGAATGTTGCATAGATAGGTCGCATAAAATGAATAAATTTGAGAAACTGAAAAGATATTGAAACTAATGTCATGTGCAGATTGTACACAGTGGATCATATTTCATTCTCCATACACTCCTTGTTTTTTTTTCATGAGTTATGAGCATGTGAACATTGTCATATCGCTTTGACAACGCGACATGCAAGCGGTGTGACAACACATTGAGAGAAGACGTCTCTTCCAGGGAGCTCTTTAGGTGTGACACTATACACAGTGTATATTAAAAACTAGAGGGTTGGACATTGACCAAATCTAAGGAATAGGTCATTCATTTGATTTTCTCAATCATCATTTGGAGGTGATTGAATACAAATTTGATGAATACAATGACTTACGATAGCTTACCATGTACCAACTCAGTGTTGCCACCCCCACATACAATCTCAGTATCAAACTACCAACCCCGAAGGATGGAAGGCTGGGTGGTACGAAAAAAATCAAAAAAATGGTCGCATATGTGTTGCAGAACATTTGCAGCCACTACGCTAGGCAATCCCTCGCACAGGTCGCGTAAGAACACATAAATAAAATAAAATATTTATGCACGAAATGCCGCGAAGGGTCCTTACTTGTTCTACGACTAGTCTTTGCTTCTGTTAGTTGGGACTGTTAGAGTTGAAGAAAATCAGAATCCCTTTGTATGTAAAGTTTCTGGAAATAGAATGTTAACAAGTATATAGAAATCTGCTTGAAATTAAGAAAATGTGAAATAGAATGCCTTCACGTTGTTTGGATTGAATAATCCGTCATGCAAAAGATTTACGAAGTCAGGTGATCCTGTAACTAATATTTTCTATTTTTTCATGAAATAATAATGAAACTATTAAGTAAAATACCGGTAAGACCAAGGTTTTGAATAATGCTCACTAGTTTTCTTAGACAGTATGAGTTTTGAATGGTCCCAAATGAAAAGGCTAAGAAATATGAGTGGAAAAAAAAACTGACATAATAACGACCACAACTAGATCACATACAGTGGATTGAATTTCATTCATATTTCAATCTTTTCAACCACTCGCTGCTCTACATAAGGCATAAATAATCACCATCGTGAGAGAGCATGAGAAAACTGCATTTCTAGAAAGGTGTTGAAGAATTGCAAGAACGTTCTGACTACACAGAACCTTTAATGCAATGTTCCCAAGTCATAACTAGTAAAAGCCTAATAGTTGTGAATTGACTGGTTTGTTAAAAACGCGCCACACATTCGACTCTTTCGTAGCATCGCAAGGCGACTGAATGTATAACTGGCCTACGCGATGACTCATGAAGCTCTATTCAGGTGTCAAGTCGGTCTTCACATTCTCTCAGACAAGTCTGACACCATTCCGCCGATCCAAGACGAACGTAAGGCTTGGCGACCCTCAAGATTGATCTTAACCAGTGACCTAATTTCGAATATGATTGCAGGGCACCTTTAACCACTAAACTATATATACTATAATCGATCCGAAATCATTTTATTAGACGGTTGGCTGTTGACAGATGACGCGTTGTAGCGTAGAAAGAGTGGAGTGCGAAACGAGTGTCGGTGGTGCAACGGTTTAGCACACGCTCTCGGAATGAGTAGGATCTGGGTTCAAGTCTCTGCTGACGTAAACGCTTTTGCACACCACTTTACATCATAATTGGGCTTATATATATACTAAATTTGAGCTAATAATTACTACACACCAATGAGAACAACAAGGAAGTGGCAGCAACAACCACAAAGTGAACAGAGCTTTTGAAGAAAATTTCACTATCTCTCTCATAATCCGAACTGCATCACATGATACAATGATAAGAACTTTATAGACTAGTGAACGAAAGGTGAATAAAAAGCAAGCTGTACAAGTAGAAGAAAAGAAACAAAGAAATTGAAAGAAAGCGAATTGACAGCTGACAGAGGAACATCTGTAATGGCCGAGACGAACTGATTATCACCAACTCCATCACAATGATAGCCGAAGGATCAAAAAACAATTTATCGGGGGAAGAAAGAGGTTAGAACGGATGAAGAAGTCGAAATGAGCCTGAACTCCAATTACAATGATTGAACTCATATTTCTGAAGACAAAATTTTTTACAAAAAAAAACTTCCTTCCTGCTCACATAAACTTTCCCAAATAGAAGTTTGAAAACCGACACTCAGTCAATAGTTCCTCCTAGAAAGTTGAAAAACACCTTTACTATAAGTCTCAATTCAGAAACTAGATATTGGGAAACTTTTAGATAAAGAGAATGACTACTTCGATATTCTCCATACAAAAAGCCCGTCCTCAGGGCAATTGTAAGTTTCTCAGCAACATTTTCATATGTTTTTTCTGTTGTTTTTTGTTTTTTTTTGTTCCTGTTTTACTGTTCCTTTTTTGCTTTATTGTTTTCCAAATGGTCTGAGTTTTTTTTTCTTCACAGTAGAAAAAACCATGAAAGTTCGTTTCAAAGCCTAAATTACCAGAAGGAAAGCTTTCTTAGAGGGTTTGAAAGAGATTTAGCTAATTTTTGCCAATTTTTTTCAACGACTTCTTATGGTGCGGCGATTCCTAGCGGCAGAGTTTTCAATAGAAATACAGAATTCTTAGTTAGTTTTCGATGACGCTGCTGGAGATGAGCTGCTGTAGCACACTGCAGTTCGACACTCGCGATCACCCAATTGGAGCTATTACGAATACGACTACTGCGCCTTGTAATTTTAATCCTTTATCTGTTAGTCCTCCGGGAGAATGCATCAAATACTTCACTGATATTCACCCATACAAGAATGTTTGTTAGAAGACAAGTGTGATGATCTCAAGACATTCGAGTACTTTTACTGCCCGATAAATGGGAATAATAGCTGCCTTGATGACCTTCTCTTGCCCTTTTCTACTGCTTACAAAAATAGCTTATGATAACGGGAACTTTATCACCAATAACTTCTATGATGATTCCTTTTCACGGGAGAAAGACGGTAAAATAATGACGAAATTTAAGAAGTTTAAAAAGATCCTCACAAATTGCATGATTATGGGGCTCCCATAAAACGAAATATTTACGAAGAAAATGGGCAGTAATGGAGAGTGTTTTTGAACATTCCATTTGAAAATCACTTCATTAGACACCACATAATCATTGAAAAAATCTCTCTAGATTTTTCCACTCGACAGAAGAAGCACCCTCAGGGTATTACTACGAAAACGGTGCTATAAATGTGACCATCTCTCTAAGCAGTTCATCAACTGCTATACTAGACAGCACACTGTCCTTTCGGAAAGAAAATGCTCAAACACTGAAGGAAAACTTGTGTGAGAACTACGTTGACGACGTTGTCATCATTTCAGCAGATGATTAGGCAGAGTCGAGATTTAATAGGCTCAACACTATGAGAAACATGGTAAATTGTTAAAAAATTGACAAAAAAAGGTGAATTCGTGAGAAACACGTGGGGGATAGGTGACAAATCAAGACGAGAAATATCTAACTGTACCTAGATAAGAAAACTTGGTGCAGACAAAGAGAAGAGAAGACCACAAGATACGCAGTTTGCTTTCAAGACTCTGAAGGAAGTCACCGACCAACTGACGGATCCATAACTCCGCGCTCTTCTTTTCATCTTAACAACTTTTCCAACGCTTTGGCATGCAGCTGTGATGTGAGCTGGCATCTCAGTATCGTTGATCTCTTTATGCTTCACTTTTGAATCGTTAAAACGATACTTTTAAACGGCCGTTTCGGCATTAGGGACAATTTTGCATTTTCATTCTGTAAAACCCACGAATCCACTACCAACAAAAAAGTGGAACAATGTGGAGCATAAGTTGATCGAATTTTTCTGACAAAAGCTGATGACAGATGAACGAATAGAAAAAAAATTAGTCCTTGTTAGAATGGAACTCTTGGTGATAACCATCTGATCACCAACCAATCACAGCGTAGCTGACTATCGCATTGAAATCAGTATTTATTAGGTGAGCATTGATTAGTAAGGACAAATTTCTTGACGTTGTCGCCTTGGTCATTGGTGCGCAAAAGTAGGAAAAAGCTCAAAATGACACGAAAGGCTTGAGGAATGGGTTTAAAGAACCACAATTACCTAGCCAACCGCCAGTATCGAAATCCATATTACGGTCGTTAAACGATGGAAATAACTTTAACAAAAAACGACGAACTTCTTCTGTAGCACCTGTAAGAAGCTGTACTTCGTTATTGTGTGTCAAACCAACAAATTATTGTGTTACGAAAATGCTGATACTTAATCCCGCTCAAGAAGAAATTCATTTCTAATGGTTCAACTGGCTCTCGTATGTACACCAAATCAACACATTTAAAAGCATTTCGTTACATCGATCAGGATTCCGAATTCTGAAAGGAAGAAACGGTACTGCTCTTGAGCATTGCCACGACCGAAACGTGAGTCACTAATATTTGCCCACAATCCATAAGAATAATGGAAAGCACAATATTTCATCACATCATCAGTAGTGCAATGAGGCAACAAGATGACGTCGAGCAGCTGTTCCCCGAGGCTATGACTGCCGGTGGTTTAACTCGTGAAATCCGCCGTGTTTTCGCTCTTTCGTAGCGTTTCTTCTCACAAAAGAATAACTTAGCACAGTCATAATGACGGGAGTTGTGCAGTCGTCAAACACTGACTATCAATTCGATACTATAAGCATTGTCTTCTTGACTTGCTAACGGTGGTTCACCAACACAAACTAGCTGTCGCAGCCGACACAGAGATTTTCAAGACTGATTGTACTTAAGAACTGGAGGTATAATAGCGCCTTACTGATATCAGGGAGAAATTTCGAGCAAATTTGCAATGTAAAAAAGTTTGTCAACACCCACAATATCTGTCCACGATGATTGAGGTTACTTCATTCCTGGTATGTCCCATTCTAATCTATTCGACTCGCTGATTCTACGGAGACTCAGATCGCAAAACACTTTACGGACATGCGATTTGAATCATCGCGAATTTGAAGAAAGTGAGCGCTACTAAACGTAGTCACAAGCAAAAATTATTTCTTCGTAAGAACCTTTACTAGTGCAACAAGATATCATTTACTTCAGCAAAGAAGGAAATACGACACTTTCAATAGGAACTTTGAGTAAACTTTGCCAAGGCCAAGCATGTAGCATCCGAGGCCAGTTTATCTTGAAAAACTTATCTATATCAAAAATGCAATGACTGTTGAGAAACCATGGTATTTTATGTTACTTGGAAAAGCTGAGGCCTCTGAGCCATTCTAAGCGTGAAAGTGACAAATGAAAAATTTATGCACTTTCGCATAGATAGAACCTCTTTGAAAAAATGGATGGCTTGTAAGAAATATTTCAGCACTCATGCAGAAGTCCGGAGAAGGCCAGCCCTCAGACTGTTACGAAACTACCCACCGCGTGCAAGTCTTACTCAAGGAAAAGGACAGATTAACGAAAATCACGCAATAGGACGTAGTGGCCAGTGTGACCTCTCTAGGAGTTGTTGAATTTCTATAGTTTCTTTTGGTGGACAAAGTTTTTTCTCACAATTTTTTCGAGATAGCGTATCCGACGTAGATGCAAAACCGCAGCTCATCCAGAGAGAAGTCCTCTTAATGATTTCTCACTTAATTTCTCATTTTCGAGAGACACTTGCTGTTGAAAGGTGTGCGGATAACAGAGTACGGCCAGTGAAAAGACGGAGAAATACCTCTCTATTCACGATCGGATATTGCGTGTAGTGTGCGCCATCATTTCTGACAAGCAATTCGTTGTTTTTTAATTCTCGGCCGATATGGTGGCCTTTGGGTATTATTCGGATTGAGAGGATACAAGGCCACAGACTTAACACCGCAATATTTCTTAAACAAACTTATCAAACTTCTATTAGATGCTAACAGCGCTGTGACTACATAGCAGATGAGTGCTTTTACTTCACACATAAGAGCTGCATATGCACTAAGAACCTGGGAAGATGTATAGAAGAACGTGGAGTATAAAAAGATATGAGAAGCGAATACGCGCTTTCGCAGAGAAAAACTCTACTATATAACGAGAATGCACAGCTGCTTCTAAATTGCGGGACACAATGATTGTTCTGACCTAAATATGGGTCATAGAGAGGTGAGCAAAGAAGCTAGGCGCCATCAAGTAGGTAGATCATGGTAAACTAAGCGTCGCTGAGAACGTGTATAATACCCCATGGGTAGCTCAACGATTTAAAATACTAGAAATTCATGAATACTAGCGTAAAAAGTTATTTTAATATTACAAGAACTCACTATGGAAGCTGTGTTGACATGCCATGTAAGTCATCTTAGTAGAAATTAACAAAGTGATTCTATCATTTCTCAGTAACATTATAAATGTAAATATGTATACGCATACGTCGCATACGTATAATAAATGTAAGTGCAAATATGACATATGTATCTTCAAAATAGCTCAGAAATTCAGAAAATTTGCAAAAATACTCTGGGAATCGTAGTGCGTTTTTTTGAACACACAATTTTCTGTAGTTCTTTCTCACTGGACACAGATCTTTTACGTATATGTATAATGAATATATTTGTAAATATGATATTCGTATCCCTAGAATGGCTCACGAATTTAGAAATCTACAGTGTTACTCTGGGAATCCGCGCACAGAAATTTAAAAAGGCATTTTTTAATGGACACAGATCTTTTGCTAGAGTTTTAGTGGTTGTCGGATAGGTAAAGTTTCGATGAGATTTCAGTACTTTAGTTGGCTTTTGAAAAAGGCCCGTTGGCGCGTCGTGGTAATCAAAAGAAAGTATCGCTCACCTTTGGCACGTATTATATGCTCGGTTGGTGCCTGTGCATGGATTTTCACCAGGTTTTAGTAGTTATTTTAAAGCTTACCTCTCGGAGAATTTTGAATTAGATTGATCATTGAAAAGATTTTTATAGAGAGCTGTAAGAGAGGAAAGAAGATTAGTTTCACATTTCAGTAAAATAAACGCCTATTACCCGAGCTTTATAGTGGGTTTTTCGGCAATATAGAACACAAAATGGCTAGCACCTGTGGAACTTGAAAGAATCCTTGCAGTTCACGTATAACTTCTAAATTTATTTTCCAAGGCTAAGAAAAGAGCTTCAGTCAAATAACGAAAATCACGGCCTCTCTTGGCGTCAGTTGAAATTGCTGAGTTCAGCGCGATTTTTGCCAATTATTTGAGAATTTTTTCCCCGCTTCAAAGATATTCTCAAACTACCTTTGATATTTTGATACGCCACGTTTTATTCTACGCACAAAACAAGAGCCCTTTGCTAATATGTCTCAAGGGGTAACGGACGTAATTTTCTTCTCGATATGAAGACCTTCCAGAAAACAAATCAACTTCCAAAATAATTGTTTTTTAGGCGACCGAAAGAATACTGAAAGTCTAATAAAAAGAGAATCACAGATACCAGTCGTACAAATGCTGTGTGCCAAAGGTGAAACATAATTTTTTCTTGCTGCTAGGCGTAAACAAATCTTCGCAAAAACCAAGCACAGTTATCAAAAAAAAATTACTAAAAATGTGAAGAAAAAGCGAAAAAGGCCAGTTCCGAAAGGTTAGAAATTTTAAATAGTTGTTCCGTAACCCTCTGATATTCTTTTGACGCAACATCACATACTGTGCAAAATTCAGAACTTCCTTCTCATCGGTTTATTGCCATGCATACGTCATCCATAGAAGTCTTCTGGTCATAATATTGATTCAACATTGGTTGATAACTTTTATTCTTCTTTATGAGCATCACTGAATACTGACCGGGTAGAGTGGCCATAAAATCCTAGAATAGTTGCTCTAGACGCTATTAGACTTTTATCATTAGCAGTGGTGAGCATATGTGAATAAATGGAGGCTTCACCAAAAATGCCGATCACGGCAATATGGGAGGACTGATTGGTCTAAGACGGAATCGAAACACCGAGATTCAAAGAGCAGTGATTTTCCGCAGTTCCAAAAATTCAAATTTTGCGATGCAATCGGATGTTCAATATCGTTCAAAAGCCCCATTAAACTGTAGATCTAGATTTCGACTAACGAACGTAATCACGTCAAAAAACAATGGGAAGCTTTTCAAGAAAGGATTAGATAGGCAATTGATGAGCAAGAGTAAGTTGAAAAAATCTTAATATCAATATACTGCATCACCGACATCACGACAACATGTGGAGTGAAAAGTGCTGGGCTTACTGTGTCGGCTGAAGCAACAAAACATCAAGCTACGGTCGTAAGTGACACTTCTGGCGAAGAAAAAGTGATGAGATTCAATAATAATCGACAAAATGTAGGACGACGAATCATGTGTGGTGTTTTTCGTCTCAAATTTTTCAATAGAGTGGGATATTCGACAACAGGTGCCACATTGTGTGAGTGTGGCTGCCTCAAAAAAAGCCGACGAAAAGAGCAAGAATTTAACGAAAACCACCCAGACATAGATGCTAGGAAATCTTCGGCTCTCGCCTTTTACTTTTAACGGACATCGCGTACTGTGCTGATTTTAGGACTTTTGCTATTTGACTCGTATTCTCACATCCATTGTCTGAGGTTTTTGATTTCCGTAAACGTCTGGCTGCTGCGCGAAGATTTTTGGTTTCCTTTATCAATTTCATCGATTCATGGTCGAATGGCTTCTATCTAGAATAACGGGATGGTACGTTAGAAGGTTTTTAAGTCTCCATCACTAGCAATCAGTAGTACTTAAAATCCACAAGGGCTTTCCAGACAAATCTGTTACGAAGTTAACGAAGAGATGAGACCTTTGATTACCAAGGTGTATTGTAAAACTAGGATCCATGGTCGATTGCGGAATCTAATAGTACTCGCTATCTGGAAAAGCTCATCAAAAGTTAAAAGTTTGAATCAGTTTACTAAACTTATCGATTGTTCATAGGGAAGTTACTTTATATAAGCAAACGCAATAAAAGCATACAATTTTTCATCAACTTTATTGGACCGGGGCTTGATTTCTGTCTTGTACAAAAACTCCGTAGAATGATAGAGATTGCGAGAATCTTAGGTGAGATAGAAGATAAGGAACAGCTTGTTTTGTTTTGTTTTCTGTTTTCTAATATGTTGTCGACGGTTTAAGAAGAGCAGCCGTTAGAGGTGCTTGAACAAGCAAAGCTACTGGTTCAAAAATGAGCTAATCCAGCAGAAGCCAATATCCTTACGCGCCGCAAAAAAAAGTTTCTCTGCGAAAAGCTCCTTTCGATTCACAAAGCTGGCAAATGCCAGTGGCAATGACCTGGGAAAGCTTCAGTAAAGTATGGGTTTTAACAAGAGTTAATTTAACCAGTATTGAAAAGCATCATAATACTCGCCAACAGCAGCGGAGTCCGTAGCTAAAAAGAACGAATCTTTTAAAGTAATGCTGAGGCCCTTATGTGAAATCTGGCAAAAGCAAATCTGGAAATAAAGTTGAATAAATTTTTGTTGCCGAGCGATAGTGGAAATCTAGAATAACAACGGATGTCATGAGCTTGGAAAGACAAGGTAATTAATATGATCAGAAAGTACGAATGCTACGCCGGAATCGATAAGGAGTAGCAGGGCGATCAACAGAGAGCGATCGGAAGCGAATCCTACAATAAAACTAGTAGTCTTGTGAAATTCATATAGTCAGCTTCATGGCACTCGTATAAGACGATTCTGATATAGTGTCATGACATTTCTTAAAAGCGTTGGCATTTCAAAATGAAATATACAGACTACGAATAGTGAAATTGATACTGGCAAAAATTATTGCATTGAAGTGCCTGTGAAAATTGCCTCGCAAAACTGAATGCTCAACTTTTTTGATTTTATCTCGAAGACAACTTTTTTAATATGAAGTACTGTTTATGAAATGAGTTTCTGCTAGTACCGGAGATTAGAATTACAGGCGTCAAAACAGAAGTTTAAGCAAATCTTCATTTACATATTAAAACTCGGTTCTACACAGCGCAAGCAGCGCGGAACATTAGTGACGTGAGGGATCCAGAACCCTAACCAAAGCGCTGTTTTTGGCTGATTTGAGAAATTTCGTCGTGGCGAGCCTGACCTGAAGGTTAACGGACACCACGAAATTCTTTCTGCTAATGACGACGGTGAGCTAAAGCCTTTGGTAAAAGTATGCACGCAAAACTGAAATATCTCAAAAAATTCATTCTTAATATCCAAATTGCCTCAGAGTATTTAGAGGAAATTTTGAAAGCTTTAAAATGGATGCCATACTAATTGCAACATGTCGAACTAGCAACACACATCCACATGTGGCACAACCGACACTGGAATGATGGGAGCGAGGCGGCTTACGAAACTTTGCCTTATGAACCACACAGTGCAGGCCTTTCACCTACCTACTGCCACTTCTTCAAACACTTCAAACACCTAGATTTTTTGTGCGTTTTTTGCTATGAAGCCACAGCGCTGTCAAGACTGTCCGTATCAAATTCCTTTATTCCAGAGCTCAGCTTTCAACATCTGAATTAAAGATGTTTGCATTTTGCGGACATAAGTTTGCAAAATCTGATGAGTTTTTTCGATTGATAAAGTTCATAGTGAGCGGACATATGCCATTTGGATACTATAGGTTGAATTCGCGTAATGGGTTTTAAACAACCTAATATTTCAAAAGTAAGGACACTGAGTAAAATGCACATCTGGAAGCAAAGAAGAGAGTTGAATTGGCGCTTCGACCATGCTGTAGTGCGTGAAAGGGTGTAGTGGTAACTCACCCCTGCTGTGGGTGAGGCACGGGTTCAACTCCCATCAGAGGAAGAGTGTTTTGCGCATCACTCAGTATTTTGGATATGAGGTTAGAAGATCAAGCGAGTGCTGTAAAACGGTAGAATGAAAGATTCTTGTAGATTAAAGGAAAAACATTTTTCTCTCCACCTGTTCTCGCATATTCGCGCATGGGCACTACTCCTAGAAATAAAGCAATCTGGAAAGCGATCGGTTGACCAATCGAAAGATCTGCTGCGGTCATGAAAGAATCTTAATCCTAAAGTTCCAAACTCCTTTCGAATTCACAAAACTGTGCAACAACCTGCAGCGACGAAGTGAGAGCGTTCCAGAGCGATCACCGCTGGCTCCAAAAAAAAAATCATGTTCAAGATGTTCATCATATGGAAGAAACAAAAGCTCACCGTTCCTAAAGTTGATTCCAAACCCACATACTATATCCATATATGCCAAAAAATCAGTTTTGAGCCACACATGTCATTTGGTCTGTTAAAGATGGGGCTAACTCATAGAACCCGATACACGAGTTTCGATCTTGCAGTCTCGTCAGTCGGGCAGTTACCCTTTCTCGTATTTTGCCACTCCTGCGTGGGTGCTCCAGTCCCCACACCAAGAGTTAGGACAACGCGCGTTTTACACTCTTTGTCCAGTGAAATTACCACCGAACACAGAGTGCTGTACACTAGATTGCTCTTGGTAGTATATTCAATATATCATATCATTCGTTTCGAGTGTTTTCTTGAAACCACAGCTCAAATTCCAATATGTCAAGGAATCATTTTTGAACCACGCATGTCACGTGATCCGTTGAAGAAGGGCTGACTTATAGAGTCCATTACATGTGTTCGACCCATGCGTGGCTCGAAACCATTCTTTGATATACTGAAATTTGAGCTGTGGTCTTAAGAAAACACTCGAAACGAATGACATGGTATATTAAATATACTACTCAAGAGCAATCTATTGCACAACACTCTGTGTTCGATGATAATTTCACTGGACAAAGAATGTAAAACGTTCGTCGTCGCTAACTCTTAGTTTGGGGACCGGAGCACCCATAGAGTTAGCAAAAAGACGAGAAAGGGTGCCTGCCCGATTGACGAGACTGCAATGCTCTATAAGTTAGCCGTCTTCAACAGACCACAGGACACGCGTGGCTCAAAAATGAATCTTTGGCATATTGAAATCTGAGCTGTGGTCTTAAGAAAACACTCGCAACCAATGATTTGATATATCCATATACTATACATTATACTTAAAAGAACTGAGTGGCCAGCAAAAACACGACCTCAGGCGGGAGTCGAACCCGCGTTTTATCCATACCGGAGACGCGTGCTACCACTACACTACCGAGGTACATTCGCGCCAGCACTCATTCTTCACTATCTCTATGATAGCGGTCAACCATCAATCGTTTATAAAGCGAAATCGCATACACGACTAAACCTGTTAAAGGTTGGTGGCTGACAGCTGTCATAGAGATATTGAAGAATGAGTGATGGCGCGAATGTACCTCGCTAGTGTAGTGGTAGCGCGCGTCCCCGGAATGGAGGAAACGCGGGTTCCATTCCCGTTTGAGGTCACATTCTTGCACACCACTCAACCCTCTTGCATATATATGAAATGCAGTAAAAACACTAGCAGTTTCAAGTATTAAGTATACACAACATCCATCCACTTCTAGCACGACATTAACCTCTAAGGGACGACGTATAACACCACAGTTACACAGTTGTTAAAAGGGCTTTCTTGCTGCAGAAAAATTTTCTTCCATACGTTTGATGATCTTTCAAAAGCTGAAATCTCTGCGATTCCAAAAACCTGTTTAGCTTCAGAAAAAGCTTTTCATTACCTCGCCACAGCAAAAATAAAATTATTTTTCACGCTCAATTATCTTCATTTGCCCGGCGGGATCGCTGTACTGCTCCTCACTAAAGTTTTAAACTCATTGGATAGCCCAAATCTCGAGGATTTGATGATAAAATTAATTTTTTGAAAGATTACCATATAACGCCATATAAGTGAAAATAAGCTCATGTTTCACGCCCAAAATGCTACCCCCCCCCCCCCCCCCCCCACTCCCGCCTAGAAGTCATAGATGGTTTATTGGTAATTATAGATAAATTTCATATGTCAGAGGCAATGTCAGAGGCATCTTATTACTGCAGAAAGAATAGAATATCATAAGTGAATTACCTGTACAGGTTTTTTAATTAAAAAAAAAGCGACTGCTCTCATTAAACCCTTCATCACAGCGGTAATACCATATTCTTGGAAAAAAATCGAACTTTGAACCCTTATCATGCACTTCCATTGCTTGTCTTGCAAAAACATAGCTTGAAGACACATCTTTTACAGCTCAACATCTCTAACAAAGTTTTATGTGGAGGTATTTCTAATACGTAGCTCGAGTAAGTGTAGAAAGAGCGCGTGTTCATCATTGCGTATGACTCGATACTTCCTCCATGAGCACCCATACTCAGAGAAAAGTATTTTTCGTTCTTTCTAGGCATTTTAATAGGTATTCGATAGCTTGAATTTCGAAAATTAAGAAATATACTTCGTTCTTTGAGAGGTCTCTGTATCGGACTGTAATATTTTTTTATCTAAAACTTGAGCATCTTTCGATGAGCAAAGCCTTTCCTCAAAAAATCCAGCAGTTCTTCAATAGCACAAATCTCGGAGTATTTTATTTAGTGAACTTTACACTCGGCGCGCACCGGACGCCACATGTAAACTGCGCTGCGCGACCGACCTGGCGCCGAGTGCGAAACTCATAGCTGTAACAACACACTGAAACGTTCTTCTCGAAAATCAAGCTTATCATTGAGATCGCTGAGATTTGTGCTATCGAATGGTTATTGGAAACTTGAATTGAAAACCTCTGTACAGCAAAATTTACTTAAGTGTGAAAGAAAATTTGGTACTTGTATGTTAAGCGGCGACAACTATATCAGCCAATCTCATTCGCTGAACAGGCAATTTTCATAGAAGTGTTTGTAGTCATCCGAAAACTTAAATCTCTACCTACAACCATGCACCGCCGGTTTTTAAAACACTCTTTTATAATTCTGTAGTATCCAGAAAACAATTTTATTTCTCAATCGCATTTCGCTTCATTTTCACCACGATTAGAAATTGCTAGGAGCCCGAAAAGCATGTCAGTGTGTACAGAACTTTCCATTGTGTCAAAATCACGCGCCGATTAGGATTTCTCGCTACATCGACAGAAACTTTAGATGAAAACGTAGATTCTGATACTACGGAAAATTGTCTACACGCTGATTCGCTTTGCGTGCTCCCAGCGATTTATACGCGTAGTAAAAATCAAGGCGAAAGGCGAATGAGAAACGAAGTTTCATTTTGGATGCTACAGCGAAATAGAAGGGCTATCTGAAAAGCCAGCAGCGCATAGTCCTAGCCAGAAATTTGAGCTTCCTAATGATTACTAATACTTCTTAGAAAAGATCCTAACCAGTGAATGAGATCAACTTTAGAATTTTCGCCGTCTAACACATAAGTACCGAAAATTTTACTTTACCTTTACCGTATAATATAGAAGCCATTTGAAAAATAAAACACTCCCTTCAGATCTTTGATGTTCAAGCTGTCGAATAATTACTAAAGCCTCGAAGAGGAATAGAAAATACTTTTTTGAATAAGGGTGCGGATAGGAGAGAACACTGAGAACACTTCTCTAGCGACACATATTGCTGACAAATAGTCTGCTTAATGCCAATGTTCTAAGCGTTCTATTCAAACACGGCTGTCCCTTACTGCTCAGAATTCCTCCATTATCCATAAGTACTCAACCCTCCTCTCTCGCTTACTTCAACTCTGAATAATTAGAAATAAACGAATCATTATATCAACTTAACTGTAGTGAGAGTTCTGAATGAACTAGCATCGAATACAGCATGCAATATGATTTTTGCTCTAAATTACTCATTGTTTTGATTTTTATTCACTACGATGGCTCTTTGGTCTTGTATAAAACAATGGTTAATCAAAACTAGAGTTTTTCAATGTGATATCCTCCATACAATTCGACACAGTTGATTAATTGTCAATTTAGTTGTTGATTTTCTTCTTTAAGCCAAACACGAGGTGTTACATTAAACTTTATTTGACAGCTGACGTTTCGGCAGTTCGCCTTCTTCAGAGCCTGGAAAGGTCAAATTATCCACAATCCAATCATTCAAGCACCTCCGCTACTCCTTTAGAAAAAACCACCAGACCTAGATCTTAGTTGTATCAAGCACAAAATCAACTCTCAACATACCGCTTTCTATATGAATACCACTGAATGATTCAAGGGGAGAGTACCGGAAGGACATCATATAAGCTCGTAATGCACCTTACCCATCAAAACAACAGTATTATATACCGACACAAATCACGAGTGATAACGAGGCATTCCTCCCTGTGGTTTACAGTTGGATTGGTGGTGTTAATCCAAAACGCTTCCAAAATCTTTCGCGCTGATATTTCTTGTTCCTGCGCAAGGATGGTGACTTCGGTCTCAAAATCAACTCCGTAGATACAGTCTACCTAGTCTCTTGCAAAGCGTGTAGCGGCAAATATATTGGCGAAACGGGTAAGCCGCTCTATGCCCGCATAGAACTGACAAACGTCTCAATAGACGGAATACCCCGCTAGGGACGCATAGAGAACAGAAACACGACGGAGTTGATTTTGAGATCGAAGTCACCATCCTTCCGCAGGAACAAAAAACATCAGCCCGAAAGATCTTGGAAGCGTTTTGGATTAATACGACCAATCCCCATAAACCGCAGGGAGGAATGCCTCTGTAAACACTCGTGATATGAGCCAGTATATAAGACTGTTGTTTTGATGGGTAGGGTGCATTACGAGCCTATGTGTCTCTCTTCCGGTGATCTCCACTTGGATCATTCAGTGGAACACATATAAAAAGCGGTGAGTATGTTGAGAGATAATTTTGTGCTTCATGCGATTGAAATCTAGGTCTGGCGATTTTTTCTAGAGGAGTAATGGAGGTGTTTGACTGATTGGATTGCGGACAATTTGACCTTCCCAGGCTCTGAAGAAGGCGTACTGCCGCAACGTCAGCTGTCAAATAAAGTTTAATGTAACACCTCATGTTTGGCTTAAAGAAGAAAATCAGGAATTATATTGAAGCATGCCAATAATAGACAGTCGGTCTTGGGAAAATTTAGCATAATTCCGTAATAAACCAACGCCTTTTCTAAGCAAGACACATACATCTAAACTAAGATCATATGAGTGAAAAGCGAAAATCTTTTTTTTTTATCAAAGTAGTCCGCAAATTCCAAATATTTACGCAAACGGTGGAAAAAACCTTGATCAAATAGCGAAAATCGCGTATTTTGCTCCGCTCGCATTGAATTCTATAGCCGTCCCTTAGGGGTTAAAGGACATGATAGCGAAAAGGAGTGGTGGAATTCACACATAACGTAAAAAACGAGATTTTTGAGTATGTGAAAAGGCTGCGGATAAAATATCAGTGTTTCTGAGCCCCATATTATCCCATTTATTGATTTCAAAGAAACCGATTTTTTGAAACCAGTATTTCCTATCACACTCCACAAGAACGTTTTGATTGACGCCGAAATACAAACCATTCACGAAACGTTATTAGAGAATGAAGGCAAAAAATTATCTATGCCATCGATTATACAACTTTTGACTCTTATGAAAAAGTGTCTCATCAGGAAGATATGTGGAGCAGATGAGAGAGTTGGCAATGCAGTGATTAGCACAATGGTCGTCGTTGCCTTCTTGGGTTAGGGTGGAAGGCTCAGTTGTCAGCAGTCGCCCATTACTCTACCGCTAATACTTAAGTAATTGTGTGTCATGCGCTGTCAACAAGAAGACAGACAAGTGTTTCGAACTGTTGAATGAACATCTAGGAGTATGGAGTGATATTGTACCCACGTACCACCCATACCAAGGGCGTGTGCTATCACTGCACCACCGAGACTAACACTTTGCTACCACTCTTTCTTCGACATAGCCTATCATAGCTGTCAACAACCAACACGAGACTCATCGGGTAAGCACGTATCGGTATTAAGCCCGGTTAAGCTGGCAATTATTCGAAATCTTTTTCCGAATGAACTCTGTAAATTTACTGCTTTTTGTTCACTGCTGAATGGACAGAGCACATATGACAATTACCTAATGAAAACTGGCATTCAATCCTGAACGTTTCGATAGCCTCTCGTAAAGTGGTCAGATTGTGAGGTGGTAACAAAAGCTGAGGAATAAAAGTAAACCGGTACACTACCTTTCCTCTCATCCTTCAGACACCAAAAAACACTTGCCCCAAACATGTAAAGCACAGTGCCTGTACTGAGAATGAAGCAAAAGAAAGGAGTCTTTACAATAAGCATAATATTTAGCAATCTCAATGTCTACGAAAGAACAGCCACTAATGTTCAGTCAAAAAGTAGAGGTTCGCCTTTGCAGTGAAGATAATAGTCTCCTAAACTTGAGTAGTGAGATACCTCCGTGATACTCATCATAACAAGCTGAGTAGCCGCTTTTAAAAGATGTGTGGAAAAAAATCCTCTCAATACATTACGTCGACAGTTGGTTTAGGACTTTTTCAATGGTCGCCTATTTGATACAGATACCTAGCGTTGATCAGTTCTCGGAAATCTTTGTCAGTTTCATTTCTATGAGCAGATTATCAACGAAAACAACAATGACTATTTGTTGAATTATAGACTAGCACTGTCCACGAATTTCTGCCATCGTTCTGCAAGATACCTGATCTGCTTGAAGTATCATTTCGGCTCCTTTAATCGAAAAAATCAAGGAGCTATAATCGGATAAAGCTCATTCGGATCCTAGCTAGGCTTCTTGTGGACACAGTCAAATTGGTGCAACATGTTGACAACGGTTGCTGCAAAACACCAAGCTCTTCAGTTAAATCACAGGTGCTCGATGAAGGCTCAGCATCCTTTATGTACACATAAAAGAGTACTTAGAAGAAAAGTCAAGGATTTGTAAAATTACTTCTTTAGGTGCAGATAGGACAGAAAGGCACAACAGCGACGACTTTGAGGTGGTAGTAACAATCCTGGCGCAAGAGTTAAACATCTGTACATTAAACCCTTAGAGCCCTTTGAATAAATCTCAGTTGTCTAGGAATGAAGAATCAACACAACAAGTTATATGACACTTTATGTGAGATTTATTTTTAGTTTAAGTATCAATGCGTCAACATAACGGCACATTATAAAAACGACAAGTGGTTATTATTAGATAGAATGATATTTATGAATAATTTGTATTCCGTCAATATTAGTATATGGAACTTACAACCTTCCGAAAAGCCTCATTAAAATATGTTTATGCCCTGAGGATAGCAATGTTGTCGAAGTGGTAATAGATGATATTCCAGCCATGCAAAAGTTCCAATTGAAAGGACAGTTTAAGATATTCATCATTTTTCATTTTTGAATCTATAAGCCGCGGTGCACAGAAAGTCGATCTTCCGACCTATTCAAGGAATACTACGGCCAAAAGAGTGATTTTGAACTTCCGATACACACCCAAAAACAAAGATAAGGGAAGTCACCTTTTGATTGAAGAAATGAAAAGTCAGATGGGACTAGACTGTCGTGCGCTTTAAAGTCAACCGCTCCATGGTCATAACTATTCAGCTACTGGACATCAGCGGTTATCAAAAGCTTAGTAGTAGAACGATTAATGTAACATTCTTGGTGACCATGAGAGAGCGGAGGAGGAAATCTCGTATTGAACAAGTGCAATATAGGCCTTTACTGCACTACAGTTGAGTAATTCGCTAACATCGTGAAGGAAGAAGGATGATGATGTGGTAACGACAGCTTATGTACTTTAGAGGCCATCTCACGTTAGTTCTAATATGTTTCGACGTTTTAAAAGAATGTTGAACCAGAATTTAAAAAAGAGTAGTCCACTGCGCCTCTCAGGCAAGAGATTTATGTGTTCACTCAGAGATAAATCACATTATAAAAATTCTCAAATTGCGATGGATTTTATACAGATTTCGAGGAAATAAGGAATAAAGTTGATAAGCAAGTTTCATCCTATTGAAAAAGAACGAAGCTCTTAGTATTAGTGTCACATTTTTTGTATGACCCTTCATTACTGTGCAGATCCATTATGCACATACGTTCAATTCACTCCCTTTCATTTATCCTCCACAAAGAGCTTTAAATATTCCACGTGTTGCTTCGGCTGCTCCTTGCGGATTCCGTTTTCTCTATGAATATCGTGAAATGCATGTTGGTTAAGGCGTTCTCCTTGCGATTGTTAGGATAGCCGAATTGAATCGTTCGCCATGTGGGTTTGCTGAAGAGCGTTGAGGGAGAGGCTGAACGTTGCTTCCTGATAGTGTGCATCACTATCTACAGTGTGCTCTCTTTTCACTCCGATGATCGAAAAATTTTTATTATAAAGAATGTATCACTTCTATGATCGCGCTATAATTATTACCAATTTCCATGCAAACCAAGAAAACGCGATGGACTAAAACGATTTTCACAATTTTTCTTTCCTTAACTTTATTGTAATGATTTCCGACAGATCATTTCTATCTATAAACTAATTTGGATGATTCGAAATAAGTGGTTCTGAAGATTGTGGCATTTGTGAATTTATATAAATGAGACTTATTCTCTCCATGAAAAGCAGTAAAATGACGAAAGAAGCTCAGTTGTCTATATAGCTTCCAATTTAGAAAGTAACGAGGAAAAACTCCGTAAATCAAATTCGCATTCAACCAGTGTGTTCCCTCCCGTTTCACCTCAGAAATTCATTTATCCAGGAAGCTTCTGCAAATTGCCACAACAGACTGACTACTGAGCCTCATGACTAGGAAATAAGTAACTCTTAAAGTGCAGTCATTATGATGATAGTAGTGTCCCTCTTTATTCTTATACAGCTGTACAAACAAGGTGCTTGTAACACAACTATTAGAGCTCCGTCTACTATGCACATGCTCGCTAGTTCACTCCCACACCCCAAGCTGATCAACTTCCTGTGAAATAATCACTCCAAAATCAGTTATTCGAGAGAAGGCTAAATTGGGAGGATAAAAACACTGATACGCTGCTTAGGTAGAGCCCTACCGTATATGTTGAGAAAGCATTCACACACCTCAGCAATACTTCAAATCGAGTCCGACTAAATGTAAAATTCCTCTATTTTCGATTTTTATTTGAAGCTTCTAAACAACTGAATTTCGAATTAGCTATCAAAGCCGAATATCGTTCAGATAAAATTCCTAATATAAGTGCAGTTTATCTTCTGCAAAAAAGTACGGACAAGCACACACGCTTCCTGATTCCTAGAGCAAATAGTGCTTAACTTGATTAAGAAAAGAATGCAAAAATCCGAAAATAAGAAAAAACAGATGTAACGAAATTCGCGAAAAAAGTGTACGCACGCACCTTCTCACCAGCACAGACCGCTCTTATCTATGGAATTTTAGGACGGTTTGGGTTCAGTTGATCAAATTTTTTTTAGATTAATATCCTGTCACGATGTTGACGTAAAACTTCAAAACTTGTTTAAGCCTCCCATATTAGTGCGATAGTGACTTTTGATCCTTCGAGAAGGCAGCTCCACTATCAATAAAACGTCTTCGCCAAGCTGGATGAATTGCTTTGTCAATGGAGGACGATGCATCATTGCATTCAGATATAAGAAATTTTCAAGCATACCCTTTCGGAGCTGTCATTACTATTTCTAACTTCCTAGCGAAAATTTGCCATGTCGTGAAAATTGAATGCATGAAATTTTGTAAACTTGTATGTGAGGAAGATTCACGTTATAAAGATTCGCTTATGATTGGTAGATATAGTAAGCACCTTAAAAGACTGCTGAAAGATTAACGCTGTTACGTTAAGATGATATGGAGCCGGTGCATCAATGGATTCGCTAAACTCGGCGCTTCATTTACGAGTAATAACTTATAATCTGTAGCTAAAGCTCAATGATTAAAGATGCTCAGAAATACTGGGGTGTTTTAGCACTATCTCGAGCACCTGGCCGACCAAGCGCTCCGTCGTGACAGAATAGTAAAATTTGTATGATACTGTCTGGAAAATGCTCTTCTTGGTCCATGAGCAGCTTCCAGTAATTTCTAGTGAGATTAAGAAGGCACTCTAACACGGCTATCCAAGTACTTCAAGGCAAATCAATTCGACCAGTATTCAACTACACCAAGAAAAAAGCGAAGCCCTTATGCGGCAGCCAAGCACGCAAGCAAAATCGAAGATTTTGTTGCGTGATGGATGAGATAAGAGAATCGGAGGAAGATAGTGCTTCGCTGTAAAGAATTCTATGAATAACAGGCGAAAAAATCAGTGTCCATACAAACGAAAGGTTTCATAAGAAAACCCTGTTCTAATGTGGACGTTTTGGAGAAGGAATGATGAGCTTGGTGATTGAAGAGAAATCTTGCAGTAGTAATTGAAGATTAATTAAAAAAGGCGAAACGAAGAAAGTAATGGAGTAAAGAGAAGATCAGGGGAGAAGAGAAGAAAACAGGGTGCGAAGACATGGAATGCTAGCCAAGAGTGGAAAATAGAACAGGAATGCAACAGATGAAGGAGTAAGAATGAAAAACTCAAAAAAAAATACACAAAGAAGCTCTGAAAGGCAGGAAAGAAAGTGAATGGCGGTCGGAAAGTGTTGGTTTAGACACGACATTATTTTTCTTCGTTATAATGAGGTGTAAGCTGCTTTATGCGTGCTTTTTTGATACAGCTAAGAAATGCATTTAGTCCAAGTCCATGACGCTGGTAACATCAATAATCAGAAATTCTGTAGGAGCAAATCGATACGAAATATCTATTTATTATATTATCTAATATATTATTGTTTAATCTATTCTCGTCTTCACTATCACTGGGTAAAACTCCATCATAATTGAACATGCAAATAGTAATTTTGACCAACTATAAATGTTTTCAGTCTATGGAAAAATAGCACAGAATGTAATAGAAGCCCAATTGAGAATGTTTCTTGAAGTTTCGTTTCCAGGAACAGATTCATTGTACACTCAGGGGAATAGAAATACGTATTGGCCATCAATTACGCTACGACTAGAATGGTTTATTGCAATTGTGAAGCTGAAAATAAAACCAGGAAGAAACTGAGTTCGAGAACTATTAAGTTGTAAAAATAGGTGCTGTCTGAGGAGTCAATTTTTAATCTGAAACCGTTCGAATAACAACAAATACTGCATCAATACAAGTAAAAGCTATTGTTAGAAAAACGTATATGGAATTTTGAATGGGAACTTAATAATTCTTTTTGTTAGGACTTTTGAACCGTTTTTAATTGGATTAATAATTGGCTCAGGAATTTTCCCACCATTATTGGTCCTACAATGTGGTCGCTTAGATCAAAAGCTTGCGCTTTTATCTATTGAAAAGTGATTTAACAAAGTTACAGTCAGATGCCTCAACGGCGACGTATGAGAGACCAATGAAGTCTCAACTGTAGTCCGGAATGTTCGAAATAGACGATCGGCTTCCAGCTTATATTGAGTGATAGCTAACATCAGCTGCAATGATCAATGAACGCATAAAGGATAACTGTAAACGAAGAGGGGACAAAGTTTTCGGGAAGTCCAAGAAGAATCAAACTGAAGTCACCGTTCATACTCTCACAAAAGTAATGCTCTGATTTTATCGCATTTGACTAAATGCGTGATTCTTGCCAACATCTACTTATGTTGTAAATCAAATAAAGGAAAGTCTCAAGTCCAAAAACTTGCGCTCTAGTACATTAGCATGTGGACTCAGAATTTAGCCAGAAGAGGAGCAATCGAACCTGTTCTGAAAGGTGAAGTAGCTGCGAGGTAAGACAACATTACGCCCATTTTCTTCGTGTCTGAAGGAAAGCCCTGTATGTAGTCTTTCTCAGCAACACAGCATTATAACTCTATAAAAAAGCTTGCTCCACTTCATAGATATAAGAATGCCGAGATAAGAGCAGAACTCGGAACAAGAAATAGCTTAGAGTCCGCTATTACTCCTACAGGTGACTCACGGGTTACCATTGTACAGATAAGGTCCATGCTCTAACTGTAACTATGTTATCAGTAGGTTCTTGTAAAAAAATTGGTCTGAAGAACACAAATTAGCAGTAATCCCCGTTGATGTCACAGTGTTCAGCTTGCATTTACTGCCTACTTTCTCTTACTTTGGGCAGTAAATCAGAGTTCAACACTGCCCCAGTTTAGATCATATCTATATTACCACATTCATGATAGTCAACAATGCTCTAAGGCGTGAAACTCAGGTTGAATTATTAGCAATCCCTCATCGTTTGTAGGAACAGTCGTCTCCACTTTTGCACAGCTTTTCTATTGCCTCGAGGCTTTCACTGCATATGAATGTCTAACACAACGCTCCCTCGTCTACTCTTACTGTGCTACAGTGAAAAATACAGTGCTCGATGTAGACATAAACGACGCTCAAAACAGAAATCAAAATGAACTTTCACTTAGTCGACGAATTGTTGTTTTTTCTAAAATCACCTATACATCGTGGGCGACGCTTAGCAACCTCGACTAAGTGAAAAGAGACAGGACTGTGAATAAAAATGGGAGTTTTCCCAGCCGACAAAAAACCATATGATGGATGCACATCGAAGTGAATCTTTCCCAGATGCTACAGAGCACATTTAACGTGTGTAAAGCGCCGATGATAAAGGTGAACGTCATGTAAAAAGAGTTCAGGAAAGAAACAGAGCGGTATGAACAAGTTCAGGCGTTGAAAGAATCGTCGCCGATCTGCTATACGTGGAACTTTACAGCCATCTATCTTGCTTATACAAACCTGCAAATAATTTCTTCTACGATTTGTGAGGGGGACCACATGGTTAGCGATGCAGGCTATCAGGAAAAATGATGCTGGCTAAATCCCCTCCACAGCACTCTTGCAATCACGTGGGGACGCTCTAGCTTAGCTTTCCTTGAGAACGCAAGAAAAAATCTCTTGACCAGCACTCTATCACATTCATTAGAAGAGAAGGTCCTCAAGTAACAGTCGAAATGTTTCGCGAAATGTTTTAAGACCTTCGCGACGATGAATGCTAGAAATGGATCAAATTTGACCCGCATACTGGAAATGCGATGACGAGTCGGTGGTATATGAATGGTTTGTCGCACAAACAGTGGCTGATAAATTGTTATGCACTGCTACTTCGCCGTGATTCCAATGCATGGACTGCTGATTGCTCTGAAGTGTGTGTGTCTGATGAATTCTTGATGAAAACACTTAGCGTACGCCAACAACGACCCGGCTCTGATTGGAATTCAAGGAGATACTCTTCATCCTTTCGCAGGCTTCTACTATCTTGAAATCCTAACTTTCCCGACACCATTTCCGTTATAATGAAACCATAAAGACAAAATAAATAGATAAACATTATCATAAATATAAGCCAAATTAAATCTTACCATTTCTACAAATTTCACAACAACTTGTCTTCCAGAAGCCTTCTTTCATTATTAATCCTTATCTTTCGTATTCTCTTAACCTTAACACATGACTCAGAGTCCGACCGAATATGAACGGCATTGCCAAAAGTGCATGTACCACAGTGGACAGAGATGCTATAGAATACAGCAAAGTGCCTGGTTCGATCCTGCAGTAAGAGCTCAGCAAGCCTTACATTCTTCAAGGACTTGCTACATCGGCAGGCCAACGCAAGTCATTGAGCATATCAGGTAGGAATTTACGTACAGCGCTGTTTGATGATGTCGAATGCATAGCGCAACTCTAACGGGTTGATGAACGCCAAACGCGGTATGATTTGATAAGCTTGTATCCCTTACCTGGTCTGCATCTTTTAATTGTATAGAAACTCTTTGCCGTGAAGGCATTGTCAAGGACCGATTTGTGACAGTAACTTTTCTTGATTTATTATGTAAATATATACGTATACATACATATAAATAAAAATATATATATGGACAGAAATCTCGGCGTTGATCAGTCGCTGGGGGATCGCCACGAATGAATGTCAATTTCTTGGCTTCGTTTAAGGTGGTCAAATGCATAATTGGCCCTTACTGGCTCGTGGTAGCCTTCCGATGCATCAAGTCAGTGTTGCTTATCCTCTCAAACAGGTTCACTAATAATTCACCGGTTCTGGAGTTATGGAAGGATTGGTGAGCCATGCGCGTGCGATCGGACCAATGACCTTGTCTGCCACGCAGAGCACCCTCAACCACGGAGCCACATGCCTTAATACTCCGTACAGAAAACCACCAGCGTTGTGGACTTGGAAATTCGTGAAGGAGGTCCAACATATCTGTAAGTGGTCATGGTCTTGTGAGCGAAAGTAAAGATATTCCCATCTTATTATCGTTATGAATCTGTCACAAGAAAAAGACAACAAGATTTAGTGAGCAGAGGAAAAGAAGCAAACTATGCACGGCGAGCCTACTCTCAGAGTACCTTATCCCATTATTACTGGCGCAAAGCGAAGATTTCTTGAAAGACTAGAAGATGCTGCTAAAATGGATCAACCGAACGATTTTTATATAAAGGCTCAAATTATATACATATACATATACATATACATATACAAATGCATCTACCCTTCTTTCAATAGCCTTTGCAATGAATCAGCGGTCGCTTTGGAAATCGACTTAGTTCGGCTATTCCTAAGACTGCAGAAAGATCGTTTCGATCAGCAGTGGCAGTTATTCATATAGAGGGCGAAATCCTCAAGCACCACCCGCAGCAACACGTGAACTATTCGAAAACCTTCGGGACGATCAATGCAAGGGATTGGATCGAATGAAAGAACCTAGGGGTTTCTGACAGCAAGCTGTGATACCTTCTCATATACATGCACATATATATGAGGGCGCGTGTGACGCAGTGATTAGAGGTGCTCTTCGAGACACATGATCGACAAATGGATGGTCAGTGGTTTCTGAATGCTCACCAAACCATCCATCCCTTCAAGGTGGGTGGATTGGTTCCAGACTTATCTGTGAGAGTGTAGAATAGTTGTAGAATACTGACTGAGCGAACTTCTTTGCAATCTCGCGGAGAACCTTTTGTGGCGTTCTATAAGACGATGTTGCTGACTGCTGGAGAGAATTGGGGAGAGGCGGGGTGGAGCTCGCCTCCACATGCGCCGCGACGAGCATTACAACCGCTCAGCCACGGCGCCTCCGACGTATTTATTACAACAAAAAACGCACGGGTGTCTTACAAATCACTACCTTGTGGGATCCTTTCCCTTATTCGGTAGGGTTTTTGAAAGAGAGTTTTCTTTGGACAAGGACTTTTCACAAGATTACAGCAATCAATTGAAAGCTCAAATCTCGAGAATTTCAAAAATGCATTCTTTTAGAAATGATTAATTACAGCATTGTAGCACTGAAAATCAACTATTTGTCGCACGCGTTCCACTCCTTTCCGCGTTGAGCGTTATCGTTCGTATTTTTCGTGAAAAAAATCGGAAGAGTGAAAAACGTTCTTGTTCTTCAGAAAGGATATTTCAGAGCGCTGTAGCAAAAAGAAAAAGTCTGTGTTTCACACGCTCATGTTTCTCGCAGGACAGAGCGCTTTTATTGGATGATGAGCAACGATTCAATACCATAGATTTCGGCAAACATTGTGCTAGTTTTCTGGAAAAACAGATCCATCGTGCTGTAACGGAGAAAATAAGATTGAGCTTCAAACATGCAGCGCATTACTTGCCGGTTAAGGTGTGTGAGTGGATGTGAGTCGATAGCAATCCATAGACCGCGTAAACGCGACATACATGCGGAAAGCGATTTTTTGAAATTGAATTCAGGATTTCTCTTTACTCTGATAAGATTTTCATATAACACATGCAACTCCGATAGTGCAAGATTTTCTCTACACGCTCACATGCTTTTCGTGCAAATGCGCAGGCTGCTTGAGTAAAGGCTTATATGAGAGTTTTATTTGGCAAGATAAAATGTAAATAGAAAGCCTAAGCCTATGAAAATAAAGTTCCTTTTTACAACAGCAGTACAATAAAACCATGAGTGTTTGCGAATTGAAGAAATAACTCTCAAATAAATAGCGGAAATAACGGAAAACGATAGCACACGACGCTGAGAAACGTAACTTAAATTTCCGCATTTTGATCCATGCTAATGAATCTGACATTTTTTGCCGTCGATTGCAAGAATAATATAATAGGTTGTGCTCGTTCTAGAAAACCACTTCACATTATAACATACTTGTACGGTTTTCTTGTAAAACTTTGTGCATTGACTCCGTGGTCGCATTTGACATAACGCGGATTTCATTCATTAAAAACTCCTGCCCAGTTTACTACGTGCCCAGCTCACCTGATCGTCGATAGTTCGGCATCTTGAATGGCGTCCTTGACTTTTAATTTGATGCATGTGGCAACCTGGGATCCTCTCTCCCACTGGCAGGGTATGCTATGATTAGCGTCGACTTTTCGACTTATCGTGCAGTAGTGCCAAATGACCGTTCATCGCGCTCACCCAGTGACTGAGTTCCTCACGCATATGGAAAGGCAGAGTTCATCGTTTAGTTATAAGAGCGGGCAAGAAGTTGGGTGTTCTTTGTTCTCTTCACTACAACCTCGATGGTTATGAACACTTCCCGTGACACTCGCTTCCTTCTTTTCATCTTTCCAACTCTGGAGATAGGTTATTCATCATCCTGACCTAGATAGACGTAGTTGGAGCATTGGAGAGATTCATTCCGTTGAACGTGAATGGGACGTTTAAAACCAATTCGTTTTCCATGAATATTGTTTTGTGAATATAAGTCGAAGAATATCTTTGATTGTCGATTTGAAGAGCGCATCTGGCGCAGTTATTAGCAGTGCTCTGCGCCGTGCGCAAGGTCGATGATCCGATCTCTCGCTCATGGCTCACCAAGCCATCCATCCCCCGGCGTCGGTAGATTGATACCGGACTAGTCGAAGACTTGCCTGGGAGCATAAGCAGCACTGACTCAATACAGCAAAGGCCACCGCGAGTCACTGTAATGGCCAGATATGCATTCTAATCACCTCAAACGAAGTTAAAAAGTGAAGACGAATACATAAAGCATCCCTCTAGGATTGATCAACGACGAAAACTTTATCCCTCATCTTTTAAGTCAAAGATCAGTCTTTACACAAATGTGTCGGAATGGCTCAGCATTCGCTTTGCTTGGCTGATAGTTGGTGTAGTAATAAAAAAAAATATCTAAACGTCACAAAAAAATCCTAACATCCAAACCTGAATATAGATATATCAATATTTCCACTATGAAGTAAAAGAATCGGCTAACTACTCCGAACACGAAACACAAAATTCTCTTCGTTACTTCAGCGCCGTAAGAAGGTAGGTCTAATGTTAAATTTTTTTCAGAAATATTTAAGACCAGATGGCCGGAACGTCTGCTTAGCACTAAAGGTGCCATAACAGATCTCATGAGATTGCCAAAATATGCTATAAGCAATTATGAGAATTTTCGTTTTTCGAGCTATTCAATTTTTTACTAGAAATCTCATGAAAAGCTCGGTTCGGCGAAAAAAGCCAAGCAAACACGAATGCATCCTGGCCTCAGCACTTCTTTCCGTAACATCATTTTCTCTTCGTTGCTAAAGCGCATTAAAAAAAGCCTTTCCAGTGACCAGCTAAGTAATGAATGCCACAATTCTAGTGAAAAAGCGCAGTTCGGTAAAATAAGCAAGTCAAGACAAGTGCAGAGTATACTGTGCACTTCAAATGTGAATTTTCTCTTCACTGCTGAAGGGCACTAGGAAAGCCTTTCCAAAAACCAAGCTTAGTCCTTTCTTATGCAAAGCTTGTGCAAAGATGTTTTACTTTCTTCAGAATCGAGGGCTAAAGTTTCGGCGATTTCTCTCTGTTTAACTACTTCTACAGAAGAAGTCACCGATGAGTTGGCACACAGCATGAAAGACTTAGAACTTCACCTCACCTTCAAACTCTTTCAACTTTTGCTCTAACATTTTTACTCTAAATTGCTTGCTTCTCGCTAGTGTTTTGTTAGATTTTGTATAGCGTGTGATAATACACCGATGACCGTTCCCATATGAATTTCCAGTCAAACGAAAGCGAAATCGCTGAAACGTTAGTCATAGATTGTGGAGAAAATAAACAACCTCGCGCATTTTTTATAATTGAGGACGCTTGTGAGTAGATTTCATTCATCATGCCATGGTTCAGTAAGAGTCTTTTTTGATTCGCTACCAAACATGGTAATAAATTGCCGTTTCTCAAGTTTTCAAATGACTACTAGAAGTCGGTGAAAAGGCTGTGTCTGACTAAAAGGACTACTAAATACTAGTGTGCACTAAATTGTCCACTTCGCTCACAAATGGTTGATGCTGTCGATTGATCTTTTTCCGAATCATGAAGTTATCATGCTAAGATGTTGTCAAGAAGAATGAAAAAGTGGATGCATCAGATACGTTTCTAATAACTTTCTTATCGTGGAAGAACGAGAGATCTATTGGGCTAAGGATGGGGTTGAATTAGCGTCTAGGTAGGTTGCGTTAACTGCGAAATACTCCACAGCTTTCACTGCGCTACGCCCCACGCTCCTTGACTGGAATTTGCAAGTTATTAAGGCAATGAGAGAATCTAGGACTTTATTAAGAAAAGTGCTGCAGTTATTGGCCAGCATAAACGACTCAATCATGCGCACGATCGCTTCCGACCTGGACGATTATCCTCGCAAGCTATGAAAACAAATCAGGAGAGATTTGCGTGTTAAGAAGTTCCCGATTGTAGTCGATATAATGAATAGATTTACAACCCTATAACAAAGACGAACCAACTTTAATGCTTCTTTTCATATTTCTCTTTATGTATCAGTGATAAAGGAATACCAGAATAAATATTATCGACTAAAGTTAACTAATTTGGCTGAAAAGAGTGGGTAATAAATTGCTGTAGGAAGAATGAACAATGAATGAATGATGTAGGATGAGAACTTCGATTGATATTCACTTAATCACCTCATCAATAAACGGCATTTTTATCCTTTATATAGTGAAAAATAGTGCTCGAGATCGCAGTAAAATCCTAAAATCACGGAAAAGAGGCGGTACCGATTTTTGAACTTCTAGTACTAGCTGGCATATTTGATGAGATAAAACCGGCAGGAACGAAAGTTAGTTACCAGTACTAGTAGAATAACTATAAAAATATATCATGAATAAAAACTGCCTCCACTGGTCTGAATCCAAAGCGCAAAAAGCGCTCTGTGTTGATCGCTCCCTAAGAGTGCATTTTGCATTCTGCTAGTCGGGCCTTTCTACTTTCCTAGCTAAGAGTGGTATTAATTCCGTAATCTCAGAAAGATGGGAAATGAGAAGTTACAAAAGACGAAATGTGTATTAAGGGCATCCCTAATCACTGGGCAACAATCAGGATGTAGTATTAACGGCAACTGATACTAGCTTATTCAAGTTGTCCAGTTTGGCCCGAAAGTCTTAGAGCTCTTCATTCTGAATCAAAATAATAATTTACTCATGAACGTTTTGTTACAATATTGAAAGTGTTGATGAATCTATGATGCAACGTTGTCCTCCTACTCTTATGATGATGATGAAGACGATGATGGGAAGCACTTGAAGTCAATATTTGAGGCAGATTAATATAGCGATTTGAGACTTTTTCTGTAGCATAGGAATAAGCAAAATGCTTATTTTCAAACAATTGGGATTGGCTGAGAGGCCAACTGAGTTACAACTGAGCACATAAAAGAAAGCTATAGAGAGTGGGATGTACTTTTATTTGCAAAATAGTTCCTAGATTTCCTGATCGTTCTGACAACTAATACTAAAATTTAGATACACGGGAAAACCGACGAAATTTTGCTATAATGAAAAAAGGTGATGAATTAAAATGTTTATAGGAAATAAACAACTACCACCATGAACTGCAACGTTCACGATCGGCATCGTTCTGTGATGAGAGAATGAAATTTTCTGAAACATAAAAACACTCTCATAATTCGCAAATAATAGTTAGTGATGAGGCGGAACAAGTTCGAAACAATGCCCTCAGCTCTCTATCCTACGGCTTACTTTAGGATTCCTCTCAACAGCGTGTCGCCATTTTCACAAACATTTGAAGAGTTTTACTTGACTGAAACCATTCAGTGTTTAAATGCTCCTCGCAAACACCTTCAGTGACAACTTTCACGATAGATAAAGAAGCTCAAATTTTTGTGCAGATGAGTATCTAAGCATATAAGTCGTTGGCATATCTGTCGGTTTAGACCTAGGCTAAACTTCCAGCACAAATCGGATGCTGTCTCCTATGAAACATCAAAGGACGCGGTAATTATCTGTTCATTATTAGAATTATCGTGGTAAACACTTCTCCGTTCTTTTATGACACTGAATGCTAAATTCTCACTGTACTTTTCGACAAGTTCTTTACACATTTTCAATATTCACTCGAAAAAAGAGCTCCCAGCAACAAAGGGAAAGAAAACAAATTTATTCAAGATTTTGTATTCTTTCTCTCACCGTTACTTTATTGGTAAATGAGCCATATATAGGAAAATCGCTGGACTTGACTGCACAACTTTGAAAAGGCCAATCTTTCATGGTGGTGCAACCGCATACGTTTCGCAATATCATAAGTACGATAAAGTGGGTAAGAAAAAAATCTTAGAAACGTAGTGCTACAGTAGCGTTACAAGAAAACCAGTCTCAATTTGAAAGGAAAAACTCATCGCCTTTTCAGATTGTCTTGATTCGTTAATAGACATACTTTCATGCTTCATTCATCAGTATATTGAACAGCGTTAATGAGTTGATTTCTCAAACTTACTCAGAAGAATTTAGGTAAAGATTATTCAAGAAAATACAAAGACAAGCTCTAGGCTGAAAGTATATACTGGGTGTTAGCCAGCAAACTTGAAATCAAATGATTCGTCAATTAATAGTTCTTTTAATGATTTTTAATATTACGGTGCTGATAAATGGATTCTATATTGCCAATGCTTTATTCGTCAAACAATTTTCATCTGCTCCAGATCCGATGATCTGAGTCGATTATCCACAATCGCTCGTCTTCGTTATCGTTTAAGTCAGATCTTCTTAACTGGAGCACTGCTCCAATGAAGGCCTCTTTTGGTGATGTCCTTAATTACATGATGGCGTTTGTGACAATTACCCGTTGATAGTGATTTGTTTCTTCTGAGCAATTTTATTTCGCTAAATTTTCGTCAATAGGCGATGAACGACATAGGAACGCTCAGTGACGTTCAGCTCAGAAAAAAAATCAAAATAAGCCGTAGCGTTATCAAAATTTTGAATAGAAAGAATATATTGATCAACGCAAAGTAGTATAAAAAAAAGTAAAAGCAAAAAAAAAGAACTCAGGATATGGTGAGAAGATCAATTGTCTCTTGCCAGATCGCCTTTTCAAAAGCATTCAGATCAAAATGACAGCCTAATGAAAAGCACAGTCAATATTCTTAGAGTCCATTTCTACAATTAAAAGTCTTCTGGTTAATTACATTTGTTAGAATCCTAAAAGATACTAGAGCACAAAAGTATCAGGAACTCGATGACCGCTTGAAAAATATTCCTTATTCCCTTTGAAACAAGAGACCATGATTAGACAAGGAAACAGACAAAGAAGAATTTGTCTTTATCCCTTCATAATCATTTTCTCTGTCAGTCTATAATATTCATATCTTAACTGATGAGGAAATACAATACACATGTTACCTTCATTACGAAAGTAGTAATACAATCAAATAATTGCAGTTCAAAAACGTCTTACCTTTCCCTTCATTTTTTTGCAAAATTAACTAGTGTGAACAAATGCTTGTAGTACTCACTCGTTTTGTGATCGGCCGAAGAAGCTGGCGATGTGCGTATTATTTGCGGTATATCGATTCCATTAGTACGCTTAAAAAACAATAAGCTGTTTTGTGCTTCCATAGCATTCAAAGAGTAACTTTAAGTATCACTATAGCAGTTTTAGATGAGGTGCTCTACATAGATACACAAACTTTATCAATTAATCGTGAAATGGTCGAACTTAATTATCAATTAATCGTGAAATGGTCGAACTTAATGACTCAGTTGCTTCACCTGTATCACCTGTCGTTCCACTGATCGTCGAAAAACTAGAGCGGTCGCCAACGACATTTCCTTTTTTACCCACACATACAAGGGCAGCTCAGAAAGTTCTCCTCGCTCAATTCGTTACTCATCACGTCTTTCTTCTAGGTCTTCGTGAAGACATCAGATCATCGTGTTATTGATCTTTCTCTTATTGCGAGCTTGACATCTTGAAAAGTCCAGTCGGCAACGACTCCAGCCCATCAGTTGTCGTTTATGCACACTGCGTATCCTGACCACTTTATCTCTTCGATAGCCTTGAGTGCAGAGCGGCATCTTTGATTCTTGGTCGTTGACGTAGGTCAGAACTTCGGATCCTTTCTCTCATTTGTGAGAGACGAGATGCTCCTAACATCGATTCGACTGCGCGTTCAATGACGCCAAGTGATCTTTTATCTTGCATATGCAGCCACCAGGTTTACGCTGCATACGTTTAGAGGAGGAATAACCGCATAGTCGAGATGCTAGGCACGGAGGCGGATGTTCTTACTACACGAATGCCTCACTACCCGAAGGAAAATTTGTAGCGTTGTAATCGTCATTTATCAAATAAACAAACTGGAGCACAACGAGTTAAATGGCTCTGGCATGTACTTCAGACAATATTAGGATTATATGGTCTTTAAGAGATACAGCCATAAGCGAAATCATCAAATGAGCAACAAATTCGAAAGAAAAAGCTTTCAGTACAATGTTGACCCAGGTAGAGAGACGATTATCCTATGCAGCTAGCGTTAATACGGCTATATATTATATATATATTATATATATATATATATATAATATATATATATATATATATATATATATATATATATATATATATATATATATATATATATAGGAGTTGATCAATCTCTGAACTATGCGCCATGCATTCGAGTTTATCAAGTATCATTCAAGTATTGAATGCATATTTTGCCCTTACAATGATTCGCTGTGGCATATCGACCTATTAAATTAGTGTTGCTATCCTTGTAAAGAAGACTAGTATCAATTCGCCAACCATGAAGGGATAGAAGGCTTGGTGAGACCTCGGCAACAAGCGAACCATGGACCGCGTGTTTCACAGCACACTTCTAAACCACTTCACCACACGCGCCCGTGATATATATATATATATATATATATATATATATATCACCTGTATCACCTGTCGTCCCGTTGATCGTCGAGTGACTCGAGCGGGTACCAGCAACTCTTCCATTTTCCCCTATCGCGTGCAAGAGTAGCCCAGTGGGTCCTCCTTGCTCTAGGAATTCGCTGAGCATCATATCTTTCTTCCATCGCTTTCGTGAAGAAATCGGACCAACGGGTCAGTGGTCTTCCTTTAGAGCGCTTGACGTCCCGAGGAATCCAGTCGGTAACGGCTCTCGTCCATCGGTTGTCGTTGAAGCGCATCACGTGTCCGGCCCACCTTATTTTCGATATCCTGGCGTGTAGAACGGCGTCCCTGATTTTCGATCGTTGACGTAGGTCGGAAGTTCGGATCCTTTGTCTCATTTGCGAAATACGAGATACTCCTAGCATCGACCTTTCGACTGCGCGTTCGATAACGGCAAGTGATCTTTCATCCTGCTTACGTAGCGACCAGGTTTCTGCTGCATACGTTAGGGCAGGGATAATTGTCGAGTCGAAAAGGTGGGCACGGAGTCGGATGTTCTTTGTCCTCTTCACTACATCTTCGATGCTCTTAAACGTTCCCCAAGCCGCTCGTTTCCTCCTGCTCAACTCTGGGGCTAGGTCGTTCATCATGTTGATTTCACGACCTAGATAGATGTAACTGGAGCATTCGGAAATTGTCGTTCCGTTGAGCGTGAATGGGGCATTAGAAACCCATCCATTCCTCATGAACATTGTTTTCGTTATATTCAGTTGAAGACCGATCTTTCCACAGGCGTTATCGAAATCAGTCAACATTCGTTCCGCTTGGCTGATGTTTGGTGTTATGAGAACGATATCGTCAGCAAAGCGAAGATGGTTTAAGTGTCGACCGTCAATTTTCACTCCCATGTCGTCCCATTCTAATGTTCGCATGACGTTTTGTAGGGTGGCAGTGAATAGTTTTGGCGATATTGTATCGCCTTGTCGAACCCCTCTTCTTACGTCAATGGTGATATTGTTGTAGAATGGAGATATTCTGGTCGTGAAATCTTTATAAAGCTCACGAAGGATCATTATGCACCGAGTAGGGACGCCCTGGTTATCCAGAGCCTCTATAACCGCTTCTGTTTCCACTGAATCAAAGGCTTTTTCCAGATCGATAAAAGTGAGACAGAGTGGTTGTTTGTACTCTCGCGAAACTTCAATATATATATAAAAAAACTAAACTATATATATAATTATATAATATAATTAATAATAGTTAATAATAATAATAATAATATAATAATTAATAGTAGTAATAATAATAGTAATAATTAATAAAAATAATAATATTAATATTATTATTTATTAATTAATAATATTTATAATTAATAATAGTTTATATATATATATATAATTATATATATAAACTTCAGTATATATAATAAAAAGATATATATATATATATATCTTTTTTTCACTTTACGGATCCTAAATTTCTATTATTCAATGGTATTTTCGTCTTCTTCATGAACAGTGTAAAATACTGGTTGAGCGCGTCTCCTTGTGACCTGCAAGACAGCTTAGCTGTGGCACTCCATAGGGCTTTCATTGTTGATTGCCAGAGAATATTGGGAAGCTGGGTTCGGCCTCACGCGCGCCGTGACAACCGTCACAACTCACTGTATATGTATATCTATATATCCACTAATTTATGATCAATCAGAGTTGTTTTTATTTGAGCGCTTCAAGTGGTATGATATTACAGTATATATATTTTTTATTTGACCACTTTTAGTGGTGGTATGATATTACAATATGCATACATATATATAGAAGCAAATAAATAAATAAGCCCAGTGAAGTAGAATAATTGTAAGCATTTCTTGCGTCAAGTGGGATTCGAACCCACAATTCGCCCTATTCAGGGGGTGCGTGCTCAACCGCTGCACTACCAACACCCGTTTTGACACCACTCTTTCTACGCTACAATGCGTCTATCTGTCAGCACCACTATTTTTACGCTACAATGCCTCTAACCGTCAGCGGTACGGAATAGGTAGCCGCCATCGACACTGAACCCACTTATGCTGGCTGATATTGGGTATTGATGATCGAACAAAATTATTTTTATTAGACCGCTTTTTAGCGGTGGTGTATGTTACAATATACCCAATGAAGTATAGTGATGTGTAAAACTTTTTGCGTCAGTTGGAATTCGAACACACATTTCACCCTATCGCACTACCCACTCCAGACCGTTGACGGTTGGCTGCTGACAGATAGACGCGTTGTAGCGTAGAAAAAGTGGAGTGGTGTCAACCGGAATTCGATAGTGCGCCGGTCGAGCACGTTTCCCCAGATAGGCTGAAACTTAGGTTTTAATTCCAGGTCTTTGGCAAAAAGTCTTTGTACATCACTTTACTTAACTGGGCTTATTTATTCATTTGCTTACATATGCAAGTATAAATAGATTGGCTGATTTTTTCTTGAAAATATATGAAGGGTTGCTCCATAATTCCATTCACACACCGTTTTGTAATGCTTTTTTTTTTTGCTATTTCAGACTGGGTAAGTGCCAAGAGATGTGTTATGTTGGATAATGTTCTAGTAACACTTCGAAATTATATTATTTTCACTGCTTTTTTCGCAGTGTTATTACGTCACTTATATAACTAAGAGAATTGAGTGGTGAACAAAAACACGGCCTCAGGCGGGAAATAAGAATAGAGAAAAAATAGAAAAAGTAAATAGAATAGCTGTCAGCTCAACTGGGTTTATAAAGCGAAATCGCATACCCGACCAAACCTGTTAAAGGTTGGTGGCTGATAGCTAACATTGAGATGTTGAAGAATGAGTGGTCGGGCAAATGTGCCTCAGTGGTGTAGTGGTAGAGCACGCGTTCCCGGATAGGATGAAACGTGGGTTCGATTCCCGCTTGAGGCCGTGTTTTTGTTCACCACTCAATTCTCTTAGTTCTAGTAACACTTTAATGTAACCGTAGGACCATCGCTCGTCATCTCTGCATAATGATGTCTCGATGAATACCTCATACATGCTCAAAAATTTATCCTCTCGATTTCTATGGTTAGCAGGGAATACTATTTTGTGAGCTGGCTGACAATAAGTAGAAGAAATGACGATGTTTGCTTGGAAAACTTCGCAAGTTGGCGGCAGTAATGCAAGAGAAACGTTCGTGACGAATCTCTGTCTCCTTTGTCCAGAATAACGCTCTGCCAGGTCCGCTGCAAAGTCAATTCACCAAATTCTGAATAAGTTGGGCTGATTCACACTACTACACCCACTGTATAGCTCTAATATTGCATATCAATTATCATCTCTTGAAGCCCAGAATCAGCATGAGTGGGAAAAGAAAAATTGAAAGGCTCGAGCCAGCTCAAAGATAACCTCACCGACTTCTTTTAGCGCTAACCTTATTCTTTCTGGGAGAAAGACTTTCAATCTTCACCCAGCAAGTGATTACGTATTATGGATTGTGATGGTGATTGGTTATTGATAAACAATGGTTGAGAGGAAAGTGTCGGACTGCGGAAGAAATTATGGGACAACTCAATGCATATGTACATAGGACAAAGCTTTCGTCATAGAATAGTTTCTAAGGGTAAACGGACGAGATGCTTTTTTTTTTTCAACGAAAGGAGAAGGATGCCCGACAAATTCGATCCAACCCATCACATTACAAGGTCATTGAATGTATATTTTTCTCACGGGATAGCACGAGATGTTATTGAAGACTCAAGTGATTTCATCTTTCAGGCAAATGCTATCTCAAATTTATAATATGTCAAAAATAAAGGCTCTGTTTGCCTCGTGAAATCGAAACTGTGACCTCGAATGAATTGCTAAGCGTCTGTATCTTTTCAGCTCCACCCACCTTTGCATATGGATTCTTTTGTATATAAATGGACTCATTTCTTAGGTCCTGCGAAGTGCATCATTATGCCATTTATTATAATGGGTTACTGAAGAATGAAGACTTAGATAGATATTCAGAACACACCGTTAAAGACGACGACTCATCCAGTGAAAGATTATCCCACTCAGAATTTACAGATCGGCTTTCGCTTTCGACCATAACATGAAACACTTTCCTGAATTAATAAATTTGTGTTCACATTTCGAAAGTAAAAGGCAAAAAAATTTGAAGCAGCAAAGGTTTCTTAGTGGAGCAAAATGTGCGATTACAATAAGGATTCAACGTGCTCATAACAGAGTATGAAACTAAGAAAAATACAGTTGAAAGAAGGAAAATTGGAGAGAAAACTTTGAAAATCACACAAAAACGAAAAGTATCGGTAGCAGGAAATTGAAACGCAAGCGGCAAACACTTGGAGGAGTAGTTTTGAAAAGATAAAGTAGGAGAGCTCTTCAGCATTCTTCAAAAAATCAACAGAATGTACTATTAACTGGAAATTGACGAAAGAGAATCTGAAAGCGGCCATCTATTTCAATGCCATATATAACACAGCACAATAGTCAATTTTTTTCCTTGCATCAAGAATTCAATGGTTTAAACGAGAAAAAATATCGCATAGTATTTTCACATCAATACACTCGGAGGCATTGAATGAGTTGGTATCGAGATCACTCCCATTAAGTGAAAACGCGATTCGTTCATGGAATTTTTTAGCTATTTCGTTTTCAAGGGCAGTAATAGTCCATATATTCATGCCAGTTTTTTTATTTTATCTGAATTCATGCGGGCGCACCGCGTATCGTAGTGATTAGTGGAACTATGCAGTATATACGAAGTCCGATAATACGTTCTGATCCCATTGACCCTTTGCACCCCTCCCCCAGGGTCTGTAAGCCTGTCCAAGCAAGGAACAGCACTGATTCGATATTTTCACAAGAGCTACAAATTATTGCTCGAACCAATTATATAGTTAGTGACGCCTACGATGAGAAGAATGCACATGAAATCATGAAGTATTCTAAAAGGTCGATAATCATTAAGCGTACAACCTTCATTTCAATCTGTGTTTAGTATAAATTCCTTTCGATAGAGTCAAAGATGAGCGCTAGACCACGAATAACGTTCAGAACATCTACATTACTCGTTATATCAAGTCGTTTATGGTCTTACGACACAGCTCTGAAATTAGTTTCGCAACGTGAGAATATGCTGAATAACGACATGCTGTCAATGATGACGATCATTTGGAGGCATTAACGGAGTCAAGCAAGGACTTTACAGAAAATATGTCTGGAATTTTTGAGCTTTAAATGAATGCAAAAGACTTAGAGCCATCTAAGACAGCTGAAGTCAGAAACACGATGAGCTAGATTACAATCCACATCCTATACAGCCACTTATGTTTGGGCTAAGTCAAATGCAATCAAATAGTGTCAATTTAACGCACAGAGTTATGTGCAAGTTTATGGAAAAAAAGAAGAAAAAAGATCAGAGTGAGTGGCTCGATAAGTGATAAGTTATTACCGGAGAGGCAGATTACGTCTGCACTACACTAACATCAAATCGAAAGTCAGAATGAGAACATTAGTAATAATGTGGCTTAAATTGCATTGAAAATCATTTTGAGAAAGCAGAAGGCTTGCCGTTATATAATATATCCGCAAAAATGAATATGTTGGTTAGAAGAGTGAGAAAAAAAAACGAGCATTGCTAGAGAACACTTTTGAATTACTTTAATTATCTAGGATGAGAATAGCAGTTCCAAAGCACTCAACTTGCACAAAAACAAAAGAAATGGAAAAAGTTACTTACTTGCATTACTTTATTAGATACTTGCATATCACGCCTCCTCGATTTTCAAGCCGACAGCCGTATTTATTAGGGAGTGATTGAGTTTCTTTCCTTTTTTTAAAGAATTCTGATGAAACTGCGTTTTCTTTTTACGAATTGATATCAGCGGCATGGGTACTGCGAATCTATTGAGCAGAGAAAAGCTCCGTTCGGCACGGAATCAGCTCTTAGGATATATTTTCTCGGCCGACTTTACATATGAATACACTAGAGCTTTGAGTTTGAGAGACTGCTATTTTTTATTTGAACTTATTTTGCACAACATATCATTACATTTTACCGTGCGGTCCCACCACTTCTTGTATTTGATGCGTTTCCTCGCATTCATCGCATGACATTCGAACATATCAAGCGTCTCATTGGCTACTGCTTGAGAATATTGTCTTCTTCGCAAAAGCCATGAAATGCTATCTAGACAATTTTTTTTGCAATCTTGGAGGTAGTCGAGCTCAGGCGCTCCCTAAGACGCACGTTAGTTGGTTAAGAGAGTGTTGGGAGAGGAGATAGAATGAGCGTCTTGGTTCGTTACATACTGCATCATTTACCACTGCGTTAATCCACCACCGACTTTGCTAATACGCAGTAGTATCTACATCATAGTCGCACGCTGAGAAACTCTCACAAACCACCCTGACAAAATAAATTATGGCAACAATCAACAAACACTGAAGCAGGTTGACTTACGGAAATAATATAAGCAGAGTTTCATTTTGAGGCCTAAAAATTGGAAATGCAATGCAAAAAAATTTATATAGGCTTAATTAGCGAAGTTCAAAATGAAAAAAATACGAAAATCTGAACATAAACATAAAAATGTTAGTAAAAAAATCAAAAGAATGTGAAGACAAAAATATCTTCTGAAATCTCATGCGGTTAACCATAATGCATGAGCAAAGAGCTTTCTCGACTCAAAAATTGACAATGTAATTGAAGAGCAATATGCCAAGGAGATCTGGAGATTGAGGAACTTTGAATATAGCAATGAAAAGTGACAAATACGTTTCGTTCCAGTTGAGGTGGTTTACTATTGACAGAACACTTTTTTCTCATAAATAATAGAGAATAGAGTTCTCGTTCTCGATGATTGGTACACTGCTAGAGGGCGTTGCAATTACGTTCGTGTTTCATTCAAAAATTCCCTAGGGCAGTGAATAAATGGCGGATTTCGCCCTTGTGCAGTTAACAATTTATAGAAACCATCTGATACCTAAATCTGAATCCATACGAGCGGCGTTCAGTTGCAGAAAATTCGTCTACCATCAACTGTGACTTTTATATCACAACAAATTATACGCGCCAATGAAAGCAAGGCGTAGAAACGTCAAGCGAAACAAGTTTCATAGCAATCTCGAGAAGAAATTCGATTTATGGATTAATCAAGAGAACGTTTGTCAAAAAAGAATAGTGAATATTCATACTTGGCTATTCCTTCTTCAATGCAATTCAAACCTAGATCTTATGGGAGATCACAGAAGCATTTGTCTTGCCAAATGGAACACAACTATATCTTTCGAAGTTCTGAAGGTGGCAAGATCCACCGAAGCGTTAGCTGTTGCAAATAAGTAGTATAATAACATTGTTGCGGTTGTTTATCAAACAAAGCAGTGAATTATTGTTCACTGTCGAGGTTGGTAGAAAGATGGTATCGGTAATTTATATCAGGGTCAAATGAAAGCCGGTCTAAGAAAGTGTTGTTCCGATATGTGCTAGTCAGTCCACTAAAGACTGCTACAGAATGGATTACCCGAAAAGAAACGAATTATTACTAATTGAGGTCCCTCTGTGTTGTCCTACTTGAGCTTTATTCTCATAAATTTCGTCAAATGTCAATAGAAAAAACACATGAATGGACCACCAGCCAATACCTGATTGTACAAAAATGAAGTGACTAATAGGGTTATTTCATTCAACTGGTGACTCCACTTTAGAAGATTTAACTCGATGCGAGTACAAATATCAAAAGCGCAAAAATGAAGAGATATTTGGTACTTGGCTTGAGCCACTATGGTTTTCAAAGGCGAGAAACGCTGAAAACACAGAAACCTAATCTAAGCGTGACGGTATAAAAGGGTATATAGTACTCATATCAGCTTCCTAACATTGGTGTCATAGCACTACTTTCAGTAACTGGATGATCGAACTTATAGATTCAAAATGATGAAAACCCAAAAGCGAAGCCTCCGTGAGTGCAATTAATTCAATGATCCTTAATACAGCGTATGACAAACCAACAAAAAGCGCTGCCAGACAAAACCAACCTCTAAAAGCCTTAGAACAGAATGAATTGATAAAATTAAAGCAAACAATTAAATGAACATTCACAGCACGAAAATAGATACCGGAAAAAAGATCAAATTGGAGCAAGATTAGGAAGAGAATTTGGAGACGAAAGGAATAAGCTAAACGGGGATTAGCAAGCACTATTACATCTGTCATTTCGTATTACTATAACTGCCGGCCCCAGCAAAATGCTTAGTGTGGTCGTCTATTGGATATCTCCTATATTGAGATTACCTTGGAATCGCCTAGAACCAAACTCTATAAAATTAAAACGAAAGTGAACGTTGAATCTTTATAGCAAAGATGGCAGCCCCAAACATCAAAGTTACGTTAGAGTGGCACCACATTAACATGTTTGACAAAATCTTATTTGTATGAAAACTGCGTGAAAAATTGGGGAGGCAGATATTATAGCGGATAATGATGCACGCGATCAGAAAAAAAGGTTCGGCCACTTCCCCCAGCGTTCTTCTGCAGTCCACATAGAACGCCTTAGTTCGGCTATCCTCAAGGTCGCAAGGAGAATCGTCCCAGCCGGCATTTTACGATAATTATAAAGAGGGCGAAAGAATTAGGCAGCAGCCGAAGCAGCACGTGAAATGCACGAAAACCATCGTGGAGAATGAATGAGAAATGAATCAAATGCGAGAAGTTCTGGGATACGCAGAGCAAACTGTGATGACGCGTATATAAAAAAACCTATTTCGCTACGGAATTCAATAAGCTCGATACGTGCGAGAGTTCCACAAGAAACACAAGCTAGAACTTAGTTCCTAATAGGCTGGTGGAAAGACTCGTAAAGTACTACGAATTTTCAGCGGAAATGTCAAACTTTATAAAATATCTTATGAATGATCTGTCTATCGTAAGAGTCACATATGATTGACACATGCTTGAAAAAGGATAGGGCCTTTCACGTAGCAGCAAATAATTGTAAAGTTTGCTTAATCAAAAAGAGTTTGTAAGACAAATAACTTTCCCATAACACACGGTGCAAGTTTGACTCATAAGGAGCCTACTATTTCCGCTAAAGCCTCAATTGAGAGCAGCGAAACGATTGAAAGAGCAGGCTTTCGAGAAATTAAGATGGCCCTTTCGGAATGTGTTGCCAGTGTAAAGTGCTGTCAAACATGCTATGAAATTTTATATAATGACTAGTAATGTGATCCAACACAAAAACAGGCATTGGTTTTGACTCAGAGCTCCAAGAGACCACTCCCATTCCTCTAGTGTCGCAAGTTGCAGGTGCTGGATTTGGAAGAAGAAAAACATTGGTTTTGTGCACCGATAGTCGTCCGTAAGTCATTGCAAGACTAAATATGTATTTAATCATCTCAACCATGCCGCGAAGAGATTGTAATGATTAGTTGAATGCTCTATCTTTCGTTCTTACCTGAGAATGGTCGTGTGACAAGAAAGACGTTGCATAAACATTAGTGTGAGCTGTATTTTCGCCTGTTTATAGAGACCTCGCTCAAGAACGTAATAAGCTGGTGATATGATAGGATGTTTTGAGCCTTTTATAAAGTCTGGTCTGGAATTTATATAGTAGTGGACAGCTGTTTCGCCCTTCCTGGCTCGCAAGAAGCACGATGCCTTTCGGTTCAACCTTTCTTTCACAAGGGCGATTTATAAAGGAATGAATGCCAAAATATTTAAGTCCCTTATGTCGACGAACGCCAAAATCCTCCGGCATTGCAGTGACCACGGTCGAGCACTTATGGCTGCTAGAATGAATCATGCATTTGATTTCGACTACTTATGTAGAACCTGGTCAAGAAAAATAATAGTCTGACATCATAATTTGTTTGAATAATTCCGCGTCGTAGTCTGACATCATAATTTGTTTGAATAATTCTGCGTCGATTCCTTTACAAGGAAGGGTATACTTCCTGAAAAGGATTGGCTGAGCGAAAATGCACAGTGAAACCAAAGAGCTAGGCTCATAGCACGTTATCAGATTATTGATATGATCGATAGTTTAATCTAATGAAACTTTTAGTGGAATAAGGAAGCGACGCATGGATGGACGGTGAGGACAGTTAGGTGTAAGGCTTCAGTTCATTATAGAATGTATCCTCTTAGTAAAAAAAAAGTCACGACTCACTGCTCATCTCACCACTTCAAGAAGATATTAAGTCATAAAGTCATAAACTTATGAAGTCATAAATCTATTTATTGATCGACCACTTGCGAGCGAGTTGATCACGATTTCTTCAGTGTTGAAAGAGGATCAGACTGATAAAGAAAAGTCTTGGAGGAAGGAAGGTAGTCACAAAGATTGGGGCACGTGAACTTCCCTCAATGCATTAGACAGATTACACAAAATTTTGACATAGCGTCGAAGCTGTCTACGCTAGCAAACTCGCGAATGAGATTGATTAACGGATTTTCGGAATGTTCGGTTCTTTGAATCTTTTTGACGTCAAAGTGATGATCAGTATTTCCAAGTGTATCACTGAGGGAGAATCTTTTTGAACTCACAGTCACAAAGTGCATTTTAACTTACCATGAGACTTTTGTCTACCGAATCTACAGATCAAAGAAGCTAATGGTAGAGAATAGCAGTTACAAAATATATCTCATAATTATTATTTGAGCCAGCATGTCATGTGATCTGTTATGGGCTCTCGTACAGTCCGATACACGTGTTTCGGCCTTCCAGCCTCATCAATCGGGCAGGCCCTTCATCTTTAGGCAATCTCCTGCATCTCCTTATAAACAGGTAGGCGACGAGGAACGATTTATACAATCGCCATCAAGTGAAAAGTCACTAGATCGGCAATTTTAGACACTCGCTTGCTCTTGGTTGTTATTTTTAAAATAGCATAACGTTTTTTTTTCGTGTTTTCTTAAGACAAAGCTGAGATTAAATATATCTCATATATATTATTTGAGTTGCAAAATACTTTCTCTAACCTATATGTTGTGTGGATGAAAACAGTAAAAAGTGTAGAGACAAAAGTTCAAGGAATAAGAAATAAAAAGGTTGTCAATGTTGAGTCCATCGGGTTCTTCACGATAGTTCGCCATTGACACCTGCCTAAGATCATTCTTTTGAGGATAGATAGGCGAATAAATGTTCTCAAGGAAAATCTTTGTTAAGCTTTTCTATAATCGAATATTTCAGGGTTTTTTATGACGAGCAGATACGAAGTTCTTGATAGTACAGTTTTAGCAGAAATGGCTGACGTTTTAGCAGCATCGCCTTCTTCAAAGTCTGAAATGCTCTAACTGATGAGCAATCTACTCAGTCAAACACTTCCATAACTTCAACAGAAAGAACTTGTTTTATAGATAATGTGAACAATAGCTTTGAAACACTCACCTTACTCACCGTTACTCTTTTTGGATCTTCTGATTACTTATTCGACACTATGTGCAGATCTACGATTTTTCTGTTGAAGCTGTGGTAGTATTTGACTGAATAGATTGCTCATCAGCCTGACCTTTGGCACTGAAGAAACCGAACCTCTAATACTTCAGCCATTATTGCTGTGCTACATTGTATCGGGGCCGTGGCCGAATGGTTGTGATGCACGTCACGGCGTGCCTGAAGCCGCACTCCACCTCCATCTCTTTCTCACAAACATCAATAACGCCCTATAGAACGCCACAGCAAGACTATCCTCGAAACTGAAAGAAGACTCGCTCAATCAGTATTCTGCGCCGTTTAAGAAGAAGATGAAAAACCAACTGATTTCTAGAAGTACTAATGACGGGTCAGATAAAGTGCTTAACAGTGCCATATTGCGGACAAGAAAGCTACTATTAACAGCGTATCTGTTGATCAGAAAACATAATCGTATCAAAAAGAATTCCACAGGATCACTTTTTAATGAATGGGGCGCCGTGGCCAAGTGGTTGTGACGGTCGTCGCGACACGCGTAGAGCTAAGCTCCACCTCCCAATCCTCCCCGGCAGTTAACAAAACGCTTTATCAAACGCCAGAGCCAGGCTATCCTCGAGATTGCATGGAGACTCGCTCAACAGTATTTTGCGACGCTCAAGAAGACAAAAAACAAGTGAATGCTAGAAATTCAGGGATCCGCACAGTCAAAGGAAAAGCACTGTGAAGATGGGTCAATAAAAAGCTAACTGTCGAGTTTCTAATGGCCGTTGACTTTTCGCATTGCTACTGCATACTTTCTTCAAGGGTGGTTCTCTCCATAGAGATTCCCATACAATGTCTTTCAGTTGCGTTTACAGTGATTTTGAGGTGGTATAAATAACATTCCCATCGCATAGACCATCTCGTTACGCCTTATAATTTGGAAACTGAACATGAAGGAAAGGTAGCACCTTCGAAGCTCACCAAAGCGGAATTCAGAGAAGTGTAGCTGAATGCATTTGCCAATGCTTCGTTACACGGTCTTTGAAATTTTGCCACCGAGAAAATGAGTCTTGACGCAGAAGATTGACGGTATCTATCATTTTATAACAACGACCGGCTGAATGTGCTGATCAAAATCGCCCCATCAAAAAACAACTAGATGAATTGTAAGAAAGATTTGTTGTAACAGAATTTACTGAGAAGACAAGGCAAATGTGAAAATGCTGAATGAAAAGGTGACATGTGTATAGATCGTATAGCACATCGTTAAAATACCAATTTTGCGTTTTTTTACATCGTAAAAATGACCCATTTCTCAATAGCAATGTGACATCCAGCGAGTAAAGAATCCTATGCGACAACCTACGATTTTCGTTTTACTGAGTGGACGGAGAAGCAGCTCCTAAGCACTTCCCAAATTCCAGTTCGCACAGAAAAGTTTATGATGACTTTTTTTGTTGGTGGATGGAATCATGTGATACAGCGTGTCGACTACTATGAGAAGATTGTAGTAAGGAAACGCTGACAGAATGCGAGAACTGCGTCAGATTAGAAGGACATGTATTCGCAGCTGGACAAATCTAAACGGCATTCTTCTTGCACAGTGGAGCTTTAGCATCCCTATACAACTACCAGTGCAGAAGCTGAACAATTTTTTTGAGTTGCTGATACTCTTTTGCTGTTTTGCAGAAACTCAAAACAGCATTGGCAGTGTAGCGAAACAGATCCCACGTTCCACCAGCGCCGTAACAACTATCTCAACTTTACGATTCCCGCTGCCTCAAAATACGCCTCGGAAACCTGAGTGGTGTGTAATCAGAATAAAAAATGTTTCAGATTTGTTAAAAGCGCAGCATTGGAATGATGCAGGTGAGAATATCTATCAAAGTGATACAGAGAAAATGGGAAAGGAAAAGAAAGAAAGAGACGAACATAAAGTACTAATGTAGTCGCCGATTATGTATTGGAGGCATTGTCGTGCACGCCAAAATGTCAAAAATCAGATAAGAAATGGAGACGTAAAGCATATTAATCTTAAGTTGAATGAAAAACGTTGACGTTTGGTCTTCATGAGGCAGTGCGCACACATGTTCACCAAAATCCCAGAGAAAGAATAACTGCCGAATACTTTGAGCTTCAAAGCGAATAAATACTTTGAGCAAGAAAATCTACTGAAGAGTTTTGACATTTGGTATAGGTGAAGGGAACTTTAGTGGCCCTCGTCGACAATTAACAGGGAAGCAGGTGACACAAGTGATGTATGGCTTGCTTGGATCTCCGACAAATAACTAAACAGAGATTTTCATCATTGTTCATTATCAATACAGCTTTGAATTAAAGGAAGAACTAGTTATCTTTTATAAGAATAATCGATGGGCGGATGAGAAACTCGCATTTGATGAAGTCATTCACTATTTCAGAAGTTGTCATTGGGTGTTAGCTTCAAATTAGTCGAAAGCTTCGTCGTAATTGAACCTTAAGCGGAACGGCTAGCTATAAAGAAACAACCAAAAATTTCCTGAGTTGCGTTCAACCTTTTTCTCCATTAGAAACAAACCCAATAGATTTATGGTGCTTCTTAGTGACACCGCCCAAAATTTTTTGTCTCTCTGATGGAACAATCCGACTCTTTAGGGACGGCAGTTAGTCAATCGCAAAACGCAACTCGCAAGATGCGCGGAATATTTGTTATGCAGTAAGAATTTTTCCACATTTTCCACATGATCGTTTGTTTTGTTCATACATAACAAAACTTTGCGCGCGAAACGCACTTTTTTCGTTTTTACATCGTTCTGTGATAATCTTTCCAAAAATCACTTACAGTAACAAAATTATCGGGATTTGGGCTATCGAATAATCCACAAAAGTTTAGCGAAGAGTTATATACAAGCACCACAGGAGTGAATGTAACAAATTGAGTTTGAAAACATAATTTTATTTTCGCTGTTACAACGTGATAAAAGGCTTTTGAAAATAAAGCATATTATTGGAATCGCAGTTAGCATTTGAATAATCACCAGCTGTCTCAAAGGAAAGTTTTCCAACGCCTTTCATTGTGTGTATCATGATTGTAAGTCTCCTGCACCGCATACGTTGTCTCTGGTTCTATTCCGTGCTCTCAGATCAGCAAATTTTCCTTTCTATGACGGTTTTTGGACGTAGAAAAGAGGAATCGAAAAGAACTGATAACATTATTCATATTTCTTTGATTTCACATAACTCATCATCAGATTTATTGTGGGGATCCCAGCACTGCTTGCATTATATTAGTTTCCTCTCACTCATCGTTCTAAAGGTCTTTGAGTATTTCGAGTGTTGTGTCGTGATGCTTAAGGATTTCTCCTTTTCATGAATGTTGTAAAGTGGCAGTAAAGTAGGTTCCTTTTGGCAATCTCAAAGTGGCCAAGCTAAGCCATTGCAAGAGAGTATTGAGAAGGGGGTCACCGTAATGACTAGCTTCTTGACTCACTGTATCACTGACTACTTGGCTATCCTTTTCCAGCCATCTACACTACGACAGTATAAAACAAGACCGAAATCTCATAGATTGGTGGTCACAGGTAGAAAGCTGCATGAATACAATGAAAACTAACGAATACATTACTTGAAAAGTCCATATAATGATCTTGGTAGTGTACTTTACGGCGGCACCTGTGCGAAACGCTAACTATCTAATACATTTCTTTCATCGAAAGGATGAATAGACTTAGCTAGAGGAGAATAACACAGTAGCACATTACCGCAAAAAGGCTGTAGAAAAAAATATATGGCACTTTCAACTACGAACAGACAACAATATTCATTAGAAGATCCACGATTTCTATTTAACAACCTCACATTCATATCCCTTCACAAATCATTCATGTTGGCTGGCATCGACAAGTAGGGACTTCACACTTTTCTTGGCACAATGCGTGGTCCAACGTAGAATCTGAAACGACGATTTCTTTGAATGTTTTGGTTTTTCAGCAGATGCCAATCCAGTCGACAAGATATTCCATACTCCTAATATCTCATCTAGTCACATAATACCAATCTAATTATCTGGTTTATTTATTCAGTTGAATATTGAGATAATGCTTCAGAACATAAATATGGTCGAAGTTCAAAGATATGAGGTGCACAAGTCGGCCAGACGTTGAATGTGCCAATTAGATCTCAGAAAATATCGGTCAAGCGACCTGTGACTTGTTTGCAGTAATTTTGATATAGTCGAAGTTTCTGCCCAAGTTTCTGTTGTGTAGTAGAGCGCTAGGAAAACTGTTGATTTGGGAGAGTTAGTAGGAATTTTGAGATCCGCTATACGGCTAGAGAGTTTTTTGAGAAGCTCGAATGCGGCTCTTCTTAATTCCTTCTTCTTGCTATTTTCTATGTCCAATAACCGCTCAAAGCACACGCACGAGATAGTTCTGCAAGCAGAGAACAATTCAATTGAATTTGCTCACCATTGAAATTAATTTCTCGTGTTCTTCTCAAGCCAGACACGAGGTAATATAACAATATCTATTCAAGAAGCTAACATTTCGGCAGTCTCGTCTTCTGCAGAGTCTTTCAAGATCTAGTTGTCCGCAACCCAATCAGTTAAACACCTCCATTACTCTCTTAGAAAAATCATCAGACCCAGAATTTAACTAAATCAGGCACGAAATGGACTTTCAACATGCTCACTGCTGTTTCCTGCGTCTATAGTTGTTGGCCATAATGAAAACCGCTTTTAGGCAATTTCGCGTTGATGTTTTATGTTCCTGCGCAAGGATGATGACTTCGATATCAAAATCTGCTCCTTAGTGTTTCTATGCCTATGCGTGCCTAGCAGGTGTTTGCTTTATTATTACGTTTGTCAGCTAGATGGTGTCTCTATGGGGACCCAGAGTGACGTACCCGTCTCATTCATATATTTTTTCACCGCTTTCACCGCACTCTTTGCAAAATATTACGTAAATTGTGCCTCTGCCCATGCAATCATCGTCTCTGCCCTCACGGCATATTGGCCTTGCTTCGTTGTACAGAGACGCTAATATAAGCGGTTGGAAACTACTTGGCGCTTCGGAGTATAAAGCCCTAGATATAAACCAGTATATAAGACTGCTGTTTCGATGGGTGAGGTACGGGTCCACTGTGATCTCGTTCGGGTGACTTCCACCTGAATTATTTAGTAAAAGACATAAAGAAAGAGCGGTAATTACGTTGGAAGTTGGTTTTGTGCGTGATGCGATTAAAATCTGGGTCCGGTGATTTTTTCTATGGAAGTAATGATAGTGTTTGACTGATTGGATTGCTGGCAACTTGATCTGCACTTCTTGATCGAGTAAATAAGCACTCGACAAAACTCTTCAGTCCTTAAACAAGCAGCTCGAAATCTTCGATGGGACCTTCGTATAATCGCCAACTATATTTGGATACAATTACGCTTAGAATATTTGTCTGGTATATGCCTTGACTTTTTCAATGGTAAATGATCGGGAATCTTCTTCGGATCAAGACCGAATTGAGTCCTTGCGCTGTGAAGGCGATGATCGGAATCACTTCAGAATGGCGGAACTAAGGAAGATGTCAGGTAGGCACCATGTTCTGCTCGTGATCATGGGTCGACTTCCGTTTGTGTCGTGTCGTTAGGTAACTTCTATATTTCTCGGTGCCTTCTCCTAGAAAAACCATTTCACGAATGAGAGTGCTTTAGGCAAGAGTCCTACAAGACGGTTCAAATTCTCATCTCTTCTACCTAATCCGAAGTCCAACCCTGTATTCGACCTCGTTGGCCTTCCATGCTTTGGCATTGAAGCCTTTGATAGCAAATTTATGGTACGACTTTGTTGATAACTTCCTTCACCCAAGACCACGTGATTCAGTGACGTATGTCAATCTTCCCGTTCTTCGTTTCTCTACGCTAATTACTTTATGTGACTTACTGCATCAGGAAGTGCGCGAAGATCGCTATCAGAGGAGCCTATTTTGGCATCAAAAGTGCACAGTAAGGAGCAATTTTATTTCGTGTCATGTGGGTGTTTATCAGATCTGGTTTTAACAACGTCCTGCATTTCCCGAGAATTAGTAGCCTCTCACCGCTTGACACCATAGACAAGCACCCAGTGTTGTTGGTACTGAGGCAGAGCTAATGCTGATAGTGTAATTTGATCTTTCTCAGGTTTGACTCAACTTTGCAGAATGCGAAAAGGTCATTACAAAGTCTATGCCAACGAATTGTTTTCGGCGCCGGGTTCTCCAATAGTTCTCCCTATCAGCTGATACGAAAACGATGTTGAATTGAAATAAACAAGAATCAGAAATGGAGAAAAAATGGCCGACCGCTCAAGGATGATGAAGAAAGCAAGTTCTACTTTCCTGGTGTTTGAGCTACAATGTAAAATCACTGATTAGAGGCATCCTAAAGTGAGCAGATGTTCTTGGGTTCAATCGCAATCCTCTCTACCCCCCTCCCCTCAGCCTCCCCTTGTTTCATCAAATCTTCCACCACTACGCTGTGACTGGATTGACACTAGATTTCCTATAAGGATAACTAGATAGATAACTAAGGCTTGACAAGTCGAAGCAATATGCACTCATTTGAGGAAATAAAAGAGGAGAAAATCTCTGGAAATCATCCTACACTGATGATTAGAAGAATAAAGGGGTAAATGAACCGGAAACACCGGAAGAAAACAGACTATGTGTCAAGTAAAGGTTTTTTGAATTTAATGAGGAGAGAAATTAGGCAAACATAGATATGACTGAAGGCCGATGAAGAAAAACAAGCTTAACGCACTACCTTTATGAAAAAAAACAAGGAACAAAAGAGAAAAATGATGCTCCAAAAATCTATTGAGTTGGATAAGTGTAATCATTCACTCATTATAATCAATTTGTAATTGATTCATTCAAACAGTTGTCTTCAAAAAATTTCCGTATCTTTCACAACATTGCAGTTCCAAATAATTAGACCAAATAAAAGGATTTTTCAACAGAGGGCATCAACGGCTTCTCTCTGTGGAAAAACCGGTATTTTTCCAAACGATATAGCTAATGAGAAAATGAATTAGCAGTTCACAGCAAACAGTTCTGCTAAGTAAACTTGCCTTCTTTCTATCATAAATGGACCCTTGAAAACGTCAAAAGAAGGGATATAGGAATTGTCTATGAAAACAACGTGAGGTGTTCAGATCTGATTGGAACGTGCAAGTAAACAGAGTGTAAGCGATTGCTGGATACGATTAAATCTCAGAGCCTTAGTTGCCCTCTAACTCCCAATTACTCTTTCCAAAAGCTCACGCGAATCTTTGACAGATCCATTGATTTGATAGCGATTGCTGGTATGAAAGCAGAGTTAAAATATAGCAGAGAAAAAGACAGATTTTAGATTGTAGTGACGGGATGATAACACGTAAATCTCCTGAGAAGAGCAATAGCGCTTTCGAAACCCACGCGCGACTCCCAGTTTGTGTGTCGACATTTGTGCGGTTGTATTGTACATCGCGAACGGCCATGAAAAAGAGAAATGAAAAGTGAATGTTAACACAGTAAATAGAGGATAACTACATTTCACGCTTCCCATCACAGCGAACGCCAAACGAGCCTCTAAATTTCACTAACAAAGCCGTACGAACTCTTCGAGCAGATGTGATGAGTTTTGGGATGATAGGGAACCACTGAGATTACTCTTATTTCAAATGTTTACCAAAATTTTCAACCAAGAAACTGAAGCATTTTAGACAATATTCGGATCAAGCTACTGATGATTTATTCTTCAATATCTTGCAAGGGAAAAAAAGGCGGAGAGAAAAATGAGAGAAAATCGGTAGATAAGTTAAGTAAGTGTGTAAGCAAGTTTTTTGTTTCACATCATGATGAAATTGGCATACCAAATCTATAGAACATGTACTTTATGCTGAAGAGACGCTTGTCTCGATAATTTACCCCATTATTTAGTCTCACGCCATCACTCGAGTTGTGTTTGTCGAAATTTTGAGGATGTGTACTTTACATCGTTTTCATAGTACCCTTTTATTTGCAAACTATAAAATATAAGATCGCTGAATTTTCGTGGCTATCATCTCCTGATTTCCAATCTTAAAAATAGTCGTTAATATCAGAGTCCATTCAGTGATTCGTGATTATTTCTAAAATGTTGCAACAATCGTTGTTGTTACAAAAATTGCTGCTGAATTTAATTGATGAGCTCCCCTGCCTCTTTTGTGTCAGATCCATTTACATCGTTCTTAATTAAGCTTACCTGCTTGTAAGCAATATTTTGAATATCGATTTGTTCAAAGGCTTCGGGCAGATGAATGAAAAGCACTCGGGAAAGGAGTAAATTAGAAGCTTGTTTTGACAGCAGGGTCAACCACTGGAAATTATGTTGTGTCATTAGGATAGGCCAGTAACATACTTTGGTTATTTACCACCCAAACGTCGGAAGTGAAAAGGCGAAAAGCCTGTCTAAAAACGTAAGGACTTTGAAAACGATCCTTCGCGAAGAACTGCAAAAACTCAATCTCAGACTGAAATTCAACACGCATTTCATCTTTGCCGTGGCGCGTGCTACCACTACGCCACAGAGGCATATTTCTGTCACTCCTCATCCACCAGTATTCCTATAATAGTTGTTAGCCACCAGCCTTTGACAGATCTGATCGTATATGCGATATCGCTCCGTAAACCCAGCTAAACTGACAGACACTGTGTATGTAATATTCAAGATCTGCAATGCTTTTGCTGCATTTTTCGCAGTGTTATGATGTTTCAAATGATCCTAAGAGAGGGCGGTACAAATGCGCCTTTTTGTGGTGCAGTGGTAGCTAGCGCCCCAGTTTGGTGAAACGCGGTTCAACTTCGTCTCAGATCGAATTTTGCCCACCACTAAATTCTCTCAGGTACACCTGAAACATCATAACACTGCGAAAAATGCAGTAAGAACAATACAGATTCTGAGTATTGAGAAAGGTTTGCATTTGCAATAATAAATCTTTGAATCGATTCAACTCATAACGTCTTGTGCAACTATGGTGATGATTTGCACTTTGAAGAGCTCTCACTAAACGACGCACTTGAGTACTAATTGATGCGCGCTACGGAAATTCAATGTGACCTTTTGAATTATGAAAACAACAACAGCGTAATTTATACGATATATGTACATATTAGCAAAGCTGCATTCAACACGGCACCGCTGTAAACATGGAATCCTTGCCAAAATTTATGAGCGGAGTCGGAATTTCATCTATTGGAAGTTATAACAAAACATTGCCTACGACCTTGAACAGATTCCATACTTCCTCAGACACCCTCCTTACCATTTGATTGATTCCTAGCAGGCAGCACACATCCTTGCTTAAATAGAACATTCTCATAGAATCTCATGTATCTTTCTGTTGTTGGCATCTGCACTCTCGTGAAAATTAGTGATTTCGGATCTTAGCCTCCAAGTGTGTTTACATTTGGAAATAAAAGAGCTAAAAAGAGTCAGAACCTTTACACTTATCGCTATCCACCCCAGTGCCCAGCTGAAACCATATTTGGTATTTGGAATTATCAAAAGTCTTCCTAAAACCTTGAATAAAGGTAAAATCTTATAACAAAGTCTAGCGAAGGATCCACGTCAATCTAAATCGAAGTTTTGCTTTCTCAATTCGCTATTGTACCACAGTTTCACACAAGAATGTGCTCCACGGTGAGGGAGAGGAACCGTGTAGCGCAGTGACTAATGATGCACTACATGAGGAAGCAAGGTGATTAACAGCGCGCAGGTTTGATCGCTCCTCTCAGCACTTTTAGTCAATCAACCAAATCATACCTTTGTGGTCACTACAATGGCCATCTGAACGTCTTAGGGAGTGCCTTAGCTTAACCACAACAAGATTACAAGATGAATCCTTTCTGACCGAGTTTCTAATTATTCAAAAAGAACGCGAAATCGTCATGAAGCAGTAGAAGCAGCACATGCAATGTTCGAAGACGTGTGCGGAAAGTTAATATATGAGGAAATGAACTGAAACAGGAAATGCTGAAATCCGCACAGCATGAGTGGTGAAGGGTCGCGTATAAAAGATATTTTGCACACCTCTGCTTACGTCACATAAGATTTTCTCCTGGAAACAAGACGAAGCAGTACAACCAAACAGCAAAATACCGAAATCGCCATGAAACCGAAATAAATTGTTCGATTTTTAATCTTACATTCACATTCTCACAGGCATTATTGAATATTGGGATGACTTCCGTTATCCGATCTCGGTTCCAGCGCTTGTGGAAAAGCTACTTTCTAGTGATTTTTGGAGTCTTGGTAAAGATTCGATAGCCTCAATCCCGAAAAATTTGATAATGTACTTTACTCTTGAAACGGCTTTTTTGCTTTTTCCGATATCAAATTTATGCAATCCAATCTTCTTCTGATTAATATAGCACACCATGAAGCACTTTTTTAACAACAAAATACAACACTGAAATCAGTGATATTTAAGCTATAGAATGATTACTAAATGCACAAAGGAAAACTCCGCTAATAAAAAAAGTTCCAAAAAAGAACACAATTCTATTTTTGTTGTTACAGCGCAATAGAAAAGCCGTCTTGAAAATAAAATACGTGGCAAATTTTCTGAAACTTGAGCTATCAAGTGACTACTGAGATTTTAGAAAACCGCCGAAAAATCACTTTTTCACAAGCGCTGGAGCTGGGAGAGGATAACGGAAAAAAAAACCGAGTGTTTATAGCGAAGTTTAAAAATAATCAGTTGGAGTGATGTCTACATATTCACTACCAGCCGTAATCCATCGACTGCACAAGTGATAATAACACAATATCACGTGCTATCACTTTGACGTCTCCCCATCCCTGCCATAAGTGGGTATAGTGCAAGGCGTGTGCCACCGATGGAGCAGCGATGCCGCCGAAACGTACGTATGCCATTGCGTAAAAACCTCGGAAAGGCTTCAGACATTCTCTTACAGTGAAAATGTTTACTTGTGGTCATTATTTGAGAAGATATTGTTATCAGAAACTGATAAAAAGTCTGAAAAATGAAAAATGTAGGTTCAACTCGCATAATAGTTAAGCTGTAATAGTAGGAATAGTAGGTGTTCAAAATCCATCTAGAGAATGGAAGTTGCGAAATGGCCCTCTCTAGAAACTTTAGGTCGCAGACATCTAGCTGCATAAGACAGACGCCATTTTACATGAAAACTTGCAACGCGTTAAGGAAAGCGATAAAGAAAAGTCGAGTATAGGGTCAAATATTGAGGAGCTTTTCGCATTTACCAATCCCCAAGGAATGCGTCATGCATGCTACTTCATCAAGCATCATTAAAGGTGATTGAGTTTATATCGAGCTTGCACAATGATTTGCTACGAGCTACCAGTATATCAAGTCAATGCTGCTATTCTCTCATACATGTCCGGCACCAATTTACCGACTTTGAAAAAGACAATATGCTTAACGAGCTAGGAGGTACACCGAACCAACTAACATACTTGAACAGCAGTACATTCCTCTCTGGTTCGCTACACGCGCTCTCTTCGCTATATCTAACTGGAAATATTAGCCAGTTATTCGAGAAGTAGATCAGTAGCGTTCTGAAAAAATCATCATATGTATAAAGCGGATGACCTCGAATGGAACTGTAAAAGCAATAGGAGGACATTGGGAAGGTCTTCCACAGTTCGTACTCAGGTTTTCGGGCAGCACTTCTACTTGCGTTTCCTATGTCTCGACAAAATGGATATTCCACCAGTTTCCTATTTTATCAGCATATCTCATTCATGAAAAATCATAGTACAAGCAATCCGTATAAAACCGGATCAGGCCGGTCAACTCACAGACATCGCTATAAGTGGCTCGGATTCCCAAACACACACGTGATATGTCAAAACGAAATTCGACCGATTTGCTTTAGAAAGCAGAGGACTATACAACATCAGTAACGACCATCTAACCTGGTTGACTTCCATTATTTCAGAGCCATTTAATTAGCCCTCGATTTTACAATGTAGCGGTCATTTGGTTTAAGCGCTAGCATAACCTTTGAAATTCTCTAGGAGTCTCATGGATGAGATTCATAAGAATTAGCAAAAAAATGCGGCTAGTCACATAAGCAATGAACGTATGTTTAGACAGGCATAGTTTATTTATGATGGCTCATAAACAAAGAACTAAAAACCGATAATCATTGAGGCATAGAGCGTTGGTTAATGAGACGAATTAAATGGCAGCTTGAAAATCAATAGAGTCTAATGGGATCAAATGGTTTTACATGTATTTAAAACATCGATAACAAAGAATTAAACGCATGCACAAAATGTAATAAACAGAATTACGAGTGAAAATCATCAATCCAAGAGGCATTCTTGTTTGTTCACATCTCCATATATATCCAATTTTGACACATCGAGCTGTTTCTTTTTTCTTGTTTTGTCCTTCTTACTACTTCCTAGGTTCATTATACGGACACAACCCACATACGGTTCTGAAACTTGTTCATTGCTGAGAAATGGCACGGAAAGTCACGAACGATTAATAAGAAGCAAGAGCAAAAATAATGACCACCTCTGGTCTCAATTCCCTTGCTGACCACAGATTCTGGCACACCACCCAGATAGATAGGATCTTTTGTTACGGTCTCGGGTTTCTTACTCTTTTTCATTATATTAAGATTGCTTTTTCCGTCCACTGTCAGTGTCATGAGATTCTTCTTTTTCATAATCTGCAAAAACATCCTTTACTTTATGAAAAATACTAAATGTTTCATAATCAGTGAAGCGAAACATTGATTGTAACGGGATTGAACATGAAGAGAAGAGCAGTGAAATGTGAACCAATGAAGAGATGCCAAGCGCAGAACAATTTTGGGATTTACTCTTCCTCATCTTGGATAAAGGGTATGCTTTCCTCTGTGAAATTAAGAAACATAGTGGCTTCATTTGTCCCTTTTGGCTCACATAATTCAGATATATACTTTTGATAAAGCGGCAAAAAACATGAGAGACCGGCGTAGATCCAAAGAATCTCCACGTATTCCCGTCATTTCAAAAACATTGTGCTAATTATTGCCGGAAATGCATAGAGCGTCACCTAGTGTTAGACAGGAGTTCAATCAACGTGAAGAAAACGCATCGTATATTTCCTGTGGACGGCAAAAATCCTATTCCCTTGCTTTAGATTGGCTTACACTATCCATATTCAAGCAGAAATTTACGCATGCATATATACACATTGCATTGTGCACGCCAAGGGTTAAAGATATTAATATCATTATGAAAGTTCACGATAGAATGCTTTGAAGTCGTCTCTAAAAAAATGAGTCATGGGTTCACCGAAATTTTTTTCAAGATGAGAAACTCAGAATATAACTCGCGGCTTGCTGCTGGAATTGGAAATTGCGCGAAATTCTATCAAAACAATTGAGTATTGAAACAAACTTTTATCGAATGCCAGTGTCCATCACATAGCGCATTTACAGCTGAGGGAGTGTGGATAAGAGTCTCAGCTCCTGCACCGCTATCGACAGTAAACTAAACGCATCGTTTTGAGAACATTACTCTGATCATTGGCTATGGAAATTTTTGAAATAAGTTACTTTGACTGAACCATTGAGAATCTGAACGGTGAGGTACTCAACGACTCCAACGGAAAATAATAGGCCATTTTGTGTACGTGGACGCACTTCCATTTCTGCTGAGAACAATTGTCCTACCTATAAAATCTGCTTTTTCGACGCTTTCGAAAATTACACAATTTGCAGTTACGGAAGAAATTTATTCGAATGAAATGTCAATGAATCGAGGAGCATTTTGCCCTTTTGTGTGAGAAAAACAGCGGATACATTTTGTGCGCAAAATACTATGTATGAAACGACTAACTAAAGTTGTCTACATTTGACCGATGGTATGCTATCGCTTATTCGCTGAGATCGAATCTGCTTAGATTTGCACCGACATGGACATTAATTTTGATTCCAAACAAAATAGAGAAGCGATACCTGAAATTCTTTTTTGAGAATGGCATAGCCACCTTCCTTTCCGAAGTACAGTCCGCTCTCAGTTCTAGACCGACACTCGCTAACTCCGTGCTCGCGAGACACCGTGTCGAATTTCTTCTCATTGAGTTTGAACTCGCGAATGCAACCGCCAAATTCAGATCTCACACCCTGGCATATGTTTGTGTGATACTCAGTGAATCACAACGTTTTCAAAACGTTTCAGACTAAACAGAGGCAAATGCTATCAACGCTTATTCTTCAAAGTACTATTTGCATAACTTACCGGTACAATCACTCTAGCGTAACTAGCTAGTTCATTTGGTATTCCACCAAGATACAGAGGAGGTTGAGTATCAATGGAATCAGTGCCGGCTAACACCTTCGCTTCTGCTGACTCTTCATCCACTACAAGAAAACCTTCGCTGCCTCGACGAGAAGCCTTCACTGAGTGCCAGTCACCATTAAGAATTGATCGATTCGAACGGATTACGCTCTAAATCGGACAGTCAAATCGGAAATCTTACGGTACATTTAAAGCGAAAACATTCGAATTAATGCAATTCTTCCTTGACAACATAGCGATAAGATAGAATTTTAGATACCTGACCAGATCCGGTATCAAATGACAACAAAAGGCGCCCATTTAGTAAGAACAATCCGATATGATCAGTGTGTTTGTCATTTGTTGCAAACAAGATAACTCCATTTGACGCTGTTGCACGAAGTCGAAGGGAGAATGTTCCACTGAAATTCGAAAGCACACAAATAATGATGAACTCCTTTTTACACAATTCAGAAGAAACATGGAAAATGAAGAGATCACTGCAGCTTGTGTTTAGAATATGTTAAACTCAATTTAGATAATTTTGGCGACTTAAGTCTTTCACTGACAATAGACATTGGTACAAGTGTAATTGTGGCGTTGAGCTTGCAATGATGCACCACCACCACTGATGAAGGGTATGAATCCAATGATGGATATCTAGTGATAAAAGTCTATTTAAATTAGTAGGGTTGTATTGTGTCAAAATTTTACTGATTCTGAGTACCTGATTCCTAAACAGCATTGCTACCTTTTGTTAAAAAATTGAGGCGTCGAGTTTGAATCGATTGCTCACAATCGTTCGTCCTCGTTATAAACCATAGTGTCCGCTGTCCATTGAGTGGAATCACTTTCAGAAGGGCTACTGTTGCAGTAGTACCTCCTGCAGGATGGAGTGCTCGGAGAAAAAAATTACTACCACCGGGAAGTAGGCATAACAGCCATTCAATATATTGTGACTTCGCCAAGTGAGGTTCTTCATTATAGCCGTTTTACACTAAAGAAGATTTGGGTCAAACAACAACATAGATAAACTCGCAGAAAAAAAAACTCGAATCATCGGCACTGAAGAGACGAAGACGTGAGCTGAATCACATTAGCTAAATAGAGTTCATTCGTGTTACACTCGCCTCGTGTTACTAGCTAGATCGTGAAAAAAACTATTAATGACTGATGATATCAAAGTTATGGAAAGTTAGTTCACAAATTATCACCTCATCAAATAACAGGGTTAAAAAAATTACCTTTTATCAAACGAATCTGGCACCACCTCATACTCCAAGCGACTATTCGGTAAGAGTCCGAATCGAGTTCCATCGCTATCCTCACTCTGTGCAGAGCGAGGCTCCGGGCGTAATGCACAAGCATCGTCAGGAACAGGCTGGAAATCCAGCGATCAGAACTTGATAGCAGTTCGAGAAATAGACATTTTTATCCATAGAAAAGATTGCATGAGTTAGGAAAGAGTTCCATCAAAAATGAAGAAGACTATCTGAATAAAAAACAAATTAGACTTCTATTTGCCACTTTTGCTCACAGCGTATTAATCCCTGTATTTTTTTTTTCTTGATAGAGGTCTTGAATTCTTATCACCAGCACAGTAGCATGCTAACTATTTGTCGTTGAGGCTGTTGCAGAGGTGATTGTAACATTGTTATAGAAGTGTTCGCGTTCACAAACAAGCGGGTTTAAGCGAGGTTTATACGACTGATATTTTTCTGACTGAGCTTTCTTTCCGGAATATCTAAATAGCCCGTTTGTGTATTTCCAGATCGTCAGGACACCACTAGTCGTCAAGACGAAACGTTGACTCTTCGAATAGCAACTACGCACAACGTAGGTAATCACTCTTCGGTGTTTATTTGGTGATTAGTAGTTACTAAAGACATGGCGAACTGAATTTACGACATCGTCGTTTTACTTTTTGACTTACAAAATGGGAAAATAGCTCAGGTGAAGGACTTGAGAGTCTCAAAAAAAAAATTCCAGAGCGTTGCAATTATCCTTCCGCGAGTAAGGAAAGTTGTATTTGCGGTGGTAAGAGAATTAAACCATTGCTTCAACCACTAAGAGGCTTACGAATACGGCAAGAGATTGAAAACCATGATTTTCGGTTGTGCTGAGAGTGGTAAGTGATGAAAGCTGCAGCAGATTTGTTATTGGTGCTGATGCCATCTTTTACTTTATTTGAGCTACATTGTTTCCTAACTTCTTTATAAGGAGTTTGTTTTCTCATGAAGTTTTTTCTCACAGAGTGTTATAAAGTCGCTTGTGAATCAATTGATGCAGAAAGCGTATCGATAGCGATGCTTTGGTTCGATCCCTTATCCCCACACTCTGTTGTAACCAATCGACGAACACCTCAATGAAGGCCTTAGCTCGACTACCTCAAACTTTACAAAGAGAATCGTTTTGACCAACATCACGGGACACTTATGAAGAAGACAAAATCCTTAAGCAACAGCCGAAGCAACGTTGTGAAAGTTTCGAAGACCTTGGTGAGGATGATTGAGATGGAACAAGAAGTGGTGGGACGCGCATTTTAAATTGAGATAAAAATTCGTATAGGCTCAAAAAAGGCTCTGGCAGTCGTAAAATCGGTGTTTGAAAAGTTTCTTAAAGAGAGTTTCGACGCGACATTGACATATATATGGATTTCTCAAAATTGATAGCTTTCCGTTGATTGTAGTTGTAAGCACTTCCCATGATACTCTACGAGTGCAAAGATAATGAAAACAATACAGTGGCTTCTCAAGTGAGAATTGATGCAAATAATACATGGTTTAATTTTGCCCGATAATAATCGAATATTATTTTTTGAACACAAACAGTTCTTCGAATATAATATGATGCAAAAATATTAAGCTTATTCTTTAAAAAAAAAATTTCCGTCGTCGCACACACTGTGTAAATCCCAGCACTTTTTGCATCCGACTCACTTCCTTGTTTCATTGTAGTCATCCTCCAGAAAATAAACTGGTTCTTTCCGTTATCCGGATACAAATGAATATTTAACCTTATTCGCTGGACAGGAACTTCTCACAAGATTGTTAGTAATCATTCTAAAGCTTAAATCCCTACCTAGAGTCGTACGTGACCGATTTCTTGGAAGGCCCTTATATAAAGCTGTGAAATTCAGATTCAATTAAACTTATGTTTCACGTGGTTGCGTAATTCAACTACTACTAAGACGGAAGCACGAAAAGCAGATCAGCCTGTAGAGAAAATGTTTTTATATTAAAGTAAGACATTTAATTTGGAGCTTCCTTCAAAACAAAGAAGAAATTTCTGATTGAATAGCAAACATCGCACTCTCATGTGAGAAGATCGATTAATCATAGCGCCGGCTCCCCTTACCGCTTCACCCCGTGACCCGTGAATTGGACAAAGAACACATGAACGCGCGTGTGAATCAATCTTATTCTCCCTGATACACTGCAGAGAAACGGTTTCTCCAGAAAATAATGATACCGTTAGAGTCCTTAAATCTTACGCTACCGAAGATTACCAATAATCTTAAGGGAGAACTTGGTCCGGCGAGGTGTTAACACAAATGATTTCATTCTCCTACAGCGCTATCAAAAGAGCTTTCCAAAAAGCGAACAAATTTTTAAGTTTTTCAAGATTTGTGCTATCGAGACAGTACTAGCAGGCTAGGGAAGGAGCTCTGTTTAGCGAAATATAAGCGAGATAAGAAAGATGAGACATGGTTGTGTAAGACACTACTTTATTTTGAATTTTACAGCGTTACAGAAAGCCGTTCGAGAAACCGGTCACGTACGGCTCCATGAGATCTAAACTTTCGGATGACTGCTAACACTCCTACGAAAACTTCTTGCTTAGCGAGTAGAGTCGTTTCCACATTTGTTTTTTGAATAACGGAAAAGAACCAATAAACTCGATAAGCTCAAGTCTCGTTCCAGCTTCTGCTCAAATTTCGTCTTCGTTAGAATGTCGAGAATGTTGGTTGAGACGACTCTCCTTGTGACTTTTGAATTATGCAACCGCAGGTGTTGGCATGCGGACTTACTCGTTAATGAGCAAATAGTCAGATCATGTCTCGTTGGGCCGTGCATTATCATCTACAGCTGTAAGACTCTCCTCCCCACCTTTCCTCCACCCCTGTCCAAAAAGTACACTGTTTTTCACAAAATATGCAGCAATGATTAAGTTTTCTTCTGAATTTACCTTACTGCTTCTTGCCTATCTATAACATTGCTGCTACTATGAATCAAAAATCATCGTGACATCGATTTCACATAAGGCAAAGAAAAAAATAAAAACTTTGTCTACTATTATGAACCTACTGATGCTTCTGTGGACGCAGCTACAGTTGTCATTATGCTTCTCACTTGAGTTTCCGGCTGCTATAACATGAACTATTTCAGTACAAGATTTTCCAGAAAAATAAATTCCTTTGCTGAGGTATGATAGTTCAATGAATAATAACAGTAAATCACCTTAGATCCTGCGATAGAAGGTATCTCCGACGGTGATATGGTTGTTTTAACAACATCAGCGGCTAATGAACATCCAATCAATGACACTTCGTGAATATTTGCCTAAATCCAGTTCCACAGTATTACAGCCATTGATAACTTGAGCTTTTGAAAGAATCTTGTTATAACTAAAAGAAAATTATTGGTTTTTCAACGAGAACTTTTACTTTTGTGTACCTTAGCGAAATCTAATAGTTCTCCGTTGTATGATACATCACCAATACACCCAATGAATGACGATGTGCCGTGACGGCCAAAAAGAATTTTGACCATCTCGTCTGGCGACTAAAATAAAGTAAACTTAGTAAAAAATGCGGTGAATCTAATCTGAAAGCAATCAAAGCGAGAGGGTAGGAATGGTTCATTGTGCCATAATTGCCTAACCGGGCTGAAATTTCATTTCTTAATCAGAATTTTCTAAGCCGTTCAAAGGTCTGGTATAGCCCCCTTCTCAAGTGCCAAAAATGTTGAGCGCTAAACAAAACTGGCTTCAGTGTGGAGATGAACCCGCGTCTCAAGCTTATCGCATTACATCGGTCACAACAAAATACTTGATCACGTCTTCCTATTTTTTTTAATGCAAAAAACGAACGAAGGGCATCAAAGATTTCTATGCTGCAGGTTTCACGCAATATATGAAGACTGGATAAAGTAACAATACACTTGCAGGTAGTCAGACGAATAGATTGAATGTGGTTGCAACTAGGACGATGCTTTTACAACTGGAGCATTAAGTTACTAGGAGATAAAATTCTTATTTAGTAAAAATTATAAATTAGTATTCACCGCTGGCAGCATGAAATATTGGCCGATTTTTTTATCTGATAGACGATTTTTAATAACTGAGCTGTCAATTTATGAAGAAAATGAAGCTTTACGTCATATTATTTTTCATTACCGCCAAAAAAAGTATTACCACATCATCGCCATTATTCCTTCGGACCTCCTTAGAGTGCAGATCATCAACATCAACACGCAAAGTCTCCTTGGTTTTACGTACGGACACATAATGCCATTGTTCGTCTGCGGCTGAAGTCATTTCTAGCGAAGCCTCAAAAGGAGAGGAAGCAGAATTACTTATAAAGTACGCCACTGATTGGAGAAATTATGACGGAAAATTTAGAGACATTGATGAAAATATGAAAGAAGTTCTTGCTAGACTTAATTATTATCCGTATCACCTTATGAGACGAGATTAACAGCATTAAGCTAAACGAGTCACTTCTCGTTAAGTTCTGCAACTCCCAGAGTTCCTGTCATAACCGCTAGTAAGAAATGTAAGGCTCACGTGATAGCCAGGTAGTGATTTTTGTGAGCAATAATGGGCATCTTGTGAATAGATGTACTAAAAGTACCGCATCCCTTTTCTACAATCAATGCAACAATAAACTTTACCTTGTCATCACCGGCAAAAGCAACAAGCATGCCATCTTCGATTTTTAAGGAAAGCAGATCATCTTCATCGGACTGTATTGTCAGTAATGCTCCTGTGGAACGGCGAGTTTTAAAACGCAGAGACACGTCCAACTCGTCAGCCGCTCTTATATTCTCGAAAACTGCCGACGAACGATCGAATAAAATTGACACCTGCAGTAAGCAGTTCAGCCAAAATAAGTTCGAAAAAAACGCAGTTAACAGTCCAGATGTCTGCCATTTCAGATGCATTTTTTAATGGTAAGATAAATTATTCAGAAATCAGTTCTAATGTTTTGCAATATGTTTCTCCCCACGACAGGGTGGAAATGAATAGTTTTGAGGCGCTGACAATAACTGTGCAAAGTAAATTTTTTAATTGGTTTTGGGAAAAAAGCTTACATAAGACACACACAATCATAGCTGGTTAAAAAATTTCGACAAATATAAAGATATATGTGATTTTGACTCACCGTGTTTACAGTCTTCAATGCGCAAGCGTTTCTAACACCTTTACTTGCGTAACTGGCGTACAAATTTATTTCATCTGAGCCCAGACGAACAGACTTGATACAACCACGGAAAGGCTCGATAGTGAAACGCCTATAGATGAGCAATGGATGAAACTATTTGCTTTGTTATTTCAAAGTATTTCTCAATTCTGTGAACGTTTAATAGTTTGCGCTCTCATGAACACGACTCACGTATTTACACCGGCCGGTGTTCCTCCAATGTACAAGAATTCGGTGACGCTTAATTCAGACATCTCTCCCGGTGCATCACTCTCAACCACCTAAAACTAGGAATTCACAATATTAAGTGGGGATAGAACTCTTGAACCTCTCAGTATGCCATGAGGACCCAGCTAAGAACTTTATTCTGGACTGTAGCCCCCATCGCTCATACAATAAGTTGGAAAAACTAAGATTTCTAAAGGAAAAAATCTAACCACTATTTACTCGGAACAAAACGCAAAATTCATCGTGTATACAATTTGTTTTAGACAAAAAATTTACCGTAACACCATCGACATTCATTTTGATATGTCGCTCATCTCTCGCTATCTCTAAGTTATGCCACTGTCCGTCGTTATAGACTACGGTATGCGCAAGCCATTGTGCTACACCGGATCCGAAGTCTACGGACAACTTGACTGCGCCTGCTGACAATTCCACAGCAAAGAAATCACGCTGAAACAGAAGAAATTTCTCAAGTTAGTGAACGATCCTATTACTACTTACATCTTTTCCCATAAAGAACAGTAAGCCATCTGGTGAAAAAGTGAGAAACGACAAAGAGAAAACGGCCCGTTTACGAGGATTCCAATATCCCATTTGATAAATCAAATAACCATCACCATTTAGTGAAACCCCTGAAATAAGAATGCATTGCACGATTGGCATCAAATTCAAACGCAGTCACTTATTCTACATTATACTATAATTGAATATCAATGTGATTATGATATGCGCCTAATTCATAACAGTAGAAAAAGACTAGGTAAATAAACACCTGACTGCTCAGTCAGATCCTTTGTTCCGGGACGTGGAGCAGCTCCTCGAACATTTACAGCGCCGCCGCTCTTCGCATTCCACAGTCCAACGGGTTCGCCATGAAGAGTTAGGTCTTCAATATCGCCCACAAAGTGGCGATTCCGAATTTCTCTCGCAATCTGAATTAGTGATCAGTGTATCATAAACAACTATTACAAAACCATTGAGCACAAGCCTACGAGAGACGTTCGTTACCGCATTTGAGATCATATTAAGTTCACTAATTCTTTTTGTTCCATTCTACATAGTCCGGTATCATAATCTCACTGTGCGGATCACAGAATCTCTAGAATTTCATTCGTTTCTTCGCACTCATCGTCCTCATAGTCTTCAGATAGTTCATGTTTTTGTTTCAAGTGTTGCGCGAGCTGCTAGTCTTCTTCACAAATCTCGCAGATTGTTGGTCGAGTCGAATCTCTCTGCATTCATGAGGATATACGAACTGAGGCGTTTTCAAGTGAATACAGGAAATGTGAGGTAAGGAGTCTAACAGCACTTTGTTAATAGCCTGTATCACTAGCTACTCGGCAAGGACCATCTTCCTTCCCAGTCTAGTAATTGTTGTTTTTACATATTTTGAACATCCGTGTTGTGCTAGTGGAGTGGATAGTTGAAGAGTTTCAGAACATTTTTGTTGATAGAGAATTAAAACACTCCTCAGAGTTGTCTACCTTTTATGTACTTAGAAGGCATTGTATTGGCCACATATGTTGCATAACAATAGTAAGTGACTGAATGCCTATCTCTTGATTTATCAAAACTGTCGAAACGTAAGACCTTGCTTCCAGCGGGAATCCCTCCAACAAACAGCCGACTCATTGTTTGATGCAGATTCAGAACATTTTTGTTGCCGTCTGCCATTCCTTTTTTGTCTCCTCAACCTAGAATTATGAAAGATTTCAATTACGGTGGAGATAAATTCGGGATTTGGAAAGTTGAGGGCTATATGGATATATATGAAGTTTCTCCTGCTTATGTTACTATTCGGAAATTATGCTACAGATCTATGCGTAATTGGATGCAACAGTTGGAGAATGTAGATTTGCTAATGGAAATAATACAAAAATATCCCAAATAGTACCACGTCACTGATCGGCTTGAACAGTCTTACGGTAGCCGACCTGCCAATTCGTTCAATGGAGAGTCGTCGCCATTGGCTGTCGGTGACATCGCTGGAAAAAATTGGCTATATTATCAGTACATCTTTAGAGCAGAGCTTCTCTGCAATGTCCTTTGAATGAAATGTAATCCTTCTATATTATTAACGTTATGTCATATCAACTCACGTGTTCAATCTGATATTAAGAGGCTTTTCCCCAAGATCGATAATGATTTTCGGTCTACCATTTTCAATTTCTACAGCGATATAGTCGTCTGTAGGTACTGCACGTGTTCCTGCAGACCCTTCTTCGTTGCCGAAGAAGAGAGGAATACCTGAACAGATTTCAAAAAATAACACGTGTTGAGAAAATAGGCAAACTGAGCTAAGAGATGATCGCAAGCTGAACAAAACATAGTAGGAAAAAAGCAAAACATGTGGAAACTAAAGATGTAAGGAAGACTTGTAGCTATGAAGAGTTACTTATATAACTAAGAGAACTGAGTGGTGAACAAATTGTTTATCCGACCAAACGTGTTGAAGATTGGTGGCTGATAGCTAACATAGAGATGTTGAAGAGTGAGTGGTCGGTGGTGCTTCAGTGGTGTAGTGGTAGAGCACGCGTCCCCGGATAGGATGAAACGTGGGTTCGATTCCAGCCTGAGGCCATGTTTTTGTTCACCACTCAGTTCTCTTAGTTACATAAGTAGTATCATAACACTGCGAAAAAGCAGTGAAAATACTATAATTTTGAAGTATTATGCTATAAAGAGTTTTAGCTGCACAAAACTAAATTATTCAAGGAAGGTGATATAATTTCTAGTCCATTTATTGCTGATCTCTTCATTAATTATAGAAACCACTTTGAAACCACTTCCTACCCTACCACATATATCGGGGCGGGGAGGGCCATGGTTAGCAGTGATGCGGCTTATCAGAAATGAAAGTGATAGAAAAGACGTTGGTTCAACCCCCTCCACAAATCTCTTAGAATCAATCTGAAAACGCCTTAGGGCACTCCTTAGCTTGGTTACTTCCATGACTGCGAAGAGAATCGCTTCAACTAGCATTCTGCGACACTCATAAAGAAGGCGAAATCCTTAAGCAGCAGCCGAAAAAAACTCAAAAACTTTCATGAAGGATGACTGCGAGGAGACGAATCGAGTTGAAGAAGCGCTGGTTCGTTTAGAAATAAATAAGAATATAATCTTCATAAGACCAAATACAGATTTAGTCACACTTCTCAAAAACGTGAAGTTGATTTGGAGAAAAATAAATGTGGAACTGAAAGCTAATGAAAACGAACCATTGTCTTTTTCTGTACGAAAATAGAAAGAAATATCTGTATGTGCAGCAGATCTCGCAACTTTATGAGGCATTGCAAGGTCAAGAGAGCTTCCGCGTTCGAAATGTGCCCCAAGTTTAATCTAAATAGCACTCTATGTAAAACAAGTAAAGAAAATAGAAGGATAAGCACACCGACATTTTTTTCAATTATGGCATATTAAACCAAACGATCAATGACCCGTCTTGACATACTGCTCTTCATCAACCTTGTCGGAACGGGATGTATCACTTTGGTTAGACAGTTTGCTCGAGACCTTTCCCGTTGCGAAAAATTTTTCCCTTAAACTCTTGATAATTATTCAAAAGCGTAAATCACGATCATTCCATTGTTGGGTTGGTTTCTGAGAAGCCTTTCCTACTGTACTGTAGGAACAAAGATTATACTATGTTCCATACTCGGTTTGCATTGTTGCTCTTCTAGTGTGCGGATGACTTTTCGCTGGGTTTCTGGTAGTCGTTCGATTGCTTAAATCTCGATAGCTTCAACTCTTAGATTCAGTTTGAAAATCAGCAAAGAGCTCCGCAAGAGCAAAACGAATATCACAATCTGCACTCGGTGTTTTCTCCGCGGATAAGAATTATACATTCACGGAAAGTATATGACCATGTAAAGAAATTTATGGAGTTTCAAAGAATACGAAAAACCTAAGATTTTTTAGAACGAAAACCCTTGTAACAATAACAAAATCGGGGCCACTTACAAATTGTGCTATACCCTCGATCAACTCCCGTCCCAAAAGGGTTAATTGTCAAAACTGAAGATGAAAGAAGAACACCTACTCTGTTAGCCGCGTCTCTGACGACCGCTATCATCTCCTTAATGGACGCCAATTTTTCCGAGCACAATTCAACTTTGGCGGTACGATTACCAGCCATGTGTCGCATGTTTTCGTAGGAAGTCATCAGACGTGGAACCAGTGTTGACAGCTAGTAATGGGAGTAGGAATATGCTTATTGACACTGCTATTCAACTTTGTTAGTGAAAATATTCTCATAAGCAAAAAACAAAAGCAAATATTCTCATAAGTCACAAAATAATTCTCTGTTAGAATTTTTCAATCAAAGAAGTTTGAATTAATTTATCTGCACCTCTCTGATGTTGCTTCTTGTCTTTTTAATGCCTTGTACTGCTTCTGTAGCATCTGAAACCGCCTCATCCGTTTCTGACTTCAGCTGCGCTAGATTATCTCTTGTTGTTGCCAAAGTCTTCAAAAAGGTACTATTTATTCTCCTTAGAAAAAAAGGAATGAGAGGAAGAAAGAACAAAGCAAAGAGGCTTTTTCCGCTCACATTATTCGAGTCAGCAAGAATATTGTTCACGTTTTTCGCAGTAGTTTCGATACCAGCAAATGTGGACTCGTTTAATGGGGTTGTAAGGGACGACCGGATCACATCAATAGTACGACGCATCCCCTCCACCACTGTAGACAGCTGGAACAAATCATACAAATATTTTATCGATACATATGAATATATATAGCGTGAGCAACTCGTGTGCCATGAGCACTCATGGTAAGGATATTAACGTCCCTTGCAATGCGCAATCCACTTACTGCACGATTTTGAGCTCAAATCTATCAAGCGGATCTTTTTTACAAAGTTTCAGCATATATTTCAAAATTTCGATAAACTATCTTTAAACGATCAAAAACAATAGGAAAACATAGTTTAGCTCAACATTCTCATTCACCAAAGGTTTCAATAAGAAAATTCATTTCAAGAAATTTTGTCACTTACACGCTCAATCGTCTTATCGGTTGCGGCTACCTCTTTTTCCAGGGCATTTAGAGTGTGCTGTTGCAAATTTGACGTCTGGTCAAGCAATAAAGTAGAACTATTCAGAGCTTCTTTCACGCGATCTTTCTGAAATAAACCAGCACGTTCCAGAAAGCTGACAAGTGAAAAAGAGGAAGGAAAACTTGTTGACATTTTCGCGTAAACCCTCGCTCAGCTTCAAAATCTCATTGTTAGTCCATTCGGCTTTTTCACGGGCATTAGTTAGAGAATTCGTGAGATTCGCGTATGCTGTAGCAGCTTCGACGGCATTCTGAAACCAGAGATAACCAGCGCAGAAAAGAAGGCTCACAGGGATCCAAAAAATGTCAAATTCTGGGAATCAAAGGCAAAGTAGGGATATATGAAACCTGAGATTCCATTCGAGCGGTTCCGAACGTTTCCTTTAGATGTAAGGCCTCCGTTTCAAGTTCTCTAACTTTCGAGTCTACTGCTTCCTTGAAAGAGAATCTAGAGTTATGACAAACACGCTCATCAACAAAACTTTCAAAAATTGTCTACTGCAAGTTTTGAAGACTACGCTTTCTCGTTAACAGCACAGTCCAATGAATCTTCCAATAGTCTTTACCTTGTCAAACACTGTATTGCGTTTTCCCCTCTTCGTCTCTGTTGCTTCAGCAAGTTCGGTGCGAACCTCTGCCAGATTTGCCACTGAATTTCCAACTGCCTCAAGAGAGTCCTTTGCTTGCTCGGTAAGATTTTTCACCTTCAATCAAAATCTAACCTAATGGCTGGCTTTCCATAACAAAATTGCTCAAAACAAACCTCCAGCAATAATCCGCTCACGGTCTCACGTTCATCAACAGCTTTGTCACGCCCATCCAATAGTGCTTTTACTAACCCCTCTAGTTTCAATGTCGACAGTCGAGTGACTACCTAAGAATTCAGTGTTTATGCACACTTATCAACACGCTCAATCCTTCATTACTATTCGAAATCAAAAGATATGATGAATTATAGCATCAAAAAACTGCTTTAAAAGTCGCGTGATAAAGAATTCTTTGGACAAATTTTGAATTTTATCTTTATTCTTCTACAAATTCGTTGTATAAGTAGGCTTTTTGGAGATAAGGAACATATGAATGAAATTCTAACTTACATCATGCGACTGATCTGAATTTGACCGAGACTCCTTTAGCAGCTTTTGCGCACTGCTCAAATAGTCGACAAGTTTATTGTTCTGGAAAACTTATTTAGAAATTTTGTCACAATCAGAGCTCCAGTACGATAACACCACTACCTTTCTCTGAACAGATTCTATCTTTTTTCTAAGATTTCCCATGGTTTCTCTGCGTTCTCTCAACTTTTCCTCTAGCGGTGCTAGTTGCGCCGGCATCTTGGTAAGCAATGCTGGACTACTACCACTGAAGTATACCATACAATTTTTCTTTAAAACTTGCGGCAAAAAGATAAAAGATCTAAAAAAGATAAGCGAAACAAATCAAATGTAAGCTGAAATCTTTATATGCGTTTTTGTGAGAAGTGGATATTTTTTTTCAATTCAAGGTATATTTAGGGACGAATCAGCCGTAGTATAAGCGATGACTCTATATTGTTTTATATTCCATACTATTTTTTACAAAAAAATAAATTCCCGGAAAGGACACCTTGTTGAGTGAAATAACTAATAAAAACTAATCTCTATCTCGTAGAAATTATTTTTGACTTCTAAGACTATCATATGTTCTCTATGTTATTTGCCTGATATTTCACAGAGCCAAATTTTGTTCCTTTTCCAATTGAGTTACGATAGTATTCTCAAATATTGTAGCTTTGCTTAGGAAAGATGTAATAAAAAGATTGTAGCTTCGAAACTCTGACACTGATTAAAATTTTCTTCAATAACGCCCGGCTCCCACGACTTTAGGCAGCCAAAAATGTTGAATGAAAAATGAAACTTAAAATTAGGCCAAGCATCTTCAAACTTATATCATGGATTTCTGCGCTCAAAATGTATTTGTCCCTGACAAAATCGTAATCACACTTGAGGAAAAGATGACCACATCAAGAAAGTAATTGTTTAAGGAAAGCGCCATTACAGTTGTCTAACGGTTCTGTTTCGCGATAGGGTTAAAAGTGTCTGTTAATACTCTCGCTTCACTGCGCTTTCATCTAACGGAGATTATAATAATTTTATTAATCTTAATTTCACACACATATCGCCTTGTTCAGCTGACATATTGAAATCATTTTAAGTCTACATACACGCGCTGCAGGCTAATAATTGACTAATTGATTATTTGCTATTGATGCAATGTTTTCAAAATCGTTCATTTGCTCAAGTTTGACATACATTCTTCAGAACCCTCAAAGGACTCGCATAGCAATTTACAATAAGTAGAGCACTCCTTGATAAGCTAACTAATTCATTTGCTGTTAGATCGGTCTATTTTTTTCCTACAGAAAAGGATGATGTGTTTGGTCCATTAGCCAATTTGACAACCAGTTTGTAATGATTTGGTCAATAGATGACTAACCAAAAGGATGACAAGAGAAAAAGAATGAGAATTTCAACAAACTAGAAATGCCGGAAAATTTCAGTTCTATTCAGCACCATAAAACACTGAATCATTTGCTGATAATGTACTAAAAATAATGCGTCCATGAATTATAACGATTAAATGTTGAGTTTCCAAAATTTATCAGGCATTTTCCTTCTTTTACCGAAAGTCTTATTCAGAACGCTAATTAGCGTATGGTATAAGGTTCAATCCACTGATCTCACTCAACTACTCTCCATCGTATCAGCTTGAGCTTTACTCATCACAATGAAAGACATTTCACTAACGCTCTTAGAGCCTTCTGTTCTTGTAGAGTTTCTTCGGCATTTTTCAACCATATCGGATCAATAACTAGCGCAGTTGAGTGACTTCCGAGGGAAACCACTAGATTTTTTGCTAGATCTACTGTTCCAGAGGCAACCTGTAAACAAATAAATAATGAATGATAGAAACGTGGGTCTCGTGATGATAGGGCTGCAATGTTCCAAGAGCATTGAGAAAGTTGAAGGAGTACAAAGAAGAATACTCCACAAAAACTCAATAATATACTCAGAGCTGATAATGTTCATTTCCAAATATGACTTCCCTTCGAACGATTATCGATTATAGTGGTGACTGTTTTCTGCTCCGGCTTGAAATCGAAAAGTAACTTTTTGCTCGAACACACTGCCGGCTTATAAACCTAAGAGATGAGGCATCGCGATAGCAATGAATAATCTTAGGCACCACTAGTTCAAAACCGCTCATATGATCGTCTATGTACAACAAAAAAGCGTGTACTATGCCCTAACAGTAAAGACAGTGACTGTCGAAGTACGGGCACGGTTTAGTCAATCTCATATAAAGCGTTCAGCGGTGAATAAGTCCGGCGAAACGGGTAGGCAGTCTGTGTCCGTATAAAAGAACACCTAGACAGCAAAGACAAAACTAATTCGCAGATCTCATTAGGAGCGCATAGGGGCATAGACGCGTAACGGGGAAAACCTTAAAGTAGAAATAACCATTTTCGCGCAGGAAAATGAAACCTCAGTGCGCAAAAAATCTTAACTTGCTTCTATATTTAGAATCCAAAAATGAATTGAAAAGATGAGTGCCTCATCAGCACGCGTGATTTTGAGCTACATTTAGGATCGCTTTTGTGGATCTAAGGTAGGCGCACACATCGTCCATGTAAGACTCAGTGCAGTTGGTCAACATATTAGCTAGTGGGTCATGAAACAACACAAAATAGTATCTATTGGAACTAATTGCTATACACCTAACATTTGCGTCATCTGTTGTGGTTATGAAAGTGTTTAGCTAAGTGGATTGCATGTCATTTTGACTCCTTCAGGCTCTGAAGAAAACGGAACCGCCGGAAACTTAAGCCACCAAACTGTCTATAGTGCACTGTCAATAATGTACTGAATAAATCGCTTGTTAAGAACCTTGTGTCCGCTGAAAAAGAAAATCACAAATTTACTCGATCATTGCCGAGTGATCGATAGTCGAGTCTGGGAATGTGACATCACTTCTGTTCAATGGAAAAATGTTCCATTAATCTCTAGTGGAAGGTGCAGAAAGAACTGCCTGGACTATGATAGATTCTACCGGGGGACTGTGGCCGAGTGGCTACTGACGCCTGACGTGTAACTAATCCTACAACCTCACCACTCTCCTGCAATCAAAAACGGACACCCTGCGGAAGGTTCCAGCCTGGCTATCCACTAGAGTGGAAGGAGATATGTTCGACAACTATTTTAAGACGTTCGTGAAGTAGGTGAAATCCTTAGGCGAGCGAGGAGGCAAGTCGAATGCTGGAATTACTGAGGCTTACAAAATAGTTTTAAAAAACTGTGATATGGGTCAATTACAGTGACAAAGTTTTATTTTATGAAGTTCAGTTGATTCAGTGAAGTTCATAAGGTAAACACAATCCTCGAACAGCGCCCGAAGCAAGACGCAAAATATCTGAAGACCTCTGTAGAGGTTAATACGAGGAAACGAGCCGAATGCAAGTTCTGGGCTAAGCAATGTAAAACTGATTGCGAATCATGCAGAATAAATTATTTTCAAATCTCACCGCTGCACGCCTTCGAATGTCTTGAAGGATTTCTCCTGCAGAATCCGTCACATTCATTATCCGTTCCACATCTTCACCTGTCACCGCTACAGTCCTAAAGAGCAACATCATTTAGTTTCTCACTCCGCAAGCGTTTACATGAGTAACTGAACGCATGACGGCATTGCTTGCTTCAAATTAACCTTTCTGCAGAATTAAACAGTAACGACATATTGGTGAGGGTAGCTCGTGCATCACCAATGAAATTGTTGTATTCCTGTTGAGAAAGAAGTTCGGCTACTTCCTTAAACACGACTATTTTGTATGGAATCTATTACAGATAAAATTTCAAATTGCCCTATCAACAGATAAGAAGTGAACTATGCAAAATAGTCAGATTCATCTGCGCCAGGGTATCAATCATTGAAAGTGAAGGCTCACCGTGTACTTCATTACATTCTTGGAATTGCGGCTAAGTCTGGCTCCAACAACAGTAGCTGAAGAAATATTTCCAATCGAATTATTCAGATGTTGAATATGGATCCCAAGATTATCTGCATCGGCTACAAGATGATGAACGCATTCGTCACAACCTTTAAAATAGAATTTTATCATCCTAAAATTATTTAGTGAACGTGATTTTTTTACAACAGAAAATTCAGAGAAGATCCTAACGTCGACATCCGTGAGTGGGAATCCTTAGGTAAGATTTTAGACACTGATCACATCGAGGTCCTGTGGCCCCTTCTTGACAATGGCATTGTCCAGTACGTACATCACACACCGTTCCCATTGACAGATCGGCTTCACAGTCGCATTCTTAAAATCTCAGACTTACGACATTCATCTATTGATTGTTTCATACATTTTGAGATTGAGTAATAGCAAAGCTAGGCAGATACTCGATGTTGTTCGTTGGGGAGATGTAATACGTTAAAAAGAACAAATACTCGCTCAAACTTGACAGTTCTAATAGTGGCATGTTGTTGAGGTTATACAAGCTAACTGTATAAAAGCTGAAACTCAAGGTGCTGATCAACCGTGAGGGATCCGCAGTGCATTCGTCTCTCGTGAACCTTGTCGCTTGAGGTGACGGAATGCATATTTGGCCTTTACGCTGACTCGTGGCGGTTTATTTATGTATCAAGCAATGCTGCTTTCCTTCCAGGCGGGTCTGGTACCAATTACCGACCGCGGAGGGATGTAAGGCTTGGTGAGCCTTGAGTAACAACGATCGAGCCATCGACCACATGTGTGTCGCAAACACCTCTAACCACTGTGTCATACGCTCTCAGCTAAACTGCAAACAGCGGCATATATACACTTTATGATAATTAAAATTAGGTAAATGAATGAAAAGAGTGGCAGCATTCTACAGATGTTAGCAAGTTAAAAAGTCCATAGATTACTGATCACTGACTCTGACATCCATATTCGCCGTAATTCCAAAATCCGTGTTTCACACTGTTCACATCGCAGTCCCGTTGTGCTCCAGGTCGACAAGGACACCTGACCAATTTCTGAGTGACATTGGCGTAGAAGACGATGCAATACCACAATGGCAAGGATAACAGCCGGTACAGCGAGAAAATCCCCAATGGTCCGGCTACAAAAACAACTATGATACCAAAATCCGTGTCTGGCCAAAAATCGTCTGAAGTTTTAAGCGATTAATCACTATCCCAGAACAAGAAAGTGTGATTTTTTTGCTTCGGAGATAAAGATCATAAGGCAATACATATTACTTACAGCGCATTTTTTCACAATTCGTCCCTTCAACATTTGGCTTACACACACATTCGCCATGAAGATTGTCACATGACTCCGATCCACACTTGTCACAGAAACATTCTGTACAATTCTTTGCTGTTATTGCATCTCCGTAGAACCTTAAACACTCATATTTTACAAATAACTGCATTATCAACTAAACTATAACTAGAGCACGACTAAACAGCATCGAGATTTACTGAACAATAACGAACTACACGAAAGCAATCCAATGCTAATCCATCTAAGGTTATGACGGTGTGATAGTTTAGAGAATATCCAGAGAGAATGTTTAAAGCCTTTCAGAGGTTGACATGGCATATCCAATGGGAAGGCTCACGATTCGGCGTTCGCGCTAGCCTCATCAGGCCAAAGGCCTTACGGCTTACCCGTAATATTAGCAGCGGCGCCGCAGATATATCAGTCTAGACAAAGTGAAATAACACTTGATGTTGCGGACCAGATTGATTTTCAGTCGACGGCTTACTGTAGCTCTTACTACTAGTAGCAGTGGCGCTGAAGATGTATCAATTCAGTAGGGGTAAGTCGTAATGCTTATGGCTCTGATGAGGCGAGAGAGAATGTCGAAACATACGTCAGCCCACTAGATATGCCATACCAGCCTTTCAAAAGCTTGAAATATTCTATTGAACCATATTGAAATTCTATTTCGTAGCAGTGGTGACTCTTAGCATACACTAATAAACAATGTTTCGACACATGTTAAGCGAGAAATGTGCTGTGTAGATGAATATAGAGCTATAAAACTAACCACTGTGCACATAATTCACATTTTCTACCACCAGTGTTTCGTTCACAAAGTAGCAATCACCAGTGTTAGGGTGACATGCACGCCAATCGGTTAGATTGTTATTGTTTGTTACAATCACAGGTTCACATGAACCACCCTGTCGTTTGCGGATCGCCAAAGAAACCAGCTGCACATCTAAAAACTTAATATAAATCAATAGTACTTGATTTTTCTTGAAGAAAGAAATCAAAACCTTACGTTGCTAGAAAAGTATCTGGGAGATAATAAAAATCAAGCAAACCTTTCACAACGCTCTCTCCAATATATCCATCCTTGCAATTGCATGACAATAACTGGCCGTATTCAGACACCTTCAATCATATTTTAAACACCATAAAGTACTTGTAGACTCGAGATTCAACAGGATCAGAGGGTCTTCTAACATTAAAATTCTCATTATAGAACGCTGGCGCTCATATACTATAGCTATTGTATTTATAAGCTATATGGCATACACAAAGGGAGGAATAAACTATGGGGTATTAGATTTCCTATTATGTTCTGTAAATAAAATAAACGAACGATCAATAATGAAACATCTCCATGTGATACTTATTACAACCACGTCATATTTCTTCCACTATTTTTGCACCTTTTGAAGTCAACCAGGTAGGAAGGAAAGAAAATAAACTCATACTTCGCATCCAGTTGCGAAATTGTTCGTAGGCGAAAATGGGCACTGACAAGGCATACACGAATATGGACTGCCATCAGTAGCAGTTCCATAAAATCCTTCTTTGCAGAATTCACAATGATCACCGTACGTGCTGTGCTGACAATCGTAGCAAACACCTGCAGAAGTTACACAAATCGCCTCCAAAAGTACCTATTTAAAATCGTTTATACATTATCAATCATCGGAAGCACAAAATGTAGTCATATGACGATATCAAGCTTCACTCAGGACAGATTTTTCATGTCAAATAAACTAGCTGACTTTGAGGACTTTTTTCATTCCGTATAGATCACTTAGAAAGGTTGAATTTTTGGAAAAAATGAGAGGATTCAACGCGCTCTTGAACACGCCCACATTTTTGTTGAAGGCGCATCGCATTAGCGCTTTCAGCTCAAGTCTCCCTGAACGTGGCCCGCTCATTCCTCATATTGTTCAGTCCATATAGTCAAGTCTTTCAACTAATTTCTTATCACTTTGTATTTTTCAAACTTTTTTGTTTGTATGTCACTTGTCTTCACCTCGCCATAACCAATCATTTATCTGCTCTGTCCATTAGACTTGAGCTAATCAAGCTTCTAGTTGCCCACTGGCTTCTATTTATTTTCTATATGCATCAATGTACCGTTCCACCTTTTTGAAATATTCCTAGCTCTTGTATATTGACGAAAAAAAAATCTTCTCTCATCTAACCACATTGCTATCGCACTAAGGTGGTTGATTTTAAACCATATTCTTATCTATATGACACATACTACAAATTGCTTTTCACACTTTTGACATTACATATTTTGTAGGTAACATGTCTCCTCATTTGACTTGTTACCTTGTATCAGCCTTAATAAATGAACATTCCCAATGACACATCAATAGAAACCCAAAATGGACTCTTACACTGTACCAACACCGTAATTTTTTCGTGCTCTTCTTCATCTGTAGCATTCTTATGTGATAGAAGATACCTTAGCACTCTCATCGCAAGCACTACTAAATTATAACAGACTTGTGCGATGAACTCTCTTTTGAATTTATGTTATTCAGAGAAGAACTTTTCTCAATCGATATAAGCACATCTCTAGAAGAAGGGGTGTCAGCTTTAAAAAAATGTAACAAAAGACCCTTGTGCATAAAGATAAGCAACGGGGAAGAAAATGCACTGAAATTAATGCACAGCGCACAATCATCCCCAATCCCTGCCTGCGACATCGCTGTTATATCAGATATTCTAACAAGATATTTTACCTTTTTTATGGTGACTCAGTGAGTATATGCCACGTAGCTATTCCTGTACACCTACCAGTATCAGGGTCGCACGATCCCGAATGTCCATGGCATTCACACGGCACACATGCACCAAGATATGATCCACTCTTTACTCGATAGAATCCAGAAGCACAATGTTGGCAGCTTGGTCCCGAGTACGGTGCTGGGCAAATACACTGCTCAACTGATGACGCTTGTATGATCGAAGTCGGAAATGTCTTAAGAAGCAAGACGTAGCAAAAAAACCAAGTGGTCTATCTTTGAACTACCTTCCTCAGGTTGAAAAGCATAACAATAATAAGGAATCATTCTAATAATCAGAATGCCTTTCGCTTGCCTCGTTAGATACTTCGAGAGCAAATTCCATAAGTTGCGCTGAGCGAGGCTTATTGTAATATGAGACTTTGACAGAGATATTTTGCAGCGAATGTAAAAGCATCATGAAATCATCTCGAGTGATCGGCTGGCCGGTGGAGGACAGGAAATTCTCCTAAAAAAAGCAACATACTCAATGGATGTCTAAAACGAAGTAAGATTTTTGAAGTCTAATGAATTATAAAAAATAAATAAAACGGGGAGAAGAAGAGAAGAAAACTGAAGAGAAGAATTCAGCACACTCTTGTTTTACTTAAAAGTTATAATACTCCAATATCTTACTCCGGTACTAGCTTTACTTTCACATTAAACGGCTGCTTAGGATCAACCGGCTGTTCGGGAGCCCAGAATTCTATAGTCATGTTGTTCCCGTGAAGACGTACATCTGCTTCGGTATTCAATTTTAACTGGTCCGCGTTAGGTTGTGTTGACAGTCGAAAATATAACTGAAACATCAGACGAAATTGTTCTTATTTAACCGCTTACAGAGGTACACCACATCATCTGTAGCATAGAAAGAATATCGTGCTGGGCGTCAGTAGTTTTACGGATAGAGCACGCACTCCCGAAAAGAGTGAAATGCGGGTTCTAGTCCCGGCTGACGCAAAAATTTTGTACATCACTCTACATCAATGGGTATAACTGAAACATTTTGTGATTGTTATGAAATCATGTCAGTAAAGTGCTTGCGCAATTAGAAGAAAACTTCAGAAGCTCTAAAGCAACCCTTCAGATTTTCTTATCAACGCTTCAAAAATTGACATTGTTCGATCCCTATTTATTGCGTGTAATTTTTTCATTGCACGGTAGGATGCGCAGGGCAGCAATAAGAATGCTGAGATATAAGCAAGACTTAGAACCTAAGGTGGACTTCCAAACGCCGATCACTCTTAACGCGGCCTCACCTGTCAACCACTCACAATAGAAGCCCTCACTCTGAATTTGTTTCAGCCATTTTTCAATCTTATCGTAATATCATCTATTACTCCGCAACAGAATTGATCTGAAGAGCACAAATCGGCATTTCAGCTAAGGTGGAGCAGTAAAAATCACATTTTTTCAACATTGATTCATTGAGTATTTTCGAGGCACGTTACTATGTGAAATACAATCATAAAAGTGCCGAGATAAGTGCAATATCAGGAACCTCAGATGTGCTCTTATTCTCAATTATCATTAACAGTTCAGAGGTTAAGGCAGGGCGCAACCTCACTTCTTGCTTTATTTAGTGAAAAAATGAGTATTTTCTTCTATTTAGCCGTTCCGAGGTGTTATTGATTTTATTTATTGAATATTAGCGAAGCATACAACAGTACAGTCAGTAATGCAGCTTGAATATACAATAATCGAGGTGGCTAGCGTGTCGGCGGGTCGCCTTCGTCAGAGCCTGGAAAGATCACATTGATCCACAATCCACTAAGCCAAAACCTCAATAACCCTAGCAGAAAACGTTAGAAATGAGTTTTGGATCGCATAGTGAAAGCTTCATTTTGAACCTTAAGGTCAACCTGTCGAAAAACTCCTACAATAAAATGGTACCGTAAACCAAGCAACAAAAACATCTTGGTTCATAACCTATCGGCCCATCCTTCACACATAAAACGCACACTTCTTAAGAATATGTTCCGAACAGCGTCAAACGTGTGCACGGGAAAAGAACACAAGGTAGACTCGTTAAGGTTGGAGCGAAAAATAGCCATCTCTAATGGCTACGATACGGTAGGAGCTTCTCAGTATAGATTTAGAGGAAATTCTATGCTCCCCAACGACAAGTCAGGCAAAAATAAGGTTCCTTTCCTGCTGCCTTTTATCTCTAACGAATTAAGTACAGCTATTAAACGCTGCCTAAAAAAGCAGGTTTGGATGAGTCGGTAGCAATAGTTAAAATACCCCCAAAAACACTAAAGCGTCAATTAGTCCGCAACCGATTGTATAACCGCCTCTGCGAAACCAATGATTGCAAAGTTTGTCCGAACCCCAGAGACGGCGACTGTATGAGATCGGGTATAATTTACCTAATCTCTTGCGAGGCATGCGGCTATGAGTACAATTGGCGAAACGGGTAGGCCACTTTTCCTCCGTGTAAAAGAGCACCTAGTTGGATTACGCAACTGTGATCCAAGAACTCCACTAGGCACGCATAGGGACCAAAAACATGTAGGAGTAATGTCTGGTCTCAAATTCACGACCTTTGCCCAGGAATCAAGAACATCAGCGCGTAAGACATTAGAAGCCTTTTAGATACATAACAAATGCCCGAAAGTGAACCGAAAAAAGGAGTGCCTCGAAATCACGCTTGACCTCGAACCATACCTCAGGCTGATTTTTCCAGCCCGAGTTAGGCACAGCCCACTGATGCACTGACCCTGAGCGACTGGTCTTCAATTAATAATTGATAGACCCAAACATCACAACGGTGAGAGTTCTAAAATGAAGCTCTTTCTATGCGATCCAAATTTCATTTCTAATGTTTTCTGCTAGAATTATGGAGGTTTTTGGCTTAGTGTATTGTGGTTCAATGTGATCTTTCCCGGCTCTAACGAAGGCGACCCGCCGAAACGTTAGCCACCTTGATTAGTGTATATTTAAGCTGTATTACTGACTATATTGTTGTATGCTTCGCTAATATTTAATAAATAATATCAATAACACCTCGGAACGGCTAAACAGAAGAAAATATTCATTTATTCAAACTATGCCGAGGTTAACAGATAGTCGGTCTTGGGAGTTAGTGAAAAAAGTGAAAAGACATATCATCCTAGGATACCACATGTTTTATTTCTCTCTTGAGGGGCAGAAAGGGGCGCGTCCGGTGCAGTGGGTAGAGGTGCCCTACCACACACACACACAGTGGTTGTCCACCCCCAAGGCTCTCCAAGCTTTCCATTCTTCCAAGATCGGTGATTTAGTAGCGACTTGTCAGCACAAGACAGCAGCACTGAGTTGATACATTGCTATGCAGGACAGATCACCTCGAATCACCTCGGACCATGTCTGTTTAAGTTGAATGCATGACGCATCCCTCAGAATGACCAACACAGAAATCTTTACTTTTCTTGAATCATTTGATGAGGCGAAACATTAGCAGATAATTAACTTTTTCTTAACTTTTCATCCGTCTAATAATTCAGGAAGGTAACTTTTTATTGCTCTACTCTGGACTGCAAGCAAAAAATAAGACCAAATAATTGTTTTGTTACCATCATTGCGATTATGCTTGCTTTCATTCCTCTATCTAATTTTAGCTCATATAGATCGGGAAGCAAAATCTCAAATCAAATTAAATGCTTCCTTGAAAACGCTAATCAAAATTCTCAAGCACTAACAACCGACGAACCATCAGACCATAACTGGTGGTGTAATCCGCTCCATGATTGATAGGTGCGTTCAGATAGACGCTTGTTGGCGAATCTTGAGAACCTTTATATGTAAGTGTGTCGTCCTCTACGGTAAGATTACCAGTCGGATCACTAGACGTGAAAGCGGACATGTCAACTGCACTCTAAAATTGTCGGTTCTTAGAGAAGTAAACTGAAATCCGCACAAATAATCATTAAAAAACTGCTTTAAAGCCTCAACCTATATTCGAAAAAGCATCTTTTCGTATAAGTTTTTGGATTGAAAATTTCTTGTCGCAACAAATTTTGGAAAATAACTGAGTTTAAGCATAAGAAAACACTTCAAAGAGGCATAAGTGATGCTGAGATAGGATTTCCTAGTTCTCTTTTAGCAAAACAAAAGACACACTAGGCTTAACAAACAAACATTAGGAGGAAGAAAAAGTTGACGGAGTTTTATAATTGTTAATATACGCAAACTCACTATGGAAACTGGGAACATGCTTGATTGACACCGATCTGTGACACCGAAACAAAAGCACTCAATGCATCCTTTCCGATTTTCAGCTGAGAGGTCGAAATTGCCAGCTTTACAGGTATCACACCGTGGGCCACCAACATTCTCCTAAAAATAATTCCATCAGTTCTATGCTACTCAATTTCTATTTTTGAAGAGACGATCTCAGAGTATCAGAATATGCGTATATGAAATCGGAACTGCTATCTACCTGGGAGAGAGAAGGATTCAAAGGGGGCGGGGGGTGGGAGGGGGAAACGGATAACAAATCATGCCGTGAGCTAAAGGATGTCAAAAAACGTGAAAGGCAGGTGTTCAGGACCTAGAGGAAGATTTATTCACGTTTTTTGTAATAAGGTGGTTAGAACAGCGGTAGTGATGTCGATTATCACGTTGCGGTGCTGATTGATCTCCGCACCAGGCCCACTATTTCCCACGTTCCTGTGAGGCCGGGAAGTTGGCATCAGACTTGTCTGGGAACAGTCCACTTCCTGTAGCTAAAGCAGGAACGCTCTAAGCTAGTTATCCCAAGACTCCAGGAAAAACTGACTCGATCAGCATTACATTCACAAGGAATGTAAAAATTCTCAGCAGACAGCCGAAGAATCCTCACACGAAATCAACGATGTCTGTAAATGATGGTCACGAATAGACGAGTTGAATGCAAGAACTTCTGGGCCAGTAATAGCAGGTGTAGGAAAGAGTGGTGTTAAAAAATAAGATGAAAATGGTCTCGTCTGCCACATTTTTGTGCACTGTTTATTATAGCGGCGCCAATTGAGGCCTGCGGTATTTTTTGTTTTTGCAAAACGCTTCTGAAGTTTATCGATAGCTCAAATCAAGTGAATTCCAATGGTGTGTTTAATCTCTTAAATAGCTTATTTTTGGCGCCGTATCAGTCAGAACAACATTTTGTTTCTCATTCGAAGATTTCTTGCTAAATAAGAATTTTGTTGTAATGAACTCTTTATTGTTAGATAAAAAACCTTTCCAACCATATAGGTGTATTTGGCTTTCGGAAAGGACTTCTTCGAGCTTTGTAACGAGTGAAAGATTACTAGATTTCACACTCAGTAAGCACTTCTAGTCATTCTTGCGCTTATTACAAAGCTCGAAGATGTTCTTTCTGAAAGCCAAATATACCATTATAATCGGAAAGATTTTCTCTATTAAATGATTAAGGATTCATTACAACAAAGTTTTTATCCAGTGAGAAATTTTCTAATGAGAAACAAAATCTTATTGTGACTGGTACGGCGCCAAAAATAAGCTATTTGAAAAACTAAACATGCCATAGAAATTCACGTAACTTAAGCTATCCATAAAACACAAAAATACGTTTTTACCAAAGGCCTCAAGTGGGCGCCGCCATAAGAGAACAGTACCCATTTTTGTCATATACCAGCTTCGCGCGAATGACACTTCAATTCACTTACCTTACATGTGCACTGCGCATCGGCAGGGTCACAGATTTCTTCGGTAGTTCCGGCTTCATTACATTGACATGGATAGCATTGGGGGAAACCATAGAAACCAGGCAAACAGCGATCACACTGCCTACCACCGATCGATTCACGGCAACTGCAAGGAAAAATTCAAGCCACGATAAAAGCAAAACGTGTTTTGAGAAGATCATTAGGAAGTAGGATAGGATTAGTGCAAGCGCTTCAAACTCTACTAATTAAGTTGGTCACAAAAAGACCAGATTACCATATCGGATAATTGTTGCCGACATATAGATGACAAAGAGCCGTCTCAAAAAAAAAATTAATTAAATTCACATGATTTCTGATAGTCATTTTGTTGCACAAGATTCTTTTCTGAAGTGCTTGCGATTGATCGGTGTTTGACTCATGTAGATGTTTCCACAGTGTTTGCCTTGTTCCTCCTTGTAACGTGATTTGTTGCAATGGTCACGTGACAGTTTATTGAAAAGAAAGCGTTGCCTGGATCAGTTGGAGCCTTCTATCCACATATAATGAGCTGTTGATTGAATGCAAAAATTTAAGAAAAAACTCTTGTGAACAAATATAAACGACTGAAAAAGTGAAGCTTCCAAAGGAGCAACACTATTTTTCAAGTGTTATAGATTTATTACTTTTTTTTTTGTTTTATACTATATTGTTGCGCCAGTCCACGCACTCCGGACCACACTTATTACCACGGACCTCCCTCTTTGAGGGATCCCGCCCGGTTAGTCGCGAGGGCACGTGGCGCGTCCCCAGGTGGTGGATAGGGGAATAAAACGCGAACCAAAAGCGACCGTGTGCTTCCCAGAGACGCAGGTGGATTCAGGGGACGAGCTCCCTGCTTCTGCAGTGCCGACTTGACAAAAAACTCTATTTCTACGAGTCAAGTCGGTCAAAAGCCTGCAATCAAGCGGCTGGGAAGTACATGGGAGGCGGTTAGGAGTCGCCTCCAACAAATAAGCTCCTCCCGCTCCTCCGAGAGAGACTGGCAAGCTACTCGTGAGTACCCAGCCCCCACGTTTAGAGCCTGGCAAGCTACACGTTGGGTATCAAAATGCCAAAAACAGTAACAAATATGGGCCTCATTCCCCTGACCCCGAAAGAGCCCCTGGTACGGCAGCGCCAGGTAGGACGAGTACGGAGAGGCTGCTAAAATCTCAGGGCCGAACTAGGCTGCCAAGATCGAAACGGACTAAAATGACGATCTGTACCTACAATGCAAGAACCCTTGCTCAACAATCCGCTGTAGAAGATCTGTTGATTCAAGCAAGAAGAATAAGGTACGACGTCATTGGCCTGGCTGAGACGAGAAGGCGCCATCCTTTTCACGCTGTCTATGACACCGGAGAAGAACTGTTCCTTGGAACATGCGATCGCAGAGGTGTCGGTGGCGTTGGCGTCCTCGTCAAATCGAATTTGACCGTGAACATTGATTCGTTCGAACAACTAACAACCCGCATCGGACGATTACGGTTGAAACGATGTGGTTCTATGCCGGCTTTGACCATCTTCGTTGCTTACGCACCAACATCAAGCTATGACGAAGACGAAGTCGAAGCGTTCTATATGGACCTCGAAGAATTCTTCAGAGAAGATCATACATTCTTCAAGGTCATTGTCGGAGATTTTAACGCAAAAATTGGACCTAGAAGAACGTCTGAAGAACGTCACATAGGGACCCACGGACTAGAATGGAATGAACAGGGTGAGAGGCTATCCGAGTTTATCATGACGACCCAAACCATCCATGGTAACTCGCAATTCCAAAAGCCTCTCTCTCAGCGATGGACGTGGGAGTCTCCCAATGGAGAGTATCATAACGAAATAGATCACATCATAGTAAATCGAAGGTTTTGCCTGACCGACGTCGCTGTTGTTCCCAAGTTCTACACGGGATCAGACCATCGCCTCCTTCGCGCAACGTTTCCGATTTTCGAGGAGAGGAGAGAAAGCCGCTAAATTCAAACAACGAAGTCCCAGAACTACCATAAACTGGGATGTATTCAAATCATTAGTCGGCTCTTGGGAAGATACCGTTCGTCGACAACATCGACGAAGAATACGATCGACTCGTTGAATATCTTCACGTTGGCGCTAAAAAAGCCGAAAGTCCTAAGGTCACGAAGAGACGCTTGTCTCCGCAGACACTCGAGCTGATACGTCAACGTGGAATCGCACGAGCCGCAGGCAACCGAAACCTTACGTCCGAACTTGCGAAACGATGCAGAGAAGCGATAAAAGAAGACCTTAAAGAGAGAAGAGCAGCAGTTATGGCAGAAGCTGCAGAAGCTGGGAAGAGCATTCGCAAAGCCCAGCGAGGCTTCGCCAACTATAAGACCAAGATGATTGCACTCCGATACCCTGACGGGACACTTACAGCTTCCAGAAGGGCTATGGAGAAAATCATCCACCAGTACTACTCGTATCTCTTCGCTAGCCATGTTCTCTTACCGTCATATAAATTGAAAGAGGACGAATATGTCGTTCCACCGGTCCTTCCTTCCGAAATCCGACATGCTATATCGTCGGTGAAAAACAGAACAACACCCGGTCCAGACAGGATTAGACCAGAACACCTGAAGAACCTGCCGCCAGTTCTCATCAACACCCTGGCTCGGCTCTTCACTCGCTACCTGTCAGAATGCAAGGTCCCTATTCAATGGAAAACCAGCAAGACCGTATTGTTGTTCAAAAAGGGAGACCTTCACGACATAGGCAATTATCGCCCAATCTGCTTGCTGTCCGTTGTCTATAAACTCTTTACTCGAGTCATCCTGAACAGGATTGACAGAACACTGGACGAAGGACAGCCATGCGAACAAGCAGGGTTCAGAAAAGGATTTAGTACCATGGACCACATCCACACGATCACAAGACTCATTGAAGTTTCGCGAGAGTACAAACAACCACTCTGTCTCACTTTTATCGATCTGAAAAAAGCCTTTGATTCAGTGGAAACAGAAGCGGTTATAGAGGCTCTGGATAACCAGGGCGTCCCTACTCGGTACATAATGATCCTTCGTGAGCTTTATAAAGATTTCACGACCAGAATATCTCCATTCTACAACAATATCACCATTGACGTAAGAAGAGGGGTTCGACAAGGCGATACAATATCGCCAAAACTATTCACTGCCACCCTACAAAACGTCATGCGAACATTAGAATGGGACGAAATGGGAGTGAAAATTGACGGTCGACAATTAAACCATCTTCGCTTTGCTGACGATATCGTTCTCATAACACCAAACATCAGCCAAGCGGAACGAATGTTGACTGATTTCGATAACGCCTGTGGAAAGATCGGTCTTCAACTGAATCTAACGAAAACAATGTTCATGAGGAACGGATGGGTTTCTAATGCCCCATTCACGCTCAACGGAACGACAATTTCCGAATGCTCCAGTTACATCTATCTAGGTCGTGAAATCAACATGATGAACGACCTAGCCCCAGAGTTGAGCAGGAGGAAACGAGCGGCTTGGGGAACGTTTAAGAGCATCGAAGATGTAGTGAAGAGGACAAAGAACATCCGACTCCGTGCCCACCTTTTCGACTCGACAATTATCCCTGCCCTAACGTATGCAGCAGAAACCTGGTCGCTACGTAAGCAGGATGAAAGATCACTTGCCGTTATCGAACGCGCAGTCGAAAGGTCGATGCTAGGAGTATCTCGTATTTCGCAAATGAGACAAAGGATCCGAACTTCCGACCTACGTCAACGATCGAAAATCAGAGACGCCGTTCTACACGCCAGGATATCGAAAATAAGGTGGGCCGGACACGTGATGCGCTTCAACGACAACCGATGGACGAGAGCCGTTACCGACTGGATTCCTCGGACGTCAAGCGCTCTAAAGGAAGACCACTGACCCGTTGGTCCGATTTCTTCACGAAAGCGATGGAAGAAAGATATGATGCTCAGCGAATTCCTAGAGCAAGGAGGACCCACTGGGCTACTCTTGCACGCGATAGGGAAAAATGGAAGAGTTGCTGGTACCCGCTCGAGTCACTCGACGATCAACGGGACGACAGGTGATACAGGTGATAGATTTATTAACGCAACCATGAGTGACCTTTCGCCACGTATGAGGTGGTCGCCGTAATCAGAGACCATCCAGTTCAATTTGGTCTCCTGCATCACGGACTTCATGAACTGCACAGTCCAACCCTTTTTCCTCGTTTTAATGAGTTTATTGACCATCTTCTCTGCTTCAATGGTACTCTATGAAAAGTGACGTCATCCGCCAAAACGAAGCTCGATAGAACACCCATGAAAACGCGTGCCTTTTCGTCGCAGCCAAACGACTTCATTACCTATCACAGCGCCGCAGGGAATAGCTTTGGCGACATAGTGCCGTTTTGCCAAACCGCTTTTCCAATGAGTACCGTGGATGGTCGATGGAAAACTTGTAGTTTTGTGTTGTAACTGCGACATCAATCAGCTTATGTTCACATACGGAATAGGTCTACAGCTCGCTCAACAAGCGCGCATTTGTTTGGACGTTCTAAACGCCTTCTCATAGCCGATGAAAACTAGAACAATGGTCACATGACATTCCTGGCAGACTTAAACGATTCGTGACACGGTTTGGGCGCAGATCTTTTTCCAAATTCTTGTCAAACCCCTGCTTCCTCATTTAGTTGAGCCTCATCCAGGCTCCTCGACATGAGCAAAAAGACTATCTTTGTAAGCAGTTTTGTGGGTACACTCAACATTTATAATGGACGATAGTCAAGAATATCTCTTCCGTGACTTTTTTAGTAGAATGACAGTGTACAAAATCCTCCAGTAGTCTGCAATTTTTCCTCTTGAAGATATGACGTCATATGGTCTGCGAGAAGATTACGCAGACTCTGGCCTCCAAGTGTAAGGAAGTCGACGGTAATATTGTCATGTTTTAGAGCGGCTCGTCTTTTGTGATTTCTACCGCTACTCGAGATTTAGAAGGTAGATTTCCGGGTGATTTTTAATTAGTGGAGAAAATACGGGGTTCAAGAGGAGAGTTGTGGAATGGGAAAGATTAGTATAGAAGTTTTTCGTTATCCATCCCATATCATGGCAGCATATGATGGTGGTTCCATTGTTTCACCAGAGCGGAAAGCATAATAGTTGAAAGGGCCTTGACGACATTTCCTCACACTAGATAATTTTTGATCTGATTCCAATAATTTTAGTGCCTTCCCGATGTTACTTTTGCTGAAAGGTGGCATTTACTATTAGCTTTGTTAAGTTTGTTGCAGTAGTTTCAAACTTTAGACTCGAACTATTCTTGAGAAACTCGTCACTGGTAATGAAGTTGCATTCAAACTCCTTTTTTGACAAATTGGTAGTGATGTGGCAATTTCAAGTAGACCAACAAGTGGTTTGTATCCTTCGGTCGGATCTTCGTTCATCTCTCAGTCATATGAGGAGAAGATTTTATTGACAACGTCCTTGTCGTAAACAATTTGTTATGCTTTTCCTGACCGATGACAGCAATTTTCACCAGTTTATGGCGGAATCAGGTGTCAACACATAGAAGGTGGAGATAGAATTCCGTACAAAATTCGAGTACCATTGACGTGCCAAAGAAACGCCATTTTCTCTCCGTACGAATATGTCCGATATCGTGCCGTAAAAGACTTTCAGTACAAACTGTGGGTTTCCTCTATCTTTGAAAAGCCACTTTCCATGGGAGAGACGTACTGTGCATATGATTCCTACAAGACAGTCTCCGTTCTCCGTTTCGTTCATTTATCTCAAATTTTCCTCTCTTGCATTTATTTTCACTGGTCGTAAGCCATAACTACAAATTTGTAGAGGATCTTTTCGTTTCCAGCGACTTCCACCATTTGTTGTAGAACGCGTTTGAATTGTTCTCATTAGCTATACAAGTTGAAAAGCAGCAGTTGATGATACTGATTTTCTCTTAATGAGGAAGTTAGAAACAAAGAATAACCAGGGGCAGCGACCCACTTCTTGAAAATATCACAGTAAAAAGAGGTAAATGCAGAGGAAGTCATCGTCACTTTGCTGTCTACATTAGCATGCCCGCTTCAAAAGTAATGATAGGCGCAATACCTATCCCCTGTCATTTAGGCTCGAGTGGACACCAGTAAAAACTTCCATTTTTCCTATCGTGTGCAAAAGGAGCCCAGTGAATTTTTCCTGCCGTAAAACTTCGTTGAGCATCATTACTTTCTCTCAGCTTCCCCTGAAGAGATCGAGGCTTTGGGTCACTGGCCTTTTTAAGGTGTATTTAACATTATTCAGTCGCCAATCCGCATATCTTCGCTAACGTAGCGTACAGAACGGCTTCGTTAATTTTCATTCTTTGGCACAGGTCAGAAGTTCGGCTTTCTCTCTGATTTACAAGACACTCTTTAGACTTTTCAACTTCACACTCAACAGCGCCGATTTTTTATCCCGCTTAAGTAGCAAGCAAGGTTTCTGATGGATGTTTTACGCAAAGATAATCGTTGTGTCGAAAAGGTGCACAGAATACATGTAATATATATAGTATATACATATAGGTGTTATATGTTATGTGCATGTTTATTAGACGGCGATAAATGAATATTCAACCTTATTCGCTAAACAAGGATTTTCATTGGGGTGTTAGCAATCATTCGAAAGCTCAAATCTCTGCCTAGATCCGCACATGATCACTTTTCAAAATGACCCTTATAACGTTGTGGTTTTTTTCAAAAAAGATTAGGTTCTACACTACCACGCGTTTTCTTTTACCTCTTTTGAATTTTCTTAGACAAAACTCCTTTCTTAGACTGCTAGTATTCTCTTGATAGCGCAAGTCTCGAAGAACTCAATAATGTGTTTGCGTCTTCGGAAAAGCTCTTTTATGCGCTACTGGAGAAAGGAAACATTCGTGTTTTACACCTCGCCGGACAGAGCTATTTCTTTAGATTATTAGTGAGCATTTGATAGAGTAACTCTCAATGACTGCAGAGCTGTGCTTACTTTTTGGAAAGACCTCTTGAGTTTATAGTAGGGAGGAAAATAATATCGAGTTTCACATAACCGGCGAGCTTGTTTACCTTCCAGCCCACGGGTTGGGGGATAGAATGACCAATCGATGCTCTGACGCGTTAGTCATGTGGAATGCGCCTTGATTTCTATTGGAAATTTTTTCTCTGCTTCGAAAGAGACTCCACATGAAACGACTGACTCAGATACTCGAAATTTTCTCTACACGCTCAAATGGTTTTCGTGCACTGGCAGATTGTACGTGTGAGAAAAATGAAAGTCCCCAGAGGATGTGAAACAGAATTTTATTTTGAATGCTATAGCGTAACAAAAAGGCTTTTCCGAAAACCAGCCATATAGTGCTCTAACCAGAGATTTAAGCTTTGGAATAAAAACTAATTATCCTATGAAAAATTCCTGTTCAACAAATGAGGTCGAATACACGTCTATTGCCGCCTAACATTTAAATACCATATATATGTATATACTATACACAAAATACTTTGTAAAATGTCGTGCAAAAGACCGCGCTTCTTTTGAACCTAATAATAAAATTTCATATCACATAGAAAAATGCGGCCTCTGTATAAGCTCTCTTTTGTAAGCGATTTGATTTCGAGCTCACAAGCTATTTCCTAAACTCTTTGTGATCACCAATAACTTATCGAATTGATATAAGAAAGCAAAATAGATTTCTCAATAATTGTTGTCTCAATTGTTTGCAACAAATCTTGTTGGCAAATGATCTCGTAGGAAACCACGGGCACATATGAACAAAAAATTGGGGAACTACCAGGAAGACATCTCTTTACGAACGACACATGCCATGGTATTTTCATATCTGAAGCTATTGTTTACAAGAATTCCACGGAAAAACGATTATACAAATCCTTGGAAAAGTGACGCTTCTATAGAAGTCACTTTGTTGCCTCTAATTCATTCTCTCAAAAGTGATAATTCTTGAAAAATGTGAGATGCATTCGTTCGTTCTTAACAGTTAGAAACAATTTGAATGTCATAACCAAATGGCAAAATTAACTCACAGACATTGTCCACTATTAGGATCGCATTGCAATGAACCACCTTCGGAACCTTGCGGATCACATCCACACTAGAAACCATCAAGCGGTTAATACTCGAACAGACGCCCACGATCAATAACATTAGTCATAAATAGGTAGAAAAATTAATTTAGGCTTTATGCAACTCCAAAATGATCAGGCACTTAGAAATTACATACCATCTGATGTTATTTTATTTGCTGCAGATAAAACAAACGACAAATTGAATCGAGAAATGAGAAGAAGACTGAATAAACACTCAATGATTGCCAAGAAAACTACACAGTAGTTCTGACTGTTTCGTAAGCAGCACCATATTAGAACAAAATTATACCTTTTGACATCCAATAAGTGGATCATAGCCATATGCATATCCAACACATTTGTCGCAAGTGGTGCCCTCAACAAAAGGAGGGCAGAAGCACTGACCCGTCTGCTCATCACACTGTTGTCCAAAGTTGCACTTGCACTCTGAAGAACATTAATTTTTGCAAAATTCACCCAAATAGCTGCTCGATGGTTTTAAATTTGTAGTATACACATTCAAAAGCAGTACTGTAGCCTAATGTGGACTCAAATATGTGTGCTTCCACTGAACTAATATTTATAAACTCGTATGGAGCAGGATATTGGAAAGCGCATGTGCGCAGTGGTTAGAGGTGCTCTGCGTCGCACACGAGGTCATGGCTCCATCCAGCGCTCATGGCTCACCAAGCCACCCATCCCTCCGGGGTCGGTTAATTGGTACCACACTGGTCTCAGACTTATTCGGGAGTCCTCAGGATTGATCAACGCCGAGAGCTTTACCCATTCATTTTTTATGGCGCAGGGGTTAGAGGTGGTTTGCGACATATGATCGCTCAATCAATGGTTGATGGTTCAGTCCCTTTCGCCCTCCCTAAAGGCTTACCAGGCCTTTGACTCCTACGAGGTCAGTAAATTAGCACCAGACTTTTCGGAGAGGATACATGGGTTGAAACATCGGTTGGTCACTGTGAGTTATTGAAAAGGCCGTATATGCCAATCACCTCAAATGAAGCTTATAGTTGAGGACGAGTGCACAGTGCATAGCTCTGGGATAAGTCAACTCAAAAACTTCATCTCTTATCTCTTCATATAGAAGATAAGAAGTACCAGTGTTTCAAGTTTTGAGAAGAGCAGTGGGGAAGTGGTAGATTAAAAGCTATCATTTCGAATCCCCAACATGGATGAAACTCTGCTGTGCATGGTCCTTTGTCTCCGCATGTCTAACGTGCAAAAAAAAAAGCGTTCTATAAGTCTTCACGCAGCATATTGCAATATCATTTTTAACTTACTTATACATTCTGGATAATTGTAATATCCAGGAGCACATCTATCACAGCGGCGACCAACAATATTTGGCTTACACTTACATTGTCCGCCATATTCATCACATGAAAATGATTCTGATCCCTGAAAAAAAGCAAAAAATTAATTATTAATCAAATCACCGTAGAAAGAAAGTTATTTACTCTGGCATTGCAGTCACAAGAAAATGCTGCAGAATTGAAGTCCGTTGTCAGAGAGAAAATTCTGTCACGGCAAAAATCGGAAACATTTCGCGGACTGAAAGGATAGATATAAGCACAAAGTATTGTTGTCGAAATTTTTGAAGCACCCTTGGTGGATCTCCGTTTATTTCACCAAAGAATGATCGAATTATTTTCATGATATGATTACTATGCAGAAATATGTAAGGTTACAGAGTTTCTTCAGCATATGTGCCACCTTATAAATAATCTAGAATCGCTCTTGAAAGGAAGGGAAGGAGACGTAGAACCACACAAATCATAAATCCCTCGTTCTCAACTTTTTATTTTTCACAGAACGGCATCCAACACCACGTCATTTACAAAGGTCTGGAAAGGGTGAAGATAACGATAAAGTACCAAAATCTTTTCCTAGGACGAATGTGTTCTGAGACTTAGATTGCACTGCTGTTAGTGCAGCGATCACCTCAGAGATTGTAGTAGTTCAGTACATTATAGGAATAATTCTGCTTCTCAGACACTTACAATTCGACACTTACGTGTATCCCTTCGTTCTAAAGGATGATGAACTATTGAGGTGATTTGTATTAAGAGCAGCTGCATACTCGATATCCCCAAAACTACTGCACTAGAAGGACTGTACGTTCACAAAGATCATACGTTATACTATAAAATTATAGTTTTTTTTCTTCCACTTTACACAACCATCCGTAGCTATCTCCCGAATTCTAGTAGTGCCTGGATTCGACCCAGTTCCTCGTATAGATTATCCAAGAATGCCTTCCAAGTATTCGCGTGAAGATTCGGCTCTGCGATTGTCTTCTTCATGAATACCGTTGGAAGCTAGTCATGTTAATTATCTCTGGAGCGCTGGATAGGTGGAGTAGTGCGTTTCTATTTGGAGTTCGGATAACGAACTGCTTCCAGAAAAGCCTGATACCAATTTGCTACTCTAGAGAGATGAAAGGATTGGTGATTTCGGAACAGAAGCAACAATGACCGTGCTCCTGATTAGCTACGTCACTATTACTATGCTATGTGTCCTCTGTTGTAAATTGTTGAGATCATAAACTAGAATTCAAAAAAATGCTTTCCCATCTCGGACCTTTCAAAATTTCCACTTTTTTATATTTCATTCCAGTATTAGCATGTTTGGCACGCACGAAAGAGTATACACAGTCTGCTGTTATAATCTCCATAGAATATTCTATTTATTTCATTTATTAGCAAACACAGTGTCTCCTTCACTTCAAGATTTCAGCACTATTTCCAGAAAATTGGCTACAGGGCAGAGTAGGAACGCTGACAATTTGAAGCAAGCAGGCACATCTGTTAATGAAATCATTGACCGTGATAAGCTGTACAATCAAATTATCACGCATTCATTACTCATCTATGAGTTTCCTGAGATGAGGGATACGTGCCTGAAGAACAGTTTTATGCGTATATCTGGTAGCAACCATTTCATCTTCATCTTGTTGTGCCATCAGTTGCGTTCTCTTCTAGTTTCACTGCTTGTGTTATGGTTTCTATTTCTCGTGCGAGTGCTGATCAAATAATTTTCTCTGGAGCAACCTATTTTCAAGTGAGGCGCCTACATACCGACCACTTGTATACAGGTGCTTTTTTTAATTTATCAAGTCATCCTTGATAATCTTTACCAGTGACTTAGTCATGTTAACATTTTTACACGCATCATTTCCAGCATACCATGATTTTTTGTGCATCTCCAAAATGTGAGTGATGTGTAAAACTTTGAATCTCAGAAATCGAACCTTCATCTGACTCTTTGGTTAGCACGTGCCCTGGAAAGAGTTAGATGAGAGTTCGATTCCCGCCTGAGATCCAAAGTTTCGCACTATGTTCAAAGTTATAGGGGATGAAAAGGATAAAGCTCTCGACGTTGATTACCTGAGGGATGCGCCATGCATTCGTCTTCAATTTTTAACTTCGTTTTGAGGTGATTGAATGCATATCTTGACTCAATGACTCACGCTGGCCTCCCGCTGAATCGAGTCAGTGAAATATATATATATATATATATATATATTATATATATATATATATATATAACATATATATATATATTCGTGACATCATAGTACTACTCAGAAGCGATTAAATAGAAAGAATCATTGCTGGTTTCATATATCCAATATCTTTTAGCATAACTGGGTTCAATGCCGCTTGTGCTTATCAAGCCAAACCGTTGACGGTTGGTAGCTGACAGATCGATACCCTTCATCGCAATAAGAGCGATGGGCGGACAGAAGCATCGGTATTGTAATTGGCTAGCACACATTCGCAGGAAGGGTGAGACACGGGTTCGATTTCCGTGTAAGGCTCAACGTTTTGCAAATCACTTATTATTAGTGGAAGAAAGCATCTGTCAAATCATTTCACCGCAAAAAGCGGTTAAATAGTATGAACACTTGTTGATTTCTATGCTCATCAATTTTCACTGCACAATTGGGAAAAATTCAGTGTATATGTTCCATTTCGACCACACCTTAGTTCTATGTTTATTAAATACGTAATGTGTGGTCGCAGTAGAAAATCACCATTCCGTCTCCATCTGTGAACATTTCTCGATAGAATTTTCTGCTTGATCTACTACAGCTTAATTCTCTTGAAATCTCTGTGGAGATATTCGACTAGAGACCTTCTCTTGTGCAACATACTTTACCCGTCATCCGTAACATTGTGGTCAAATGATAATGAGTGAGCCAAGAGCTTATCATGATTGATATGATGATATGCACTTTCTTGAAACTCATCGCCCTCCTCGATGTGTTCATTGTTTTGTTCGCTCCTTATTAGGAGTCTGTTGATGTTATGGGCAGTCGACTCTAGTCATCAGCTCCGAAGAAGACGAAAACGCAGGGGCTTCAACTGAGTGTAAGTTTTGATAACAACATTGCGTGATCAGAAGAAAAGAGTCATTAAATACTGCTGTTGAGGTTTCATGAAAGATGTTTTCTAAGTGACAACTGAAGTTTTACAGTGGGTGTTAAGGGTTTATAGCTTCTAGTAAAAGGCCTCTTTTTTCAAAACAACTTGGAAAATAGAAAGTCACTGACTCATTTCTATAAAAGTCGGCGCTGCATTGTTGAATGAATTCTGATGACAGATCGATGGGCTGTAGTTCCATGAGATTCTTATTGTATGAATGATATGGGACAGCTGTGATCGAGTCCTTGAAATTTGAGCATAATTATTGTTTACAAATATTATCAATGTTGACTTTCTGCAACCTCTAATAACCACTGATCTCACTTATGTGAACTAGTCGTGATGATGGGCGGCACGTTCCTAAGCAATTTTTGGTACTAAAAGCGTTATGGGAATGAAATGAGGTGGTAGTCTATGGCTATAACTTTGAAGTCATTTATATTTCAATATGAACGTAAGTGTTTAAGACGTACAAATGTGCTCACTTATGTGTACACGACTCACTTACATCCCAGGACCGACTAGGTCAGGGTAATCTACCCATACAATGTACTAACCATTACAAATTACCTTAGGATGTTCAGTAGAAAACAGTACTAGCAAAAGTTTTGATTTCAATGGTATATTGCCTACGGTTATTTTCTACTTAGGAGCAGCTAAATTAACGCCTCCCTTTCATTCAAATGGGATGCAATGCGACATATTTGCAACCTAAGTAGTTGATAATGGCGGTAATTAGCGCTTCAACAATTACAAGATGTCATACTTATTGGCAAACAAATTGGAGCCTTTTCATTTTTGGGTGTGAGAAGACTAAATAGTTCACAAATAAAAACTAACAATAAACACCGGCCCCTTCTGCGTGCTGTTGTGATACAATGTTGCGGTGTACTTATCTTCCATCCAAAATTGCATCACCTGAAGCATTTGTGCATTCCAAAAAAAGTAAAACCATTCCAGAAAATCTACAGATCATTAGATCGTTGAAAATAGTTCTTGTCTAATTTCATAATCAACTCACTTCCGGATTTTCCTTACTCCTCACCAGCGCTCGACATCCGCTAACAGATGGGCAGTATCCCAGTGGGACATAAGCTGTAAAATATAGCGCTGAGTCTTGAATCAAATAATACAATTTAGCGCAAAGAAAGCGATAGACAATTTTGAAGCCTTTGGGCACAGAGTAAGCAGAACATTAGCGTGTGGAAAAAGAAACGAACCGTAATATTCACAAAGATTGTCACTGCCTGAAACTTTGTACTGTAGAACGCTTCTATAGCACAGTAAACATTTTTGAAATACTATCCTACATTATTCTGTATATCGCTATTTTTTGAGAACGCTCAAAGGAACTAGCGTAATTAGCATTGCTCTATTTTTGGTATGCTAACGTGTAAAAAAATAAGTTTCTGTGGCTTCAGAACAATAGCTCAGAAATCACAAAACTACCTTCGAAGAAGTGGTCATTTTGTAGTAACACTGCCACATCAATCGGTGTATTATCCGGGTTAAAATACTGTACAAGAAATACGTAGTGACCACGTCCTGGTACTACACCCGTCATTTCTAAGGTGCCCTGAATAGGAAATGCTGCTTCAGAAAATGACTTCAATATGGTAGGAAAAAATGATCAAACTGTAGTTTTCTCAGACCAATGAACATTTTCAATTGGTCCAATCAAATCTCTGTAGTTCACCTGACTTTCATCCAGTGGAACAACAGCTACATCTTTTGGATTTGCTATTGGAAATGGCAATTTGTCACCTGTTATTGCTTTGTCCTAAAAATGAGTAAACGCATCAGAACAGTTGCATCATTCGATAAGATCCAAAATTAAGGGTTAGGCTCGCAAGAACTTGATGTTTCTAGCTCTGAATTCTTTTTCGAACTTTTTTTTCAATTTGGCGATCCACCTGATTATGTCCAGCCTCAGCTTCTGCAATGATAGAATTGCCGGCAGGTGGGTGCTGCTGTGGAACACATCTACCATCTCTACGAACACAAACAGGCACCTACAGAGATTCTAATAGAGAATTTTTCTCAAATAAAAGCAAAATTTTTTCTGACTTGCTGCAAATATTCATTATTCCACTCTCTTTTAGCAATCAGGTTTACTGCAGCAAGACCAAATTCAGTCATTGGTGGTACGACGAGTTGCACTGTGGCAGGCCCTTTGGTTAAGGGCATGACCGATACCGTCCCATCGTAGACGACCACTTCACGGCAAAATGTTCTGAAAAATTGAAGAAAGGGGTAATTATAAAGCATTATTGATTAGTAAGATTCTTCGTCAAAGCTTCTAAGACTAGACTTATGTGATTTCATAAAACTGTTTTTATTTTTTGAGCTCTCTTGATTAGCTTCGATAGGCTCAAAACAAAGGTGAAAAAATAAAAGCTATCGGAGTCGATCAATTCTTGAAGAATGCATCGTGCACTTGTCTCAATCTTTGAGCTTCGTTTGAAGTGAGTGATGCATATCTGGCCTTTACAAAGACTCACAGTGCCAAGTGATGTATCAAGGCATTCCTGCTATCCACCCAGACAAGTCTTATGCCAACTTACGAACCCCAGAGGGATAAAAGGCTTGATGAGCCATGACAGCGGATCGGACTATTACCGTGATTGTCAACCACGAGTGTATCGCAGAGCACCCCTAACCACTGTGCCAGACGCCCCTAAGATAAGGATAGTCAAAACCTAGGTAAAGGATAAAGCCCTCAGAGTTAATAAATTCCTGAGGGATGCGCCATGCATTCGTCTTCAATTTTCTGACTTCGTTTAAGATGGTTAAATGCATATTCGGCCTTATAATGACTCGCTGTGGCGTCCCGCTGAACCGACTCAGTGCTGCTCATCATCCCAGGCAAGTCTGAGACCACTCCGGTACCAATTTACCGACCCCGGAGGGATGAATGGCTTGGTGAGCCATGAGCGCGAGATCGAATCATTGACCTCGTGTGCGACGGAGGCGCCTCTAACCACTGCTCCACATGCACTCTTTGAAAAGAACCTGAATAGAAACAATAAATGAGAAAAATTCTCACGCAAATGGACAGTGGTGGATAGCAATTGTTCCGTTTGCTAGCACATTTCCATCTTGACCGAGTTCAACGGCGACCGGTACCTGATACCGAGCTTGGTTATGGTATTCCACAACAGCTACGTATTCATAATCTTCTGGAACTTCAATTTTTCCCTAGAAAAATCAAAAATTTTGGCTGTAATCACAGGTTAACGACTTATACAACAAACTTCTATCACTTTATCCTTCTCACTGGTTCGCACAAGAGCAGCAGGACCGATAATCTCGGGAAGCACTTCAGTTGGAACCTTAATGAGTTTTGAGAATCATAATCTGGCTATGGGTGTGAATTTCTAATTAAAAAATTACTTTTTCAAGATCGCTCGTGGTACCGTCCATGTGAACTTCCTTAAAGGCGTCAGGATCATCTGTGAGGTCAACGCGAGCGCTCATCGCCATTGGTGGATATAGGAGATCAACACATGTCGTATTGTGCGCAGTATGTGCTTCACAAGGCGGTGAAGCACGTTCTTTCAGAATTGTTCCTAGGTAGTACTCGGCCGGCAGCACGACAACATAGTCCTTAATGCAATGTCATGTGTAAGTTATCAATTTATCCATTTTCTACAGATATTATCAATGAATTTAAATCATCAAGTTTCTACTTCTCAAATATATCAGAATGTCGTTATTGATTTTGACAAGAGTTAATCCAAGTGTAAGGACATACCAGAAATAAGCGTTGTTTGGTAGAAATACTTATCGACCATTTACCGGATTTAAGACGAATGGTTTACCAGCAACTGTCACCTCCTTAACTGATGGAACTTCTGTGGGAACAAAGACAGCCTTATCTGACTGCTCAATATCTGAACAAAAAATTTAGATTGATTTAGAAGAACATAAATATTGTTTTGATTCATCTTTACCTTGAGAATGAGTCATTCTAGGTTCTACACTAATAGTTGCAGTGACTGGTACCGGTGTCGGGTTATGGTAGCTGAAGAGTAGCTTGTAGACCGAAGCCTATAACAATGTTCTAATTAGACTTACTATAAAATAGGCGAAGTCTTTTCTTCTAATCAGAGTAGGAAATAATGGAATGCTAATCAAAAGGACACACTTTCGCAACATCGATATCCAGGAATACTTTATCCTGTATAGTGGAGAAAACAGCATATCCTCTCCAGTTGAAGTCAGGAAATTGGTCTTTGTCGACTGCAAAACGTACTGGTCGCTGATCTTCCGAATGCCCATCTTCAGCTTCATACTTAAATAAAATTATTCTTTGAGGAAACAGAATATCCCGCAACGAAATGAGCACAGTACCTGGTGGTGCCATAAAGTGGGAAAATAGTGATTTTCAATTGGCTTGTCACATTGCAAACCGGTAACTCGTGGACGGCATCGACATTGTCCAGTTAAAGCATCACAGTCCGCTCGCAGTGCGCCACCAATATCACAGTTGCACGCTAAGATAAGCGTCATTAAAGAAAAAAAATCCAAAACTGATTCAGTATACGGCTTGTTGGGCGCCTACGAGTGATCGATCGAATAATTACGAGATTCTTTAGAATTTTTCTAGCGTCACAAGCCTCATCGTCTATGGTAAACCTGGGAACATTAGAGCTTGGCTAACTCCGGATCACAGGGGAATCAAGCTGTGTGCAGGCAATTCCAACGTGAAAAAGACGATTTTACAATGTAAAAGTTCAAGATGTAGAAAGGTCGTTCATGTGGTTAGGATAAATTTATTTCGAGTATTCCTTATTGAATTTCTTATGGTTCTTATACACACCTTACTTTTGAAGCAACTTTTCAGCCTCCCACAAAAATTATGGATATATGCATGTATATATGCAAATGTATATGTAAGCATTTACATATATACATATATATATATAAATATGTAATATATACATGTAAATGTACATACATTATTTATACTACTTATATATAGAGTTGGCCTATTTCATATTTCAAGTCCACACGATATGATGTCAAAGCTCTACTGTACGTTATATTTCGGCAAAGCTGCCTTCTTCACAGCCGTAATCAATCATGTGAGTCAGCTGCCCACAAAAGTTATTTCTCAAGATGATCGAATTTTCGCAATGATACTAAGTCAGAAGGTAAAGTTGAAAAAAACGCATTCTTCTACATAGGAAGCCCTATAAACGGCATTCAAGTTGACGGTCATATGTGTAATGTCGGTTTATACACTTCGTGAAAGAGTTGAGAGACATGGATATGAGGATAGTTGAAAATGACACTTTCCAGAGTCACTAATCAAAAATCGATTTTTGACTAAGAGGCTTCATGGAGATATGAACCCCAAGTGAAACTATGATCCAAAACATCTCCCTGTATCGAATTGAATTTTCGGAGATTATAAATAAAGTGAACAAAAAATAAATCGCCGTTAAATGAGTCTGCTCTGCACTCTTTCTGTTGAAACAAGACGGTCCTTTGGCACATTGATATGTGAATTAGCAATAAGGAAAAAAGAAGCCGATACTAATAACAACACTGAAAAATTTCACAAACGCACGTTCGCAGCCTAATTGGTTGAAGCCCTGGAGATTATAGAAACCATCCGCACATTTCTCACATTGCCTACCACCAGCATTTCGCTTACAGACACACTGGCCAGACCTTAAAAGGCATCACCATTGGTCCCATGAAAATGTCTATAGCAAATTCTATTCAGAACCTCAGAATATGTATTGAAATCATTTAACCCACTTTAGGTCGCAGATGTCTAGCATCGAAACCGTTCCATTCAAGTGACATTGGCAATCTTGAAAAAAATAAGGTGATTATTTCAATCTAGATGATTCACAGAACCGCATTCCTACCAATGCATCCATCTTCGTGATGGTATTGAAGATCCCAGAATGTTGGCTTACACTGGTCACAAATTCGTCCATCAACGTTCTTTCGACACGAACACAACTCACCAGGTTTCACCTATTCAGAATTTCTGTCATTACTAGCATTACCTCACTAATTTCCCATTCATTTGAACATCTACAAATAACTCGCTCGGTATAAATCAAGCCGCACACCTTATCACATCCAGCAAAGTCAAGTGTCACACCAGCTGGATGACAGTTACACTCTTCGCATGTGGGAAAGTTATAGAAATTAGGCTTACACCGATCACATCGCTCTCCCTGAGGTTTAAATTGATTATTAGTTAATCCAGTTAGTTATCCAGTTAATTCAAAAAGCAAAGACCAAATTTAGTAAGTTTACTCTTTTTATAATACGATAAAGAATGCACCTCGAAATTTTCTTTACAATAACATTGTCCTCTACTGTCGCACGCTTGCCCTTTAGCACCGTCTATGAAGCATCCACATGCCTATAAAAAAGATTGTTACAGCGTCGAATATCTACCTACTTCACACAGAAAAATTGGAAAATTCGTTCAATGACACAGCTGTGGACTATACATACTTTGCAGTTAGGATAGTCGTAAAATCCCACAGCACATTTGTCACAGGTTCGGGCGGTAAAATTACTGTAGCACGGACATTGTCCAGTGTTCATGTCGCATTCCAAAGCTTTAGCGCCTGCTCCCACACAGTTACATTCTAAAACCCTAGTAATCTACAAAATGGCTGCTTTCTCTAATTTGAAAGAATTAGATAATACATATTACCTTTACAGTTCGGATAGCCGTAATAGCCGATGTCGCACTGATCACATTTCTCACCGTAAAATCCGTCTTTGCACATGCATTGCCCAGAATGAGGATCACAAACACCGTTTTCGGTTCCAAGAGGATCACAGTTACAAACTGTTAGTAGAAAAATATTCAAGTAGCTTTTTTGCAAACACAGTTTAATTTCTGGCCCGTCAAAATGTTACACAATCCTTACATGTGCAATTCGGAAAGCCGTAAAATCCCGTTTGGCACTGATCACACTTCAAACCACTAAAGGCTGGCTTGCAGACACACTGTCCAGTAGTGGCTGAACAGTTCGAATGCGCCGCTCCAATATCGTTGCAGACACACTCTCAAAAAAATATTTTATAAAGCAGGAATAGTTCTGAAAATACGACAATTTTGTAATTATTAATAAACTGGTTAAAAATTGAAATACGATACTTGAGTAGCCACTATTGCGTACGTTAAGGCATTTAGTTTACTATCAAATGATTCAATTGAAGCATGAGGACCATTTCAGGGAAAAAGAGCCATCAAAGACTATGTAGTACCTTTGCATCCTGCTGTAACATTGGTGAAGCCGCTTTCACACGTTTCGCAAAACGTGCCACCAAATCCTGGTTTACATGGACACTGTCCACTATCAGGCTGAATTTTTTGCATTTTAAATTCTACCACAATTGACAGATGCTATGAAATAAATAATACAAGGCTCAGTTGTATAATAAGAATAACTGGGTGTGATTAGCAAAACCTTTAGGTAATGCTTTACAGGTCGTAAAAACTGAGAACATGACGATTCACGTGACTTACCGAGCAAATATCTCCTATAGTACCCTCGACGGTACATTCGCACTTCTTACATTCTGGTGGATCATAGTACCCTTTAGCACATTTGTCACAATTCTCGCCTTCATATCTTGACTGACAATAGCATTTTCCAGTTCCTTCCCCGCAATCTCCGGTATGTCTACTTGGATCACAGTTGCAAGCTAAATTGTTGACATCTTGGCAATTACAGACCACACTGAAGTATTTCACATCTAGCAATCAATCCAATTTCTCCTTGCATCAACTCTCTTCCGCTGGTTATGAATTCACTATAGCGAATGTTTTTCTAAAATCTAAGCATCCAGTGCTTTTAGCCTCTCGAACATTTTGAGCTTTTTCTCCTCGAAAACAACGAAATTATCCGAACACATAGTGCAAACTTAGAAACATACGCTTGCATGGCATCATATCGCTCCATTGCACACCATCAGGGCGGTAATAGCCGAATGAGCATTCGTTACAGTTGACACCTTCCGTGTGATCCTAGATAGTTTGAATTTGAATTTGTTTTGGAATTTTACTATCGCATTGAAAAATATCGCAGCCATTGCAATTGTCTTGCAGCGCTGATCTTACCCGACAATTCAGACAACGTCCGCCGCCTTCGTAGTTTCCATGAATATCGAGGGACAGTCGATTCACAAATACGTCTTCATCATGTACACATTCATTGGAACGTCCAAAACAATTACATGCTAAACAAAAGTCATTGTCATTGTTTTATGATGAAATTTGCTACAAATCAATTAAAAGGAGAGGATAGTGTAGTGTGGTAGTTCCGTTCATTTTTCGAACAACTTTATTCACCTATGCGCTGATTTGAAAATAGGTAAGTCAGGTCGTCCGCTTCACCCGGCCTGACAAGCCTCTCATTTCACGGGATCACCAACTGTACTTAGACCTCTCTGAGACAAGGTTACTTTCTCTACTCCACGTGCAATCGCCCTAATACGGCTATCTCAGGATTCCAGCAATCAACACTACCAAACTTAATGACATTCGTGTCAGAGACGAGAAACTCCAAGTCACAGGCAAACCCTCACGCAAAAAATTCGTAGATTTTTGTCAACTGAGTTCATAATAAATGCAGGAACGAGCCAATCCAGAAATTGTAGAGTTTGCACAAGATCTGCTTATTTCTTGTACTGTCGGGTTGTGCAATAAAAAATAGAAGGTGAAATATTACAAACAAAGCGTACGTTCGCAAGTGAAATTATTGTGCGCTGTGGTCGGCTGCCACTTTTTTTGCTCGAATCCTGGACAACATCGCTCGCACATATCTCCACATGTGTTGTGTTCACATCTGAACATTATTAACATTTATATTACAAATAAGGAACATAGAACTGAAAGGAAAATACCTGCACAACAGAGTACGCGGTCTTCTGGGATCCAAAATATCACAAGTACCAGCGTGACCATTACAAACACAACGTCCTCCCATAAGGATTTCTTTGATGGAATAGAAATACTGAAAATTTTTGGACATTTGTGCACACGTAAATAGAGGGTCAAATGAAAACAAGGCAGCTCAGACTGGAAGCGCGGTATTACTTTGTTGAAATCCACTATACAATCACCATGTTTTCTGGTCACTAGAGTGTAGTACAAAAACACATCTGCGTCAGCAATGATACGAACCCAGATCTCACTCTTTCCGGGAGCGTGCGCTGAACCGTTGCACCACCGACGCATCGCTCTACATTATGTATATATTGAATCAGAATTCATATTATTTGACCGCGTATTGCGGTGGTACGATGTCACATTAAACCCATATTCATATCAGATATACCATCAGAGACCCGCCAACATCTTAGACCACCGCTGCAAGCCGTAGAGCATGTGGCTCTGATGAGGCGGACGAGACTGCCAAAACATAAGTAAGCCACTAGCGTACTAGACCTCACAAAAACTCAAAACATTCTATCAGGTTATGATGAACTGCCTTATTTCCCAGCTTATCACGGCTGGCTGAATTTCACATTTTGCTTATAAGGAAGTGTTTTTTTTTTCGAATCCTGGAGAGTGTAAAGCGGACAGAGTAAAGTCCCGGCTATTTGCTCCATGTGGAGTAGCTTTGAAGCAAGCATCTCCAGCAATATTGGGCTGGTAAAGTCCCGTGTGGTGGGTTCTATGGTCAAAGAACAAACTCGAGCTCGACTGAACCTTCTCTCTCGCAGTAGTATCTGACATCCTAAGCTGATTTGCGTAAATATTTGTGTTTATCTACTGGATACCTGACAACAATTACTAATGTAGCGTATGCTCCATAGCCGAAGGAAGAAAACTTGCATTACATTCGTGTTGTATACTTGTGGATACTTTATCTAGTGAAATGGTAGCCGCTCATCACATTGCAGTTAGGATCCATAAGGCATATTAGCATAATAGAACACCTAGTTATTGCTTCAGGCTTTTGACTTTTTCTCAAAACAGAAGCAGTAACTGGCAACACGAATTTCAGGCAGCTTGGCTCATCTTTCGCAGAATTCATCATACCGTCATTAAGTGATGGATTGACGGCTTCACTTGGCAGCCTCCAATAGTGGCAATAGCAACATTAAGATGTTTCTATTGATTAGTGCATCATATTCGAAGACCTTTCAGGTGCCGTTATATCTCCTTGACCTTGATATAGAGATGAATATAGACCAACGTAGATTTCAAGTCTATAGTCGGTGGCGATAAATTGTCAAACCAGCACGATAACGTAATTGTACACCTTGTTTCTAAGTATTTCATGATTAGTGCTGGAGATAATGGGCCATGTGTAATTGCTCAACCGGCCCACTTATAATAGTGATTAAATGGATTTAAAGATTGTGTGGCATCTTCTTTTTTCTATCGCTGGTTTACAATCTCATGCTCTTCAACACTACATACGTGGAAAGACTCGGATTGTTTCTACGACTGGTCCTGCAAGTGAGCTATTTAAAATGGAAAAAGCTTGCTTCACGAAGTTCTACATTGACACCTAATAAATGGTGCTACTTTCCGTAAATGACTTTACTTTCTGGATAACAACTGTTTACGAAAAGCCGTGAATGAAATAGAATCATGGACCAATTTTTCTGAATGTTGTCCATTTTTCAAATTATTTACAAACTAAGATTTTTGGAGATTTGAATCTAAATATTTCAACATGAGTAGCGTCTTGTGGTTGCGTTTGACGTATGAACTACGCGTTCACTTTTATAGCGTGTCTAAATGGGTGAAATCTCGTTTGGCTAATGGATTAGATGCCAATAGTACTAAATCGGCATAAACGAGAGAAGGAAATAAAGAATGTTTACTGAATTGTAAAAGGTCAAAATCTCATCATAACAACAGATAAATAAAATCATTTCGTTGAAGAACACTTCTGAATCTTTTGGACTTTTGATCCAGTCATATATGTACACAGGGGGCGAGAAAAGTCTTGTCACATTTATATTTTGTTTATTGCGGTATTGATATGATGTTTTTCCCTGATTTTGCTAAAGCTACTAAATTCTTTGTCTAGTTTCAATCTAGAATCTGTTTTATATTTATTTATCTATTTTCAGTTGTGCTAAAGTTATGGATAGTAGAAATCAACGTAATGTAGTAACTGAGTTGCACAAGACGTGAATGGATGTGGCCGACATTGTTAAAATAAACTAGTTCGAGACCCGCAAATGCATACAGAGCCATGAAACGTTTTAAGAAGACTGGAAAAATTGAGAACTGTCATTAAAAAGGTCGTTTAACCACCTCGTATACTCCAGAAAAATTCAGAAGATCCGCTGTCAAGTTCAACGAAATCCGGAGCGTTCAATGAGCAAAATGGCTCGGAAACCTCGGATAAAGCGAGTGGAGCGTCCGAAACATTACCAAAAATTTGAAGTTGCGCAGTTAGAAGATCTCTCGTATTCACTATATGGACAAAAAATGAAAGAAAATCTGCTTCTAAAGGACTGCCGAATGATTCGTTTGGTGGATAATGCATTTGTCGAAGGTGCTTTTTGAGGAAGAGAAAATTTTCACTGTCGAATCACTCCACAACCGCCAGAACCGACCTCAGCTTCTCAAGAATGGTCAGCAGAAGTCCGCAGAAGCAAAAACTGTGTGCCGCAGACAATTTTTGGCCTCGCTGATGACCTGGGCCTGCATTTTTGCCACCCGGAAAGACACTGCTGGTTTTTATAAAGAGAAACATTAAAATCAAAGCTACCAGCTATCAATAGCAAGTTCTTAGTTGCGTACTGAAGTCTTGGACTACAAAGTACTTCGGCTTCACTGTACTTACGCTTCAGCAGGACTGAGCCCCCTCACATTGGGCCTGCTGAACGACTGCCATCTCTAAAGAGCAGTTCCCAGGTTTTTGGAGCAAGAATATATGGTCACCAAACTTGCCAGATCTTATCTCAATGGATCACTCCGTTTGATCCATACTGGAGAAATAAATTTTGGCTGCTCACCACACTACCGTAGAGGCGATTAAAACGGTTTTGACACGCGCTTGGGATAATTACGGTGCAAACTCGTGCGAGCATCATTGAAAATTTTCGCACGTGCTTCATAAATGTAATAAGACCAAAGGAAGCAATTTTAAAAATTTTTCATAAAGTTCTTTGTTTGTTGTTATAGTTGTCGAAAACACTGAACAAACTTTTCTCGTACTCTCTCTCTCGCTCTTTCTTCATTTGTATATATATATATATATTATATATATATATATATAAATCTACATGTATATATATATCCTTTTATCCTTTTATATATATATATCCTTTATCCTTATATACTATATATATATATATATATATAATATACGTAGAAGGATATTTGCATAAGTGTTCGTTAACGTACCCTTCTGGTGACAGTAGGATCCGTTCTATCATTAAGATGCATTAGATGACCTTGAAGCGTTCTAGTCCCAAGAAGACGAATTCGCACATTTGTCGCACGGGTGAAATTCTGGAGCGCTTCCGATGAAGAGAATTTGAATCGACTCGGGCGATGCTCAAGAATTTTGATCACCATCTAGAAGAGGCGGTTCAGGTATTGCATTAAGATGTTAACAAAGTACAATGTGGATGATGTGTCAATTACGTGAACAATGGTAATAAGTTATTTCCACGGATTTCCCAGAAAAGGTTAGGATAAGTCGGGTGCGACGCTATGTGGCGCATTGATAGGCGGCTGAAATGGGCCTGGACGTTGAGCAAAAATAGGCAATTGATAGGTAAGTAATAGGTTGGGGGAAAAGTTTTGAGAAAATACTTGTAACTTTTCTGGATGTCGGCCATTTTTTGTGTTTTTGGGAAAATTTTAAAACCCGTCTTCTCCTGCGTTGATTGGTATATAATTGACATACTTATTTCAAGATGGGGTCAACAAGACAGTAAATCAGGTTGTCGATGATACACGAGTGGCTGTTGGATTCAAATGCAACGGTGGCAAGTGAACGCACCAATCTGGCCTGTGGCGAAGACACAGTTGGAAAAAGTAGGCAGGAGAAGTGGCAGGAAGTGCTTGAAGCTAAAGGGGAGTGCATTGACTATTAGTTTTGTCTTTGTTAGGGTGTAATAGGTACATAAATAATGTTTTACAAGCATTTTCTCACAAGCTTTTCCCCAACCTATCATATGGAGGCTGTTATGGGTTTTTCAACGAGTAAATCAGAGACATATTGGCATTGCGAGAACTCGATGAGCTGCCCGTGATTTATCCAGACCATTCAGCAAAGTGCGCAAACTATTAAGAGAAATATCCTCGCTAAAATGGTACGATCTAAAGCTTTTCACTAAAACCTTGATACTCTCCGTGTCTTTCAGTAAACGAAACATTCAGGCCATCTGTTGCTTCCGACAGTGCTGAATGGAGACATCTTTACGGCTGCTCAGTGATCTATCTGTCGCATAATATCAAGCATACCCGTGTTATACGAAATTCGTAGACGATTTGTGATATAAAGTCACCAAGAAGCATATATTCTACAGCGACGTAAGAGCTCGCCCATGATCACAGACGTCAGCAGTTTCTACAGAAAAATCTCACCTCAGCATTCTCAAGTGGATGAATTCCAGCCAAATCAGAACGACACACTACTCGATCATCTTCGGAGATTGGAGAGAGTGACTCCATACCGAATTGCTGAAATTGAATTTTTGCTGAATAAATACTAGTCAATTATCAATATATGCAAGAATTGCTCTTTACTGAAATACTACGCTAATATATAGCACTCAAAAATTGGAGTTCAAATCCATCTCTATCAAATTTAAGCCGGCGCTTATTCCGAAAATAGCTTAGCACTGCTGATCATTCTTAACCATATTGCTGATCTCGAAGAGTAAGCGTTTGTATTGCGGCTCAATTATTGCGTTACAATGACTACTCATGCAAACAGATTCTAATTGCCTGGAGGAGAAGCATAATTCATGGAAATAGTGGGTTCACAGTTATGCGTTTTCCTACGTAATTTCTACAGACACTACATGACTTAATGATAAAAACATATTTTCCGAAGATGCACTGAGCACAGTAAATTAGGTGAGCAAAGCGGATGAAGTACATTGCACACAACTCTTTTTGAATACCTTCGATTCAATTTGCTAGTAAGAGATTTTCGTGTCATTTTGTTATCTAGGTCATCGCTTCTGAGACAGAAAACCACCTTGAATTTTTTCAAAGTTGAGAAGAACACCAGTTGAAGGAACTCACTCTCATACATTCTGCTGGTGTTTCTGCAAAGTAATACCATGGTTGAAAAGTCTTGCCGTAATCCGTCGATCTTTCTAAAATCCACGTTCCTGGTTTAGGACTGTTTGCCATTTGAATCCACACATATGCGACGTGAAACTCCTGTAAAATTGAAATACAACCTGGCATAACTAGTGAATGAATTTGGTGGTAAAGGAAATGAAATAAGTAAACTTTCTGAAGTACCTGCTCAAGATCAATTGTGATATTGACGTGATTGAACTCCATTCCTCTAGAAAGAGGTGGAGACTGCCACCAGCTGGTGTTACCATCAACCATATTTTCTGCAGGATGTTCATTCTCCGTTCCGGCCATACAGTGACCACATCCATGACCGCCCTATAATTAGAAATACATATCACCTGTATCACCTGTCGTCCCGTTGATCGTCGAGTGACTCGAGCGGGTACCAGCAACTCTTCCATTTTTCCCTATCGCGTGCAAGAGTAGCCCAGTGGGTCCTCCTTGCTCTAGGGATTCGCTGAGCATCATATCTTTCTTCTATCGCTTTCGTAAAGAAATCGGACCAACGGGTCAGTGGTCTTCCTTTAGAGCGCTTGACGTCCCGAGGAATCCAGTCGGTAACGGCTCTCGTCCATCGGTTGTCGTTGAAGCGCATCACGTGTCCGGCCCACCTTATTTTCGATATCCTGGCGTGCAGAACGGCGACTCTGATTTTCGATCGTTGACGTAGGTCGGAAGTTCGGATCCTTTCTCTCATTTGCGAGATACGGGATACTCCTAGCATCGACCTTTCGACTGCGCGCTCGATAACGGCAAGTGGTCTTTCATCCTGCTTACGTAGCGGCCAGGTTTCTGCTGCATACGTTAGGGCAGGGATAATTGTCGAGTCGAAAAGGTGGGCACGGAGTCGGATGTTCTTTGTCCTCTTCACTACATCTTCGATGCTCTTAAACGTTCCCCAAGCCGCTCGTTTCCTCCTGCTCAACTCTGGAGCTAGGTCGTTCATCATGTTGATTTCACGACCTAGATAGACGTAACTGGAGCATTCGGAGATTGTCGTTCCGTTGAGCGTGAATGGGGCATAGAACCCATCCGTTCCTCTGAACATTGTTTTCGTAGATTCAGTTGAACACCAATCTTTCCACAGGCGTTATCGAAATCAGTCAACATTCGTTCCGCTTGGCTGATGTTTGGTGTTATGAGAACGATATCGTCAGCAAAGCGAAGATGCTTTAATTGTCGACCGTCAATTTTCCATTCCCATTTCGTCCCATTCTGATGTTCGCATGACGTTTTGTAGGGTGGCAGTGAATAGTTTTGGCGAAATTGTATGGCCTTGTCGAACCCCTCTTCTTACGTCAATGGTGATATTGTTGTAGAATGGAGATATTTTGGTCGTGAAATCTTTGTAAAGCTCACGAAGGATCATTATGCACCGAGTAGGGACGCCCTGGTTATCCAGAGCCTCTATAACCGCTTCTGTTTCCATTGAATCAAAGGCTTTCTTCAGATCGATGAAAGTGAGACAGAGTGGTTGTTTGTACTCTCGTGAAACTTCGATGAGTCTTGTAATCGTGTGGATGTGGTCGTATACAGAGTCTTGTAATCGTGTGGATGTCGTCGTAGAAATACACATATATATATATATATATATATATATATACATATATATACCCATATACATATATATAAGTATATATTTATGTACATATATGTTTATCAAAATCATTAACACCATCAGAATGGATATAATATATATGTAATATATATATATATATATTCTGATGATTTTAATAACTTTTTTATTAGATTAGTTCATTGATTTCATTTGAGTAAGAGAACTAAAATGATTTGTAAAATTATTGATACCATCAAAATGGTTAGCATAGCGTTGTCTGTTCCCCTGAAAAAACGACAAAACAGCAAGCTACAATATACTTGCTTCTATTCAATGAAGAAAATACTCCGTTTGGAAATTTCACTTATTCTTGACGTTGGTGATGCAAATGAACTAACCTGAATAAAGGCTTCACGCTCCTGGCGAAGTTCATTGAGCAGAAACGGACTGTCTGAGCCTTCTTGATATGAGTAGTGGCTTAGTGGTGAGTACTGCGTAGACCCTGAACCTTGTGTGTTACAAGCATCAATCGTTGAATGTCAGGTCAGTCAATCATAAAAGGATAATGGATAAGGCTTTCGGTGTTGACCAGTCCCTGAGGGATGCGCCATGCATTCGTCTTAAATTTTTAGTTTCGTTTGAGGTGATTGAATGCATATCTGGCTTTACAATGATTCGCAGTGGCCTCCTGCATTGAGTCAGTGCTGCTTATCCTCTCACACAAGTCTAGGCCTGTCTGGGACCATTCTACCGACCCGGAGGGACGAATGGTCAGGTGAGCCACGAGCACGAGGTCGAACTATCGACCACGTGTGCGACACAGAGCACCTCTAACCACTACGCTACATACGCTCTCAGTTTACCATAATGGTTATTGTTTGAAATTGTCTCGTTTGGAGAATATTCGTGATTTTTCAAAAAAAAAAAACGTCTGAAATTCCATCCATAGTCAACTCTCTTGCTTCTTGACTTTATTATCCATTCTATGACAATCATGAACATTGTAAGCATTTTCCTAATTATTTTATGGAATGGTTCTTTAGTTGGTAATCAAAGAGAAGTGATTTATAAAGGTTCATCATATCTTTTTTCTAAGTTCCACTATTATCACCGCACTTCCTTAAGGGACCGTAAACTTCATTTAACTGGATTGTAGGTCGCACCTAATTACTCTGACCATGAAACTGTTCTTTATAAGTTGTAGCGGCTTATTTATGGCGCTACACGCAGCGTATTGGTCAGAGGGATTCTGCAATACACACTGCATCCGACATTGGTTTGAAGTCCTACCCGCGTACACTTAGGCCCTCCATACCTCGGTCATTAATAAATTGGTGCAAGATTTGTCCGAGAGGTTAAATCTCTTACTTGATAGATCGTCAGATTGCATAGGTCAAATATGCATTCCACTGCTTCCACAATGTATGTTAGTAGCTGATTGAACGCATGGGTTGATTAACGTAGGAGACTTCATAACTTACCTTTAACTGTATTTAGCAAAAAAGCTTCAACTCTTAGTTATTCGTTCAGCTCCTATTTACCGCATAATTTTTCATGACAGGACTCGTTGTAAAAAATAATCACGTTACACCCTATCATGAAATGAGGATCGACAATAAGTAGGAGTTAAAAAGTGTGATTTCAACCATAGCCTTTGTTCATTTGAGTACAATGCCGACTTGTGCCTCCCAGAACAGTCCTTTTAAAAGTTGAATCTGATAACAACTTCGACAGCTTCATCAAAATATGAGTGATAGAAAGCATAGTAACAGCCTTGATGGGGCAGTGCGGGACAAGTGAGCTTGCGGAAAAGGTAATCATGGGTTTGGAGTCAACTTAGTTATGAGTCTTGCTCTAATTTCGGCAATCTTGTGATAATTAGTAGTTGTTTTGGTACTATAGAATCGTTCTGTGTTTTTGATAACGAATGTCGTGGTCGTACTATGACACTGAGATCGTTTTTTCTACTCATAGTATTCTAATGAAAGATAGAAAATAACCTGTTAGTGAGCAGTAGACTTCATTTATAGGTTGTCCGTTGTGTTCACCACAAGTCGAACTTGCACGGATCGGTTTACGGTGTGAGATGGTGAGGAGACTTGGTGTTAACACTTGAGCTGCTGCTGTCACACAAAATGCTGCCAAAAATGGCAACATTTTAATCATCGTGACAGTTCTCCTGAAAAATAATCAATGATCAACGAGAAAAAATGTCACCTCACAGCTACATGTTAAAAGTAGCGGAAAGAAAACGATGGCAGTAAGTGTCGTGCCCAAAATATGAGATTGATTAGTTAAGCAAAAAGTTATAGATTTAGTCGTAATCACAACAATTATAGCGTGATAGAAATCTAGGAATTGAAATCTGGACGGAAGCCAGAAAAATACATTTATACTAGTCCGTAACCAGAAAATATTGAAGAGAAGAGAATCGAACGTTCAAAAAGATAATATGCAAATGTACTGATTTGAGCTATCTTAGAAACATTTAAAAGAATTACGATTATAGGTATACGTCATTTTTCTCGTAAAAAAAGGTGCATTATGATCCTTACACCGCAATTGTATCCCAATTTTAGAGATCTGTTTATTATTCACAATTAATAGAGAGCAATGCTTTCAAAGATTTCTATTCCATTCCTTCTCTATAAATGAACAAATAAAGAAGCAATAGTTGATGATGGCTCAGATGATCTTGCATGCCCAATAGCTCACCTGAGTGATCACCTACACTGAATGGGTAGGCATGTCGTCATTTTGTGATATGTAAAACTCTTTAAGCCAGATGAAAAATGCACACTATAATTTGCTTTTCCATATTACTAACTAACTATATAATTTCTGATCACCAAATTTTGCAAAACTCCTAAACATCATCAGTTTCAGTGAATTTTATTCCTTTGCACGACCGTTAACAAAATTCATTGTGCATATACAAGAAATCACACTAGATTTGTTTCCCCGCACACATTATTCGCTAATTTTTTTTTGAGTATTTCACACGTTGAATGAGATGTTGCTTGAGGATTTAGTCTTCTCCATGACTGCCGTTAAATACTAGTCGAGTCAAATATCTTTGCAGTTTAAAATATGAGGCGCTCTCGAGACGTCGTTGACTGATTTAGCACAGTATTGAGGAGGGGATCGAACCAGAGCGTTGTTTGACACTGTTTTTGTTGATTTACTGCATCACTTAACCACTACATACCTCGCAACATCAGTCAAATGACATGAACTGTAATGGGGCAACTGAGAATTCCTGCAATAATCCAAGTGAATTTGGGAAAATTCATTACCTAACATATGAGCTCAGAAAATTACAGAATTTATTGTAATCATTTTCTCTTTATTCTCCTGAAATCAAAATTTTGGCTTCCTTTTCCTGAGAACATAGACATCAGTGACTTGTGATTTCCATATCTCGCGTTGAAGCACATTTAGTGCAGTCAAAGCTGGGTGTCAGCGGGCTCATGAAGGGAAAGAAATCTCTTGTCAACATCTCAAGTGATTTGGCACAGTATATAAGACCGTTGGCCTGGAGTGGGAGGTGCATTCGCAGTCCATGTGATCTCTGCACGATAAGTATCCTCTTGAACAATTTAGCGGAAGACTCATAAGCGGTGAGTGTGTTGAAAAGCTGTTTTGCGTTTGATACATTTGACATCTTGGTTTGGTGTTTTTTTCTGTTGAAATAACGGAGATGTTTGCCTGACCGGATTACAGCAACATAATCTTACCAGGCTTTGGAGAAGAAGTAAGCACCGAGACGTCAGCCTATGAAATAAAGCGTACTGTAACAACCTCGTGTTCGGCTCACAAAGCGGAAACAAGGACATTCTCAAGTTGTGGAAAAAGGTGTGAAACCTTCAGTGTTCAATAATAAATTCGGTTTTCCCATTTTTTCTTCAGTATGCTTTACTAGAACCTTTTTTTGAATCCTCCTTTATTATACACCGTTGCAAAGCACGCGTCATGCTTTGCGCACAAATAATTCTTAAGACATATTTTGTCACCAAAAATTTTTGTATAAAAAATTCGAAGTGTAAATGAGAACTTACACAAACCAGCTTCCACGAATCAGACGCGGACGTACACAATATAATGGCTTTGAAGTATTCATGGGGTCATAGAGGTATTCACGAAATTACAGTGCAACCTTGGCTTGAAAATTCTCGTGTGACGAATTCGATCTTGAGGATGAGAAATGTCGTAGACGCCCTTCTTCTATTCGCAGCGATGAAATAAAGCTTCTTCAATGGTAAAAACTATGCACACAGTTGTTTGAAAACTTCAAAAATCACTCTGTATAAGCACATCTGTTATTCTGAAGCATCAATAGTAGTTTTGGAAGCTGTAAAACCCGAGAAATGGATGACTTGCGAATCGAAAGATGATCAGAGAAACTGCAGTTCTGAGGTATCGTCAGCGCCTTTTCTACCCAGCCACAAGGACCCGAACGCGATCCTATTATGACGTGAGACTAGAAATGGATCCTCTTTGACAACAGGTAGTGATTAGTTGAGTGGGATGACAATAGAGCTCCGTCGTAATCCATAGAGTCAATTTTACATCTAACGATTGTCATGATGAGCCCATGATAGTTTGTTGCTAGTTCAAACCATCATAGCATTCTTGATATAAATGAAACAATTACGGTAAAACGTTGACAATAGAGGAAATGCACCAGAACTTGGACGCCTATAATTCGCATTAGTCAATAGAAAAGGACGAATCCTTCTCTATGATTGAGCACAACCACTCGTTGCACTACTGACGTTGCAAAAGTTGTGCAAGCTGGGCAACGAAACTCCACCTTCAACCACCATACTAATCAGTCTTTTCGCTTACCGACCTTGGACAACTTCCTTTACGAGAATTGCTTCAGGGGAACTAAGCTAGAGCCAAAGTCACTTTCAAACATGTTATCGATTCCGGAATACTAAAATTTTGAGCAGTAGTTAAAGTTAGACTGACTTCTAAGTTGTAGAAATGCGTACATTCCAATAGTTTTTACTTATTGCGAGATGAGATAAGACACTGTAAGGATTTTGGTGAAATGCCGACATTAATCTCATGAAGGCGCATCATATTATATTCGTTTCTTTGCAAAACTGGAAGAAAAAATAATTTCTTTACAAATTGTTCGAAAATCGTTCAGTTTGCGATCCGCATCAAAGAACATCTAGACGGTAAAGCTAACAACCAAACAAGTAAGCCTTCAGGGATGCACAGGGTAGAAAAACACAACAATGTGGTGTTGATTGGGGTAGTAAGAATACTTTCGAGGCCTTTCGGACAAACCGCAAAAGTCCAAAAATGGACAGCAGGGGAGAGTGCTAGAACATAACAAGTGATATGACGTCTTATTTCAGATTCATTTTCTGGAGTATGCTTCATCTTTCACAGTGTGTCACATAAGACTGGTAACCTCTCCCATATTAAGTATAGAGAAAGTGGGGTTTTCCAAAATGACCGGATTCTTGAGATGTTTGGTACTTGATTCTTGATGCATACGAAATATTCACCGAGTATATGGTACGATAGTACGTTTAGGCTTTGACGAAGGCGGGATCGCCGAAACGTTAGTTATAATTCTGAGAAAGGAGAAGTACCAACCTCGTGCAAGTTTCAGTTTAAGAGAAGGACAGTTTGTAGGAAATTTTGCATTTCTTTACTCATGCCGAGGTTTAGTGTGAGTTGAACTTTTGAGTTACGGCTAAGTAGCTGAAGTGAAATAGAGCGGAAAGCGCATAGCCAAATAGCTTGTAAAATAATGCTTTCAAAGTAACTAATGTGATCGTACTCCAGACCAAGCAAGTTCACCATTGTTGCGCGATGGAGACTGATATGAAGAAAACTCATTCTGATGTACATTTGCTGGCGTCTGCTTCTAATAAAGATCTAGGTGCAGTGAAATGTAGGTTTTTCAAAAGAGGTCATCTCGACCAGAAATATCTGACATGAAGACGAAGTAATCAGGAGCCGATTTAACAAAAAAATTCCAAGACTTCACTGGATAAAGTGGATGAATGAAAATTGCTTGAATGAGATAAATGCTGGGACGAGTAGAATCTGGATGCTGATTTTGCATAAAATCTAGTAAGTTACAGTGGAGTAAAAGCACTGCTGTGGAAAAATATCTCAGATGGCATCTTTAGATTTGCGTTAAATGATTCAGGACGAAGTAACCTTCAGGTTAAAGCTCGAATAATTATAACAATCCTGAATTTTAAAATGTTCTTGCATATTAATGAATGGTAACCAGATCTACTTCAAGAGAACTTGTGAATTTTATGCTGTTTATATATGTAGTTATATATTCCACAGAAAATTTATCACCACAGATGTGAAGGAAAGCGATTAATTAAACCGAGCATAAATAATGTATGACTTATAACTGAGTAAACTACGGTATTTCAACGAAGATGTTGCACGTTTGAGAGAATGAACGAGTTTCTAAGATTATTGGATGGTACGGATTAATATCGCAATCTGTGGCTGTAAGAATGGGTGTGTAAGAAGCTGAGAGATAGCCGTAGCAATAGAATGAGAATGGGAAGAGGAAGAAAGATGCGGAGATGAGGGATTGCTTACAAATGAGGCGAGTCGAACAGAAAACTTCCTCTGACCAGGGCAGCTGCTGCAGTTTTGCGGGCCAGATGTTCTCATTTAGTCTGCCAAATGCTGTTCTTTTATCATAAAGAAAGCAAGCACTTTGCGCGCAAAAAAAGTCGCCAAAAAAATGACGAATAGGGCGATCTGGACGATGAATTTTGCAGCTATATAAATCTTAAGCTGTCTTGCTTCGCCGACGGGATGTTCAGAATAGTAGCCTAAGCAAGATAAGTCTTTGCTCACTTAACTTGGAAGTCTTTAAGATTTATAGATTAATTATTAACGCTTAAGCTCACAGAATATCGGTCTTTTGATTTTTACAGATAAAATTACGTAAAATACTTGGTCCTCCAAGATGGTTTGTTGTTTCTATCCTGGCTGGGAGGTGTTCCTGAGTTGTCGGACTGCTAAGTACAGCTGGAGATTCTACCTCCCATCAGAGCTACCCAACCAAGCCCAACTAAGAATAAACCGTAATGACCACTATCTTGATAGCTACTAGTCATAAGGTGGTAATCTGCCTCCTAACCACGGGGGCGGGAGGCAGTTCTAATGTGGTAACGACTTGAGAAAGCTTCGGCTAGGCTTACGTCGGGACTTCAGGGAGCAAAGTAGCGAACCCACCACAGTATTCCTCTGCTGGGTCCGTACCACCGATGAAGGGCGTTCATGTATTCAAGTATGTAGTAAGCAAAATTCATAGTATATATTATAATGCAAATATTATATAATAGAAACACAATGGTTGTAAACCAATTACGCGTAAGGCCAACTCATCTATACTCTGATGCGACCCTCTGTTGGTCTCACTACGACTCTGATCTCTCCCAGGGTCGGAAAATTGCTGGTAGTCCTGTACGGATCCGATTCACTCCCAGTCTACTTAGGAATGGCTTAGCACGTCTATTTTAAGGCTTACAGGAAAATCGACTCGACCAACATAAAAGCGTTTATCACGTAAACAATATTCCTAAAGAAACACCCGAACAAATGAGCAAAAAAGTTTGGATACCCTCGTTGCTGGTGTATCAGATTAACGAATGGATGCAGGAGACGCTGGGATAAGCATGGTGATGAATATAGTTTCACTTCATGTAGTAAAATGGAATAAACAGTGCTAATTGATTTCGAATGCCTTGCAGTAGCGCGTGCGTCTATAACTCGGTCTCATGCATCAGGTTGACTAAGTCTTCCTTTTTTCTCGGTCGATAAAATAAACGCAGACTTTTATGGAAGGGCAAAAACAGCACTTATACTATATATGGTCGTTTTTCTTCCAATGATTAAACTCCATTATAATATGCTCACAAGGTTCTGACAGCAACCTGATATTTAGCTGTAGTGATAATTGTAACAGTCACCCATTTGAGCATTGAAAAAAAAGAAAAGGATGGATTTCCTTGAAATCGAAAATGGAAATTATGTTGAGTTGCACAGAATTAGTGAATACAAGCCTTTAAATTCCTAAGTGACTAGGATGGTTGCGCTTTCTAATCCCTGAAATAAAAACTGAACCAATCCAAAGCTTGCTGCGTTTAATGAAGTTTTCATGTAGGTAAACCAAACTAGCAACTGAAAATTGTTTTAAGGCATCCGAGATATCTAAATAGAAGAAAACCGCTAAGGGAACAATTTCATTATGTAAACCTGTGCTATTATGAGTCGAAAATGAAGTATAATAATTAAAATCTGTTTTAGACCGTGAAAATTAACAATAGCACTCGACACGGCAGCACGAACTACAATTCAGATAAGATATTAGACACCATATAGTGCCGTCTTCTGGGGTGATGATTGCTTTCGGCAGCCAATTACATCTATTCTATAACAATGCGATCTATCTGAACTATGCGATGGCTATGCCAAAGGTCACCCTACTAGTCAATTTCTTATAATAATACTCTAAACAAGGTTTGCCTCCTGTTTGAGGATTTTCCTTTCGTCATGACCAACACTAAATCTCATTCGATTGGATTCTTTTTGGAGTCCTGACAAGTCTGGCATCAGTTTCCTCCTTAGAAAGCATGAGAGGCATAGTGACGCTGGGGCTAAGTCGGATGATACCACACTTTTGTTTGAGATAGGTGAAAGAAAACAGAAAATGATAATATTCATAGTGTGAACCGATAGATCCGGTATCTTAATGTTAAAATATCGGAAAAATCATTGAGGTCGTTAATAGAAGGTTATCTATCCAATATTTCACAGCGTTGGTCGTAATTTTCTTCACAATAGGCGAAGAACAATGCCAAATAGTAATAATAATTATTGTAAACCGACTTTCCATCAACCCTGACATATCCCATCAATAATGTTTTTTTTTTCTGATAATCTGACAACATGATAACCTGTTTTGAGCCTTCTATGATGTCTGGTGTGGCACTTATAAAGCAATAGGGACCAGCTGTTTCTGCTTTCTACGTTCATCAGTAGCACGATATCTTTCGATTCAGCCGATCCAGACCTCATAAAAGGCTCAAAGCATGCTATCATGTTATCAGACTGTCAAGGTCGAAACACGTGTATCGGGCTCTATAAGTCAGCCCTTACTTAGCAGACCACATGCGTGGCTCAAAAACGATTATATGGCATATTGAAATCTGAGCATGTTCTTAAGAAAACACTAGAAACGAAAGATATGATATATTAAATATACTATACAAGAGGAATCGAGTTTACAACGCTGCCTGTTTAGTGATAATTTCACTGGACTTACAGTGTAAAATCTTCTCTTTGCCTACTCTTAGTATAGGAGACTGAGCGCCCCGAGAGGATTGGCTAAAGACAAAGAGGGTACCGCCCGAATGATGAGACTGTCAAGGTCGAAACACGTGTCGAAATACACACACAAACTCTATGAGTCAGCCCTTATATAGCAAACCACATGCGTGGCTCAAAAATGATTATCTGCATATCAGAATGTTATTGTTTTTGAGCGAGATCTATATAAACAGTCGAAAGTGATGGTATGATTCATAGTTCTATGTTGATTAAGCCAGTAGCCCGAGGTGTTTACAACAATTCCTACTCGGATGGCCCTTCGACGCGTTTCGTTTTCTTTGGAGCCCATGATTCGAGCCAATCGTCTACTGCCGTTCGTGGCTTATAAATCTACGATTCATCTTGTATATAAGAGACTCGCCGAGTGAGGTTCCTCATTCTAGCGATGCTCCACTAGAAAGGTTCAACTCGAGCAGGACGAAGGAGAAGATGGACAACGAGTATGAAAGGCAGTCGACGATAGGCTCAGATTATGGGCTTTGAAGAAGACGGAGGGCGTCGAAACGTGCTAATTCCTCTAAGGGAGTAAACTAGACATAACAATCTAGCCACTAATTAACAGGCTAGAGTCTGCTCGTTATCAGAATAAACCAGACAATCGCTTTAACAACTAAGCACAGCCATGCACCAGACAAGGTAAAATAGTATTGTACGCAAGCATTTTTACAAAATATCATAAGCGATGAGACTTCCTAACAACTTTTGCTTCCAATTATTCCCGCAAAATGCGCTAGAGACATTTTAGATTAATCAATCATATTCGATCACAACTTTTTAAGGACAAATCTTTTCTGCTTTTTTCTGGTGACTCAGCACTCATTCCATAGCTTAAATTTCGACACTGTTTGTGTTGTAAGTCATCTTTTGGGCCCTTGGCACTAAGCATTGTAGCAGTAAAAATAAAATTATCTTCCACCCTTAGCGTATTTTCTCTCAACAGAGCTTTTCCCTAAATTTTCAATATTATTTGGAAGCTTTTTTCTTGATGATTTAACTTCCATTTGGCTTTTGAAAAGAGCTTTCTAATGTACTGTAACATCTTGTTTTAGATCCGATGAGCAGTTTCTACTCTGCTATGATGTCCGAATGGCTATGTGGGTTGGATTTTGCAACACTCGCAGCAAAGGCATTGCGGCAGCTATGGCTTTGCGAATGGTCTTTCAAACACTATTAGTTGTTTGACATAATAGATTTAGGCAAAGTTAAACAAAGTATGGTTTTGGAAAAGGTCTCTTAGAGCATTGTAGTGGATTTATTCGACAGAATCACATGAAAATGAAAAGCCCACACCCATGGAACGATAGAACAATTCTCCATCAATAATTATAGTGCTGAAATGTTGATTTTTACGAAATTGTTAACAGAATTCCAAATAAATATTGAAAATCGTGTCCTTCCGAGGTGGCGTTGAGATCACTGCACACAGCTAGGTTCGAAAGCACTCGACAATGTGGGTCGAGTGCAAAATCCAATTTTCTTTTGGCTGTTACACCACACTGAGAGGTTCTTTTTCTAAAACCAAGTATATCGCTTTAATCATGGAAATTTGTACTTTCTAGTTGTATAAAAGACTCCAAGAGAAAAGTTGTGCGCGGGAGAAAACACGCTGAATGTAAAGCATAATTCATTTTCACTGCTAGGGCGCATTTTAAAAGGCCTTTCCAGGATTGGATTACAATATTGAAATTTTTCGCGATTTGAGCTATACATCGAGCGACTGCTAAAATTCGAGAAATAAGCAGCTGTCGCCGAAGGGTTGAAAATAATTGCCGATCATCAAAAACTGGATAATCTCCACGATTTCTTGATCTTCACTATTTTTAGTAGCGTTGTAATGTTGTAAATATAGTTCCAAGAATGTTTGGTGGCAAGCAAAACATTCGACTCTTAGCGAAAGTTGAACCACTGTTTCATCCATGCTGGAAGCGCATGCTACCTCTATATTGCTGAAGCCACCACTTTGCTACCACTCTTTCTTCGATACGAAACATCAAAGTGGTCACCAAGCAACTCCAACTGGTTTAGTCTGGTAACAACACACCGACCATGCTAGCGCGTAGTCCTGGAAATTCCTGCATAGTACAAATGCTTGAGGCTTGGAGGACCAAGTATGGGAAATGTATTGCTTACTATAAATAATTTCGGCGTTTGCTTCTGCTGTACGACTTATCGCTTAGTCGACTGCATTCGGAACATATGCTATTTCAGATGTGACTTATGAAGACTTTATTCCTCACTTAAAATTAGCAAGGAACAAAATTGTAGACAAGTTTATTGGCTGGTAATTCTGTATTATTTTGATCCATTCGCTCTGATGAATCACGGTTATCGAATGCAATCGCTGAGTAGAAAAATAGCAATGGGCTTATGTGGTGCACTATAAGTAACTTGAAGTAAACGTTCGCATACATACCGCGTATTTTCTGAAGTGATAGAACTTAGTCCCCAATGAAACACTGCCGTGTTCTTACTTCTCTCAAGTAGCCGAATGCCATCCATATATTGTCCAGAAGAGTAGTGCAGTCGAGTAAGAAGAGTCCATGATCGACATATACGTTGCGTGTTACTGAGAAATATGTATGTATGTGTAAAAGTGTTAGCAGAGGATTATGCGAAACTCCATTTGCTAATGAAGTTGCATGTGGATCAACACAGACTTCAACACTTGGCTTTGTGTCCGCATTCCTCCATTTCAGACTATCACGAGACAACATCCTAACGAATACTTTGGTAGAAGACCAAAACGGGTGCAGACATAGGAGCCGTGTTACGTGTGCATGTGATTATGCGTCCGTAATATTTGCCTCCCTTGTCATCTGATTTGATAATGAAAAGTGAACCGGATCGTGTAAGCCGTTGTGTTCACAAGAATATGATCGCTGACAAAGAGGTTAACCCACAGCATAATCGTGTGACATTTCGTGGAGTCTTCGGTACACTATATGCAATATCAAAGAGTGCGTGTAAGTTCAGCCTCTAACTAGTAGAACTCAGAAGTTTCCAATTGCAAGTGTCATGGCGTGTCGTGTTTCTAGATGACCCCTGTAATGATAATAGGTCTCTTGGTAAGTTTCAGCACTGGAGAAATAAACACAAAATTCATTGATCAGAAGTGATTAAAATCGTTTGTTCCTTTATTTCGAGTGTTTTATTGAGACGACACTCAAATTTAACATATCTCATAACATAATATATCATAAAATAACACTTGAAATAAAGGTATAACATTCATGAAAATATCAGCCAAATAGCAATCGAGTGTAAAACAGTGTAAGCTCGGTGATAGTTTCACTTGACTTAGAGTATGAGTCGTTCGTCTTCGCTACCTCTTAGTGTGGGGACTGGTGCACCCACAAAGGATTGGCTTAAAGAGACTGAAAGATGACGTGTTTCTGCCCGATCGACGAGACTGTAAGTCGCACTTGGGCGTACAAGAGCCCATCTACCAGACCACATGGAATGTTGGCTCAAATAATAATTATGAGCATATAAAATTGCTTGATTTTGGCATCTTCACTTACGCATCTTCTCGCCAACATCTTGACTCACAACTTGCTTTACTTGCTCCAGATGGAGTGTCTCGGAACAATTCGCTGCTCATGCCAATGGCATGGAGGAAATACTATGAAGCGGAATGCAGATTATGGAACTGTAGTGATATCTAAAGAAGGTTTGAGTGGTTCGAATTCAGCTAGCAGGAGATGTAGGGATCGTCGTTCATCCGTCCGCAGAAAGCTCCATCATTCTTGCGTGTCGCTTCACTAACATTTTCCCTAACGTGCCTTCGTACATGAGTAGCAAGCGAATTTGCTTCCCAAGAAAGCTCCATCTCAAACATGGATAAGCAAGTTGTGAAATGTTGGTGCGAAAATACGTAATTGAACGATACCATAATCCTGCAATTCTAGTTACTTCTGGTTATCAAATTTTGTGTTTATTGCTCTAGCGCAAAATTTCTGGAACTACCTTATAATACTTTGATGCTGTTCGACTGATATTTTTCTTTTATAGCAATCCAATTTCCAGTTCATGTAGGAATCGTGGACGTCTTCCAATAGAGGAGAAAATGTAATTGATTGGCTTTTCTGTGAAATTGTTCAAAACACTGAAATTATATTACAGCGCACCGTTCAAAGGTATTGTTCACCTTTGCACATAACATGCTCCTAATGTTTAGTTCGGAAGTCAATCCACTTTTCCAACGTACCTCTATAGAATGATTTGTTTTAGCTCAAAATAAGGATGAGGAGAACCATTGAGATTCAAAAATTTCCAGTAAAGTGATCCGAATGCTCAAAAATTTTGAATTTTTTTTGACGATGAAGCATTGACAGCGGTTTCGACGTTGGTTTCGTTTCTGCAGTCTCTTCAGTCAGGTTTTGTCGAGATGTTTAAGATTTGCTAGTCAATAGTGGCGAAGTCTGGCCAATATAGAAATTGAGAAGGTATCGTGATCAACTTGTTCAACTCTCACAGTGTAGTCAACTATTATTGAGGTGTTTTATGAGTTTAAATTCACATAGTTTTTATGGTTCAGCCTTTACCACGGAGTTGGCAATTCAATTTTATCCGACTAACGTCTCGATGTCTTTGTTTTCTTCGGAGGCTTCGTCTTCGTTGTCGAACGGGTCGAATCCCTTTCGATGAGGTACCGCTCGAATGAGGAGCCTAATTCGGCTATATCTTTATATATAGGATAGTTCCTATGTTTGGTAGACTCAAACTATACCAAAAATTTTAACAGTGCTGAAGTCTGTTAACGTCTTTGAACTTTTCACTGCTTCTGCCTTTCGTTCAAAAGTGTTATGTGAAGAAGATACCATTCTCGCTTATTACACATTTACTTCTTCGTTTATCGTGGAATCTCAACTATTTTCATCGGATAACTATTGCTTACATAGTACTTTTCCGTTATCCGCACCCTGTTTCAACCGCTTGAAAAAGCGCATTTTCCAATTTTTTTCTCAGAGATTTAGTAATTATTGAACAGTTTAGTCTGGAGAATTCAATGGCGTGCTTATTTTTGAAAAGAGCTTCTCAGTTCGATGTAGCAGTGAGAATAAAATTATTTTTCTCACTCAGGTATTTTTCGCCGGAAAGAGCTTTTTTCCTGAACTTTTAATGGTCATTCGATAGCGCAATTTTCGACGATTCCAATGGTGTAGTTATTTTCCGAGAATGACTTCTAACTAGGCTGTGGCAGCCAAAAAAAATGTGGAACTTCGTAGTCACGCGCACTTTTTGCATCGGCTATGTGGATGGGATTTTGCAACATTGGCAACAAGCCATCACGCTATTGCAACAAGGTGGCTATTTGATAGCACCAATTTAGAAGACCTTGAAGCTAGATTTGCGAAAACTTTGTTCGTGGGTTCAGGTTTTCATTTTCATTTTATATCACCAAACCAACCTGCTAACAAGCCTAAGCCCAAACCCTAATGACCTAAGCCTATACAGGAAATGCATATGAAGGTGTAGAGGAAACCCTAGAGTTTCCAAGTCACACGTTGTAGCTGGAGTTTTTCCAAGACGGAGGAGAAACCCTGAAATTAACATATCGTATCCCACATGTGAATCGCGGTTGCACGATGAATCAACCGCGCGATCAATTACAGCATCGCAATCATGCCACCAAGTAGTGCGCGCTGAGTGCGAAACCCAATTATCTTTCGGCTGCTGAAGCGCACTGAAAAGTTATTTCAGAAAACCAAATATACCATTGAAATTGTCGGATTTTAAGCTATCGAATGATCACTGAAAGCCTAAGAGAAAAACTCTGTCAAATGAGAAATGTCCGAATGCAAAACATAAATTTATTTTCTCATCTACAGCGCACTAAGAAGTCTTTTTCGGAAAGCGAGTGCCGCATTTGAATTCTCGAGAGTTAAGCTATTGAATGACAACTAAAACTATATAAAATCAGAGCTCGAGAGATCGCGCATTTCCTGAAGAGGTTGACGCAGGGTGCGGATAACGGAATGATCCCGTCATCTCGTCTCGCACTCGCCGTAGCTGTACCGGAGGACAGCTGCGGTCGCGCTCCTATCGAACGAGTACGTGCGCGCTGTCGCAAAAGTATTAGCGAATCTGGGAAACTCCCCAACTCCCAGGGTTTATTCGTGGTGTGATCTTTGTTGATTACGTCAATACTCCGGAGCTGATCGGTTTGTTGTTTGTTTACTTGCTTTGCGAATCATTTTTTGAGCCAGGCATGTCAGTGGTCTATCAAAGAGGGCTGACTTATAGAGCCCGATACACGTGTTTCGATCTTGCGATCTCGTCAAGTCGGGCAGTTACCCTTTCTCGTCTTTTGCCAATCCTGTGTGGGTGCTTCAGTCCCCACATTAAGAGCTAGCGACGACGAATGTTTTACACTCTATGTCTAGTGAATTTCTCACCAAACACAGAGTGTTGTACACTCGATTTTTCTTGGCTAGTATATTCAATATATCAGATCTTGCGTTGTCGAAGTGTTCTCTTGAGACCTCAAATAATGACTATCAGGCATATTGAAATTTGAGCTGTGCTCTCAAGAAAACACCCGAAACGAAAGTCATGATATATTTAATATACTAGCCACGAGCATTCGAGTGTACAACACTGTGTTGGTGAGTTCTTCAATGGACATGGAGTGTAAAGCGTTCGTCGTCGCTAACTCTTAGTGTGGGGACTGGAGCACCCACACAGGATTGGCAAAAGACGAGATAGGGCAGCTGCTCGACTGACGAGATCGCAAGATCGAAACTCGTGTATCGGGTTCTATAAGTCAGCCCTCTTTGATAGATTACTGACATGCGTGGCTCAAAAAATAATTATCAGGCATAGAGATATGTTTACGTTGTTGTTTACGTCGCTGCTGTCCATGTTTGTGTTTTGTCTTTGTTCTAATGTTTACTTGTTTATGTTTATGCTTTTATGCTTTCTTCATCAATCTATCTTTGTTTATGTTTACTATTTGTCTGTTGTAATTGTTTACAGCGTTTGTCAATTTCTATGATTGTATTTACTAATTTTTTGAAAATGAAAAGCGTCCCCAGGCTCAGTTTCTGCTCAGAAAGCCCTAGTAACACAAGCGGTACCAGCAACAGGTGCCGTTTGCGCGTTGGGCTGCTGTGGGTGGGTACCTCTTTCGGCTAGTGTGGCTATACACTGGTGACGTCATGTCTTATGCCATGGATACTTCATCTGTATGCTTTGTTCGGTCCATTGCGTTTGGCTGAGTGCCCCTATTAGTCTGTTGTTCATACAGCTTTACTTTCAGCTCTTCGATGACGTCACGTCGGAATGTGCGGCTCTTCAGTGTTGCCGAGAGCTTCATAAAAACCGAGGAAAGATGCTGGGAACCAAGGATCATTCGTAGGTTTGACTATTTTGTCAGATATATCTTTATTTTCAGCTGTGAGACATCATCCATCGTTCAGCAAATTTGTGGTACTTGTCTACCATAAGGCGTCAAATGAAAAACCGGCCTCATTCGCTGGACATGAGCTTTTCACAGGAATGTTAGTAACCATTAGAAGCTCAACTCTTTGGCGAGAGCCCACGTAGTCGGTTTTCGAAAAAGCCTTTTTATAATGCTGTAGCAGTCAAAGTAAACTTAAGTTTCACATTCTCCGCGCGCCTTCGTTTTCTCTCGGGTATAATTCGCCAAAAGCACAAGAAGCATACAAATGTGTAGGGGAAGTTTCGCAGTATCTGAGTTAGTCAGTCGTTTTACGAGAAGTTCGTTTCAAAGCGCAAAAAATTCCCTGTTGAATAATAAGTTACACTCCACATGTCTAGCCCGTCTGGTCATCGATTGATCGCCCCTCCCGCATGTTAAGTTGGCCGGTAAACAAGTTCGCCGAATATGTGATGCTCGATCTCATTTTCCTGCTACACCACAGCGAAGCGGTCTTCCCCATAAAATAAACACAGCGTTGGAATCAGTGAAACATACGCTCGCTAATATTTCTAAGAAAGAGCTGTGTCCGGCGAGGTTTCGAAGCTCAGATGTTTTCTTTCTCCTGCACCGCTAGCAGAAGATCTTTTCCAGAAGACAGACATATTATTGAGTTCTTTCAAACTTGCGCTATCGAAAGAGTACTAGCAGTCTGAGGAAGGAGTTTTATCTAGCAAAAATATGAGCGAGAAAAGAAAAAAAAGCGCCTGATCGTGGTTTTATGGGAAAGACCGTTTCACTATAGTGTAGCAAGGAAAATGAGATCGAGCATCACATATTCGGCGAGCTTGTTTACCGGCTAACTTAACATGCGGGAGGGGCGACCAACCGATGACCTAATGGGCTAGACATGTGGAGGGTAACTTATTCTTCAACAAATTGAGACATAATATTATTTTATATTTTACAGTATTATAAAAGAGTGTTTCGAAAAAGCCTGCCCCTGAGACTCTAGCCAAAGTTCTAAGCCTTCGAATGATTACTAACACTCCTATGAGAATTATACCTTTATCTCGAGTGCTTTGTTTAGACCACGCTCAAATTTCAATATATCCTTTCATCATTATTTGAGCCAACATGTCATGTGGTCTGGTAAAGGCTCTTGTACAGCCCGAGACACGTGTTTCGTCCTTACAGACTCATCAGCCGGGCAGAACCCGTCGTCTGTCGATCTTTTCATAGTCAGTTCTCTCGGGAGCGTCACACTCCTTATATATAGTTATCGACGACGTTCGCTTTACACTCTATGTCAGGTGAAACATTCACCTAACACCGAGTGTTGTGCACTCGATTGCTCATTGGCTGGTACTTTTATCATAATTATACCTTTATCTCGAGTGCTTTGTTTAGACCACTATGAGAAATACTCCTCCAGCGAATGAGGTCGCATATTCATTTATCATCGACTGACATAGAAGTACCCAATTCTATATAGTATTGAAGTACGATTATCGCTCATCGCCAGTCAAAATGAGACCTGGCCGATTCGATTGGCTCTCTCGAGTTCCCGCCATCGGGCTTTGATCTGAGGCGATTCCTTGCAGAGGAGACAAAACGTGCCGTCTCGGGATCGAACTTGGAACTCTGGATCTTTGTGCATTTCGATACTTCTACCGGTACGGCTATAGCTCTGTTTGTTCATTCAATTTTATTGTTTACTTTGTTTATCCTACTAGTCAATTTCCAGAGTTTTTTATTCTGTCATTGACAGTCATTGCTTATCATCTGAAACTCTTTCTATTCCTTCACTTTGTCGATAGTGTAATCATGCAAATATGTATTCAATGATGTTGAGTGGTTTCTAAAGTCTTGAGTACGTGAGACCGAAATTGAACCCGCATTTATCCTTCTCGGGAGCGCGTACGAACCAGTTGCGCACTTGACGCTCCTGTTTTTGCATCTCCCTTGCTGCTTTCTGCTTAACTGCTGTTCCTTCGGACTTTTGATTTCCTTGACTGGCTTTTTTTCCGGACCAACCTCTCTCGAAGTTTTGTAGTCCTGTATTTATTTTGTATTTATTCATCGCTATTTCATAGACTCAGCGTCATATGGTCTAGATCACTTTGAATAACATAATATTGAAGCCTTTTTCGCTTTACTTTTGTTGAGAAACATTGGTTTTTCTTTCGTATTCTGTATTGACGAGTTTTTCTTCTCTGTTAAGTAACATAAGCTGAATAGAGACTTCTATGCTTCTTCGTTGTTGATAGATATTTTGGTCTACTTCTCTTACACCTCTCTTCCCGAAGCCCACTGTCTCAAATCTGAATGTCATCATAGTCGATTAACTTTTACGAGACCGTGGACCCACGCCTCTGCATCTCTGACTGGCAACTCTGGACGGTCTGCTCCTACTCATCTGCATCTCTCACCCCACGCGTACTGTTTCTAGCAGTGGAACGCTGGGGTTAGAGGTGCAGTTGAAGTGTGGCAGACAGTCCAGAGTCTCCAGTTAGAGATGCGGAGGCCGTGGGTTCACGATCTCGTAAGGGTTAGATAGTCTTCTGCCTTTGTAAAGGGCCAATATGCTACAGTTTTTTCACTGTGTTTTGCTGCAAATAAAATTGTTTTGCGTTTAGTGGTTTGATGACGTCATCTGGTAGTACTGATTCGCATAGTTTCTGCTTAAAAAATAGTTTGAAGTGGTTTGATAGTGGATTGAACTATGGATGAAGTTTTGATTGAGGTTTTAGAAGATATAGCAGGTATGGTATCTGCCGACCCCCCGAAACAAAAGACTGAAAAAGAACTGAAAAAGGAGGCTGAAAAGGCAGCCAAATTGGCGAAATTCGAAGAGAAACAACGTAAGCTCCTCAATCAGAAGAAAGGAGCATCTGACGCGCCTAAATCGAAAGAGGTACGTCGATTTCCTTGTTTATTCTAGAACTCTAGGGAACTCAGAATTTTTCAGAAGGTGGTGAAGAAGGATGTGATAAAAGTGGACGTGGATTCGGCGTCGGTTGAACATCGGATCGGTGAGAAGAAAGGTAAGATAGTGTCGAGATTTCTCTCAAACCGGAGAGATTCGATGTCTCTTTGGTTATTAGATTGACAAAAATTTCCCGGACTTCTTCGTCTTTGTTGGTTACTTTTCATGCATTCAAGCTTCCGTTTTGCCACCGTTTATAACAGTTTCTTGATTCCTAAGGGAATTGAGTGGGGGGACGTCTCCGGATAGGATGAAACGTGAGTTCGAGTCCCGCCTAAGGTCGTGTTTTTGCTCACCACTCAATTCCCTTAGGAATATAAAAAACATCATAACAGTGCGAAATGCATCAAAAAGTACTATCAATATCGCATTTCCTGAGGTAATTTTGATACATAACACTTATACATATGGTTTGAGATGGAATTGTCCTGGGAGCAAAAACGATTGTTGATGCTACAGGAGTATCGTATGGCTCCAAGTGCTGCTGAGACTTTCCGCCGGATTAACGAGGCCTGCAGTAGCGAAACGGAAGAAGTGCAGTTTTTGATAGCTTTAAGGATTCAAGGCTGGAAATGGAGATTTGGCGTACGAACAAGGAGCCGGTCTGCCCACAAGAATTTGACTTCCAGGCTGTTTTCAATGCAATTGAGGCGTTCCTTCTGGCAAACTCGTCTAGCATCAGCTCGTTTTTGCTCTCGGGACCGTTCATCTTGAAACAAATGTAAAGTGTTATTGATGAAAACAATCTCAAGAACTGCTCTAAACGATAGTAAAAACAAAGGCCTAAGTGTATGAAAAATAATCAACAAAAACGAAAGCATCCGGAAATATTCTTGCCAGTCGTAAATATCCAGTAATGCTGAGTGATATGCGAAATCTTGGACCTCGCTCAGGCGGGAGTTGAACCCTTGTCTGACTATCCACGGAGACGTGCTAGCCACTACACTGCCGGCGCTCTTGTTCTGCTATTACTCTTGGATATTTCAGATATCAGTCGTGGTCTTCCAAATGCTTACGATACTCGCTACGTCGAATCGAGTTGGTATGCCTGGTGGGAGAAGGAAGGATTCTTCAAGCCAGAATATGGACGAAAGACACCAACGTAAGACTTTTGACATTGATTCGTAAGTCGAGAATGATCTCGAGCTCCAGTTTTTCTTTAAGATTTATTGATTTGTATGAGGAAATGGTTGATCTTTGTTGTGTCTTTCGCTTTATTTTGTTCTGTCTTCTTTTTCCCATTGTTAGTTTTTAAACATCCAAAAGCGCGGTGATATGCAAAGCCTTCGACTCCAGGCGGGAGTTCAGCGCGTGCTTCACCCGGTGGCCAAGCTGTGGCCTTGGTGGTGTAGTGGTAGTACGCGCCCACCGCATGGGTGATCGATCCCTCGCCCGGAGTTGAATGTTCTGCATACCATTCAGTGCTCTTGGATCTATGTTTATGACAACCTTGCTAAAAAGCAAGAAAAATAAGGAATTCAAGGATACCCATTGATGTAGAGTGATGTGCAAAACTGGGTTCAATGTCGAGATCGACCAGCCGGGCCAGGCCGTTGACGGTTGGCGGCTGACAGATAAATGCGATGTAGCGTAGAAAGAGCGATGTGCCAAATGGGCGTCAGTAGTGTCACGGATAGAGCACGCATTCGCGGAAAGAATGAGGTGCGGGTTCTAGTCCCGCCTGACGCGAAAGTTTTGCACATCACTCTACATCAATGGGTATACATTTGTGTAACATCATACCACCGCTAGAGCGGTTGAATAATTAGAATTTCATTTGAATTCAAGGATATTTTGTTCGTTTCTCATTGTTTAATGTTTTTTTTCTTGCTTTCGAAAAGTGTTACATCATCTTTGTTCTATGTACTGAATCAGAAAGGAAGCATTTTGTTTCAGAATCCCAAATCCAAAGGGATCTTTCACGATTTGTATTCCGCCTCCAAATGTTACGGGTACACTACATGTTGGTCATGCCCTCGCCACTACTGTCGAGGACACTCTTACAAGATGGTAAGTGCTGTAGAACAGTACTATCTAGGCATCTTTGATTCATGTGTGAACTACGGTTCGAGACGATCTCCTTTTTCCTAAAGTTGATCAAAAAGGATTTTTGTTTTTGGTGTAAAAAGGTAATATGAACCCTGATACGAACCTATAGTTCCTAAGGAATAATTCACTTTCAATGGGTAGGATGAGGTAGGCGGGCTAGTTGACTTTTGGTTTTGGTCTCAGAGCTTTTTTTGCTTAATAAGTTGTGTGCGAACCGTGGTCGAATGGCTAGTGATGCTCGGCACGACTCGCCTGCAGAGTTGATCCGACAGCTTCGCAACACCCTCCGTCACTGAATAGCGAAAGCGCTGCGAAACGTCCCAGCCTGGCTATCCTCGAGGTTGCGGAGACGTGGCCCGACCAGTATTCTATCCCGTTCGTGAAGAAGGTGAAGTCCTCAAACAAGCGAGGGAACGAATCGAATGCCTTCAGTACTGCGCTACTCTCAAAAGAAAAAAACTTCTTGGTTTCAAAATACTCGAGTGAAAGTGCTTTTATATATATGCACATATATATACGTGCATACGTGTGTATATATATACATATACACGTATGTACATGTATATATGTATGTATACGTGTACATATGTACATATACGTGTATATGCGTATATGCACGTGTATATAGATGTGTGACAAGTGCACACGTACATACATATGTATACGCGTTTATTACATATACACATATTGCATACTCTATCTATACATATATCACATATATACTGGCTTAAGCCGTAAGCCAACGCAAACGACAAGTGACAATCAGTCTACTCTGAAGGAACGTCACGTTGAGTGATCTTTTCACCTTACACGGAGAGTAAATTATCGACGTCGATCCCCTGTAGAATGGGGCGAGTAGCAGAATGACACGTGCTACTGATGAGGTCTGTGAATAGGCTGAAACGCGAGTCCAGCATTTAAGGGGCCATACCAGACCTCTGAAACGTTTAAGAATATTCTATGAGAAGAAAAAAGTCGGTGGTTTGAAGTGGTAAAGTGTAGGTGAAAGCTAGTCATGTGAACAATGACTCTATTATTTGATGCTTTCATATAAAAATGAAAAACTAGGAATCGTATGAAAGGACGAACTACTCTGTTCAATCCTGGATGTGATCATGCCGGCATTGCTACGCAGGTACGTACACGCCTATCCTCATTTCTGTCTGAGCAGGCTTTCTTTGACATTTATGATATGCTCTATTTTTCATAGGTAGTTGTAGAGAAGAAATTACAACGTGAGAAAGGTTTATCTCGTCATGATCTCGGACGTGATCGTTTTATCGAAGAAGTCTGGAAGTGGAAGAACGAGTTCGTTTTATTCTCTTGATAATCTGCCGGCAGCCGAGGCATACTTCTGGTTTATGTTGGATTTATAGAAAAGGTGGTGTGATCTACGATCAGTTGCGAAAGATGGGTGCATCTGTTGATTGGGATCGAGCTTGCTTCATGATGGATCCGAAGATGATCCGAGCTGTTACTGAGGCGTTTGTTCGGATGCACGAGCGTGGAACCATCTATCGCTCGAATCGGCTTGTTAACTGGTCGTGTGCTCTCCGTAGCGCCATCTCTGATATTGAGGTGAGCTGATTTATGACAAGATTATAGAACACGTAGAGTTTTGTTCGAGTATCCTTTGTCTGCTCGTCTACTGTACTAGAATGTTGGCCACATTTAAGTTATATAATAGATTTGTTCAACCCTTTCAAACGGCAGTTGATCGATTGCGCTGCGCGATTTGCAAGCGGCTTGCAGTTTCCCTCATCAAATTGGGATTTTCCTCGTTCTGAAGAGGAAAACCTAAGTTTTTTTTTTGTTATCCTAGCACTCTATGATTTTCTACTACACGATCATATGCATTTGGCTCATACATATATCTTATGTGCGAACAAAACGCGAGGTGAAGCGGTCGAATCCATGTATCTTGACTTCTACCTTTTATAGCCCTATGTCAAGATCTTTACTGAAACCAAGCCTAGTCTAAGTATTAGCGAGATTTGACCTATCGAATGAGTACTTAAAATTTAGTGAAGAGCCATCCACAGACCCTAGCCGTGTAAACAAAGCACTGCGAGTGTGAGACTTAATTTTGTCTGCCACAGCGCATCAAGAAAGCTTCTTGAGAAGCCAAGCCACACAATAAATCTACTGCTTTTCAAGCTATCGAACGATCAATAAAAGTCTTGTAAAAGAGGTCTGTTTAGCGAAAAAAGGCCTTTCAATAATCATAGGCTGAAGACAATCATATGTTGTCCTTGAAAGGTTATAATCGTCATATATTATGCCAAAAAGCACGAAGTGGAAAACTACTTGGATTATCTTTTGGTCTTTTCAACCTTCTTTCCAGTAGATCCTTTCATTATTATTTGAGCCAACTTGTCTGTGGTCTGGCTAAGGGCTCCTGTACAGCGCGATACACGTGTTTCGTCTTTACAGACTCGTCAGTCGGGCAGAACCCGTCGTCTTTCGATCTTTTTGAAGTCAGTTCTCTCGAGAGCTCTGCTCCCTTACAGAGAGTTATCGAAGACGAACGTTTTACACTCTATGTTAAGCGAAATTTTCACCTAACATAGAGTGTTTTCGCACTCGATTGATCAACTTCGTTCAAACACCTGGAGGAAGTCGGCGATAGGATAACCTCCCATAATTCTTGAATCCATCACCTTCCTCATCAAGCAGTTCTCACACCTCAGAAAACAACAACTAAACTGAGAATAGTCTATGACGCCTCTGCACACTACAGGTGATGCCCATCATTGAATGACCTCTTGTACAGAGGACCGGTAATTCTTCCCGAACTTGTAATTTGAGCGTAGTCCAAACAAAGCACTCGAAATAAAGGTATAATTATGATAAAAGCACCAGCCAAAGAGTATCGAGTGCGCAACACTCTGGGTTAGGTGGACATTTCACTTGACATAGAATGTTAAACGTTCGTCTTTGATGACTCTCTATAAGGAATGTAAGGCTCCCGAGAGAACTGACTATAAAAGACCGAAAGACGACGGGCTCTGCGCGGCAGACGAGTCTGTAAGGACGAAACACGTGTATAGGGCTGTACAAGAGCCCTTACCAGACCACAGACAAGTTGGCTCAAATAATAATGAAAGGATCTATTGAAATTTGAGCGTGGTCTTAATAAAGCACTCGAAATAAAGGTATATTACGATAAAAATACCTTCTTTCCAGTGTTGATATAGTACAGAAGGAAAGGCAGGAAATTCTAGCCTATCAAGTGTGAACTTACAGGTCGACAAGAAGGAACTCTCTGGTCGTACGTTACTCACCGTACCCGGTTATGATGAGAAAGTCGAGTTTGGCGTACTTGTTTCTTTTGCCTACAGAGTTAAAGGAGGAGGTTGAGTAATATCAATGTGATAACGAGGTGTTAAGTATCATTCAGATAGTGCAAGACTTTCAGATGAACAACTTGTTGTATCGACTACTCGGGTAGAGACAATGCTTGGCGATACTGCTGTGGCGTACATCCAGATGATCCACGATATCAGCATCTTATAGGCAAGGTTAGGATTCGGTTCACTGAAGTTCTTCAACTTAAAATTTGGACCTTTGTAGGATTTGATTTTTGATGTGTTTCCCAAACATATTTCAGTCTTGTGTTCATCCGTTTGTCGATCGCGAACTGCCCATCATCGCAGATTCTTTTGTCGATCGTGAATTTGGAACAGGAGCCGTTCAAGATCACTCCAGCTCATGATCACAATGACTACGAGGTTAGGTGTGATGAGTGACTTATAATTCACACAGACCATTCATTGGTTTAGGTAGGCAGAGGCACAATCTTCCATTTATCACCTGTATTGACGGTGATGGCCTTATTTCGAACGGTTGTGGAAAATTCTCTGGAATGCGTCGTTTCGAAGCTCGAAAGGCTATCATTGATGATTTGAAAGAACTAGGACTTTATCATGGATCGAAAGATAATGCTATGGTTGTTCCTATCTGTAGGCAAGTGTCTATTTTGTGTTAATATTTTTCATTTACTTTATCACTTTATTTGACCCGTATCTTTTTTTCTAGCGCGGGTTTCAGTACTTTTAGCTATCAATTCGTCTCCTTGCATTCATCTCTGATTGAGGAATTGTCTTCTTAATTAACGTTGTAGAATAGTGATCAGGCACGTCTCCTTTCAATCTCGAGGATAGCTGGGATGAAGCGTTCCTTAGGGTGTTCATTTTGATTGCTGAAAGTAAGAGGGTGAGGGGGAATCAACCCCTTTTTGAGCCGCTTCGTGTATCACTAGCCACTCGACTGCTGCCCCCTCACCCCTTCTGTATTAGTATGGATGTGAACGATTTTCTTGTGTTCGCATCAAGAAGTCAGGATGCAACATAGTCATCGAACCTTGGCATGTGATTTGAGAAATATTCAGATGCTTAGACGAACTAACAAACGATTTTGTCACTTCTGATAACTAGGTGGGTTGGGTTTTTAAGAACGATTTTATGATGGAATTCATTGTACAAACTGGTCCAGTATATCAAGATAGGATTCACTTTTTGCTCAGCTCACTATGAACTGAAATCGGCTTGAATTGGCTAGTCTTATTCACATATTGATCGTATGCAACTTCTTTATTTGCAGCAATCTTTTTACTACTCTGTAAATACATTCGCTGCATTGCTAGCCTCATCAAGTGCTCTACAATGGTACAGAATTTCCCGAAAGGAACAATAACATGCAATATTGTCAAGTGATATGCAGAACAATGAACGTTAGAACGGATTCGAACCTACACTCCACGCTTCCTGGGAACGCGTGCTAACCATTGCACTACCGGCGCTCGTTCTGCCATCACTCTGTGACACAGGTGTATCGAATTTGTCAACTTCGCAGACCAAACCACTGACATTTGGTTGCTGACGGATCGACACAATTGCGTCGGGGAAGGGTGGTGGCAGAAGGAGCGCTAGTAGCGCAATGGTTGATAACGCGCACGCGGTAAGAGTAAAATGCGGGTTCGAATTCCGCCCTCGTTCAAAGTTTTGCATGTTACTCGACAATGCTGTGTATACTTTTGTAATATCTACCGCCGCTAAAGAGCGCATGTGACGCAGTAGTTAGAGGTGCTCTGCGTCGCACACAGTGTCGACGGTTCGATCTCGCGCTCATGGTTCACTAAGACCATCCATCCTTCCATGGTCGGTAAATTGGTAGCAGACTTGTTTACGAGGATAAGCAGCACCGATTTGATTCAGCGGGAGGTCCACCGCGAGTCACTTGTAAGGGCCCACGGTGCACTCAATCACCTCAAACGAAGTTAAACTATGATGAAGAATGCAAGGTGCATCTCTCAGGGATTGCTCAACGCCGACAGCTTCATGCCTTATCCTTTTTACTACCGCTAAAGGCGGTTAATAAAAGAATTGTAGTTGATAACAATAGAATTCTTGCTTCAAGCCCTCTTACATAGGTCCATGTTGGATGAACTGTACATCATGAACACTAACTGCAAGAAAAAAGTCATCTGCACAACAAATCAGTAAACTCTAAAGAAAATCAGTAGAAGTAATCTATTTAGCCCAGTATTTTTACGAAATGTGAATGGAAATCAATTCACGTTTCACTGCTAAGTATGTCAATGCTGTTTAGCCGCTCCAAAGATATCGTTGAGCCTCTGCTGAAGGCCCAATGGTACGTTAAGTGCGACGAAATGGCAAGAAAAGCTATAGAAGCAGTGGAGAGCGGTGAATTGAAACTGATTCCCGATTATCATGTCGTCACTTGGAACCGCTGGCTTCAAAGTAGCAGGTGGGTCTGTGAAGTCTAGTGAACTTTCAGGTACGCTATCATATCTTGGAATCCTTGCAGTACTTTTATACTTAAGAGATTGGTGCATTTCGCGTCAACTATGGTGGGGTCATCGCGTTCCGGCGTACTTCATCACTGTTAATGATGGAAAGGTCTGTTTTATTCAATGAACAAATTATTGAAAAAAATCGTGCCGTTTTGGTTTTCTCATATAACTTTTGCAAACTAACTTGTAAGATTTTGGTCTCGTTCAGTTGCGCATTTTCTTGGGAACATTTTGGTATACAATTTGCTTGTACTTGCTTTAGATGAAGCTGTCTTGCGAACAAATTTGCTTGCTACTCATGCACGAATGCCGCATAGGGAAATGCTAGTGAGCGACATGCAAGATTAGTGGAGTACGGGACGATGATGTGGTTACAAAAAAGGCGGCTGGGAAGTGGTTTGCGAAGTTCAAAGCTGGAGAGTACAGTCTGGAGGATCAGTTGCGCTTGGGCCATCCACAGGAAGCTGCGTTAATCCTGCGTGCCCCTTCACCAGCATTTTCCCCTAAGCGCCATTCGTGCATGTTGCATGTACACTTGTTCCTAAGACAGGCCCCCATCTCAAGGCAGATAAAAGCAAGTTGTATACCAAAGTGTCCACGAGAAAATGCGCAATTGAACTATATCGAATTCTTGCGATTTTACTGCGGAAATAGTGTTGAAACACCAAAACGGCATAAACTTCTTACACGACCTACTATTTTGAGAACTTCCGTAGTTTAAATGCACTTTAGACTCCTGTCGGTGATCCTTGCGACGACAAGTACTGGGTGTCTGCTCATTCTGAGGAAGCTGCATTACAAAAAGCAGCGAAGAAGTTTAACGTCGATAGCAAATTCATAAAACTCAAATGGGGTGATTGATTTGCTTTTTGATAAGCTTTTTAGCTCTGGTATTGTTAAATGGCTTATATTCAGATGAAGACGTCCTTGATACGTGGTTTTCATCGGGCATGTGGCCATTTGCTATCATGGGTTGGCCCGAGAATACAACAGACATGCAGTTGTATTTCCCATCAAGTGTTCTGGAGACTGGTAAGTACTGCTCGCTGCAGTGCCAGTACTTGGGAGCTCTCATGAAAGGCTAATCATCTTTTTTAGGTCACGACATTCTGTTCTTTTGGGTTGCTCGAATGGTGTTCATGTCCCAGGAGCTCACAGGAAAACTGCCTTTTAAAGAAGTATGTTTCGATCAGTACATTTTCATGAGTACTATCTGTCCTCACAATCCATTTTACAACCCTTTGGAGACAAAATCTTTTCTGTTTTTTCTAAAACTTTTGTTAACATTCGATACCCTATGTCTCGACAATTCCAGTACTCTGCTTGTTTCCTGAAAAAGCTTTTTCATGGCTACAGCAGCGAGCAGAAATTGAGTTTCACAGTGGGCGCGTATTATTGTTATCTATGTGAGAATTTTCTCTCCGCTTAGTAGAAGTTTCTAGGTATTTTATTTTACAATTACAGAAGAAACTTTGTTCTTTTGTTCTATGGGTCCAGGCTTTTGTTTTTATCTCGTATTCTCAAGTAAACCCTCTTTGAAACCTGAGACTAGGAGTGCGAAACGTATATTCGCTGTCACAGCGCTCTATGAAGACATATTCAGGACCCTAACTTAGCTTTAGAATCACCTAAATGTATGCTACAAGTAGTTACTAAATTATCAAAAGACAATTCACAAATTTAAGCTACAGAATTATTACTAAAAGTCTGAAAAAGCGAGAAAGTCTTTTCCTCAGAAGGAATAGTATCGTATTATGAGTCTTCATCTTTATTACATAGCTGTATTCGATAGGTTTACCTCCACGCCATGATTCGCGATGCTCACGGCCGTAAGATGTCGAAGTCCTTAGGCAACGTCATCGATCCCTTGGATGTGATTAGGTGAGGAGTAACATCATTTTTTGTGAGTCTGCTTCTTATTAGCATTATTTGCAGAGGCGTCACACTGGCTGAATTGAATCAAAAATTGCGTGAAGGAAATTTGGATGACAAGGAACTTGCCATCGCTCTAGCTGGTCAAGCTAGAGATTATCCCAAGGTTGACTAATACATTAGGCGAGGCACTCACGAGTAGTACTGGTTGTGTTTTTAAGTATTTTTCCTAATTGTTAAGGGTATTCCTGAATGTGGTACTGATGCCCTACGGTTTGCTCTTCTCGCTTACACAACGCAGGGTAGAGATATCAACTTGGATGTGCTTCGTGTCCAAGGATATCGCTTCTTCTGCAACAAGGTCGTCTTTCCAGGCTGCTATCATTCTGTTTGAACTCCGAGTTCAAGTAATACTTTGCCTTCCTCTTTAGATATGGCAAGCAGTTCGATTCACGTTGATGCAATTAGGCACTGATTACCATCCGTCGCCATTTAAGGTGAGATTCATTTGTAATGATTTTGACATCGATATAGTAAGTGGTCTATTAAAGCGTATGTGGCGCAGTAGTTAGAGGTGCTCTGCTACACACACGAACTTAGTCGACCAATCTGGTGATGACTTGAATTTGCGCTTAGGGCTCACCAAGCCTGTGATCTCTCTGGGACTGATAATTTGTATTGACTTGTCTGAGAGGCTGCAGCCGTGATTTGGAATTCATCAAACCACTGCGGGTCATTTTGTAGCTAAAATGCACTTATTCACTTCAAACAATGCTAGATGACGAATGCATGGTGTATCCCTCAGGACTCATCAACGGCGAGAATTTCATCCTTTTTTCATCTTCAAAGTTTTCTATCATTTGCAGCTTACTGGCAAAGAATCGATCATGGATTTGTGGATTTTGTCACGTGCCGCCTATGCTGTTGATCATTGCAATTCGTATTTCGAGTGTTATAACTTTGCACAGGTATTTTTGATGGAGTGTTGTTCTTTTTTGATAGCTTGATTAGCGAAGTTCTTCTTATTTTAGGTTACAACGACGGTCTATGATTTCTGGTTATACGATCTTTGCGATATCTATTTGGAAGCTATAAAACCAGTGATAGCGTCTGGTATGTAGCTTCTGTAATATCTGACCACCTTACTTTATCACTTTATCTGAAGCGTATACAGTAATTCTACTGCGCGGGTTCCAGTAGTTCTAAGCATTTAGTTCGTCTCCTCGAATTCAACGCGCGATTGAGGATTCGTCCTTTTCACAAATCTTGCAGAATACTGATTAATAAGCCTCCTTTCAATCGTGAGGATAGCCATACCAGCGCGTTCAGCAGGGTGTTCATCATTGATTGTTTGAGTATGTTCAGGGGAATAAAATCCGCGCTGAGTTTCACTAGCCAGTTGGCTGCAAACCCCTCCCTCCGTTATTTGGTAGATTTTGAGAAATACCAGTGATTGTGTATAGTTTTGAATTTTAGGAACTGAGGAAGCGCGCAAGACTGCAAAGGATACATTGTACCACTGTGTGGAGACAGGTTTGCGTTTGATCAGTCCGATCATGCCTTTTTTGTCTGAAGAGCTATGGCAACATCTTCCTCGTCGCGATTCTCATCCACCGTCCATCGTTGTTCATGCTTATCCGGAAATTTCAGATGTATGTACGAATTCAGTAACTGTAATATTTGATGCTTGATCGAGGGGTTTTTCAGTTTCCATTCACGAATAAGAGAATTGAAACCGATGTTTCGTACGCGATGAGCGTGATTCGTACTGTTCGATCTCTTCGTTCCGATTATGAACTGACAAACAAAACAAAAGCAGATCGTATGGTTTACTCTCCTCTCTTTTGTTCTGTCTATTGGTATTTCTCATGAAATCCGTTTAGTTTATGTCTGCGTAGTTTCCAACGATGATTACGAGTGCTTAACACCCCTCATTCCTCTCATTGAAACTCTCGCTTCCAGTAGCAAAGTAAGTTTAGCGATAAAGTACTGTGGAAGTGGTTCATCAGCAGAAGTGTTTCATTTCTGTTCAGGTCGAGATTTTACTTTCTTCTAATGCTGGTAATGGTGTTCCTGCTGGTTGTGCACATGTGATTATTTCAGCCAGATGCACCGTATATATCGCGCTACAGGTAAGATCTGCTTAGTGTTAAAATCTGTAGGTTTAATTCCTTGGATATTTTGACAGAATGTAAAAGGCTACTCGTTAAAATATATGTCCTGTTTTTCGTAATTCATCATCAAGACGTCCTCTCCAAACTCCATCAACATAAGATTGGACATGGGCCTTAGTATCAAGACGTCCCATCCATGAACATTAATCCGGATTATACATATAAATTCAAGTGCATGCTCGTTACTGCTTACTTTTGTTGCAAAGAGTCCTCCTATAAATTTTGTGCATAAGTGACAGCTTTTCAAACACTGGTCTTGTGCTAGAGGTTGTCGATGAAAAGCTCTTCTCTTCTGTGGTTGTTCTCTGCTTTTACCAATTTTTAAAGAATCTGTTCGAGTTTTTGTCCATTATAGGCGGCAAATGAAAAACCAATCTTATTTGCTGGACAAGAACTTTTCATAAGAATGTTAGAAATCATTCAAAAGCTCAAATCTCTGGCTAAACCTCACGTGACCGTTTTTTCAAAACACTCTTCTATATCGTTGTAATATTAATAAAAATTCATAATAAATGTGAAATGTATTTATAATGAAATTATGTTTCTCATCTGGCGCCCAAGTCAACTATCGTTTCGCTGGAGGCACGAAAAATATATGTACGTATAAGAAGTGTTTTAGTTTTAGTGTCATAGTCATACGTTTATTCTGTAGTTCCTTTGAAGCTGAGAAAAAATTATTAAAGGAAGGACAAAAATTGCATTTTTCCGAAGCGCTAGTCGACCGATCGTTGACGGCCACGACATCGAATCTGTGGCCATCAAACCCCGTGAATTAGCCTACAAACAAGCAAGTTGAATGTGTGAAACTCAATCTTATTTTCCATGCTACACTGCAGAGAAACGCTCTTTCCAGAAAATAGGCATAGCGCTGGGATCCTGAAGTATACCCTATCGAATGATTATCAATAGTCTGAAGAAAGAGCTTTGTTTTGTGAAAAAAATGTGTGCGTGAAACACACAGGTTTTTCCTCTGTAACAACTTCAAAGAAGGCTTTTTTGAAAACCAATCACGTGGCGCTGTAACCAGGATAATCAAACTTTCGAATGATTACTGATACTTCTATAAAAAGTTCTTGTCTAGCCAGTGAGGTAGGTTTTTCATTTATCGCCTTATTATGGACAAGTATCCATGAGGTACGTATAGGAAGAACATAGCAGGTACTTAGGAGTTTAGGAGACACGGAAGAATTGTGAGGAACCAAACGATAGAGCACTATTCTCAAGGAACCAGGGCGCTGTTCCCTTTGTACCGGTCTCACGGCTTGTCTGTCTTGACAATGCACATTCCTACTGCGCGTCAACTATGGCCCGATGGGCATGCCACGCGAAATGGCCGCACTCGTGTAGGCGTTGATATTATCTCAGAGTGGAAAGTGTAGAGGAGAAGTACAGTTTCTTTCAACGGAAGTTTACACACAACCTCGATTTGACCAGGTCCTGAGAATTAGCCTATCTTAGCGCCATTAGACAGGGCATGAGTTTGCACGTACCTTCTTTCACGTAAAAACCAGATAATTTTTCCTCTATTTGAAGAAAATTCAAGGGCATAATTAACGTCGAGCGTGAACTAGCTAAACTTACGGAAAAGAAGAACAGAATCGAGGAAAGTGTAGCGAGACTGGTAGATCAGGAGGGACGCCCTGACTACGAAGCGAAGGTGCCATTACCAGTGCGCATTAACAACACAGAGAAGGTAGTATATTTGTAGATTGTAAAATATAAGTAGTTGGGCTGGACTACACCAATCTGCTAAAAGAATTCGTTTCAGAAGGAATCTCTGATGTTAGAAATCCGGAGCATTGAAGCGGCTATAGCTGCACTTCGCACATAAATCAAGTATTTCAGATTGTTTAGACAATTGTTGATATTTAATCCCATCAGGAAATTGTTATTTCTTATTTTGGATAGTATTTCTTTGTTAATGTGAGCGGGAAACTGTTTCTAATTACTTTTTCAATTGTTTTTGTTACTGTATCAGTTTTTGATAGAAGAATCGAATAAACTGAGTGCAATAAAGTATGTTCTGGATTTTTCATACGTAATTTGAGGACTTAGAATCATTGCTAATTTTTAACACCTTGGTCTTCAGTTTGTCGTAACGGGAACGAGACTGATGACGTTCAAATGAAAGATAGTAAGCTGCTTCCTCAGATGAGTATTTACCCTCAAATGAGGTATAAGTGGCGGAATATAGACCAAAATCGACCTTGTATTCGCCTTGAAAAATAGGGGAGGACGGAATCAGTGGGTGAATTTCTTCTCCTTTTTTGTAACACACATATACTCAAAATTATCCATGTAAATGAGTGTTGATGTGTTCGTGTATATGCTGATGATAATCTACGCGTTACTTGGCCAAAGGCTTGTAAACAGGTAGCTGGTAATCATATGGGAGATGATTGGGATGTCTTCAAGCGGAAGAAGAATCAAATGTTTATCTTGATTTGAGAATTGCAATCCATCAAGGGATATTTTTTGGCAAGAGGTGTAATAACGGAGGACCTCATATGAAGCTTATTATACATTTCGTGGCACTTGAGCGAACGGAGTCCGTTTGAAATTTCTGATTTGCATCAGAGACGAAAGGAATTTCAATACTGTCCAATCGAAACACTTCGTAATTAACGATGCCTGAGATGAAACCAGCGACCTCTAGATAGAACATGTAGCTTTATCCAGGAGGACAAAGTGAACAGTATGCTGTACGCTGGTGCTTGGTGGCTTTTTTGGCCTACACATCTCTTTCACTATGTTTTTGATACTTATGGATAGCTCGGAAGACAATGAATTTAATACTGAGCATTATTTCTGAAAAGGCCTCCCTGGTGTACTGTAGCAAAGAGGCGGAATTTGTTTACTTTCCACAGTGCGCATGGATCAGATGCCCTGAGCCAAGCTCAGCCAGTTGAGCACGTACGATTTCAGTAGGGATTTCGCTGTATATTTCAAATCCATACCATGCCCAATCATACTCTGGTATTTGAGCTTCCTGCCAAGTATTGCATAATACGAGAAATTGGTCATCATTGCCGAAAAGAACGCCATTCTATCAATTCTTCGCTAAACGATCGACCCGTATTACACAAAAATTGCTGGCTGATATCACCAACTAAGCCAACAGAATGCTTCCTTCATCACTTCCATATCGTATCCAACAGCAAGAGAGATCTGACAGAGATACATCATCCCGCCAATGGTGTTTGCTACCGTGTTGTTGTCATTTATTAAGTATCTAGATTTGGATGGTAAAGACAAACGTATTCATGGTTTTGCATGAAACCTTCATCTCGTTCATGATATTTCCATTTTTTCGAAGGAAGTCAGCGAAAGGAGCCTAATGAGGTGGAGGAAAGGATTTAACGACGTGTAGAAGGAAGCTTGTCTCACTTAAAAAAAAATTAGAGGCACGAACTACATTGAGCTGAAGAGAATGGTTCGATTCATCACCGTTGGACATTATACAGGCTTTTAGGACGTTCAATCAACAAGGACAACGATGGGTACCGATACAGAGGAAAGCTAGTAGTACAGACGGCTGGACTTCTCAAAAAAATATTGTCAACCCACTGAGTCAAAAGTCTATCGTTGAATCGTGACAGCATATCACAAGCCTTCCATTAGGTCTGTTAAGGCGCTTATAATAAAGTGCTAGACACGTGTTTCGGCTTTTTCACCTCATTAGCAGCACGGTGCTTGTCGGTTCAGTCAGTTCCCCGTGTGGTAATATAATTCTTACATATAGAGGAATCGATGCCGAATTATGTACCCTCTCCGTACGTGAAAGGATCACCGTGGCGTTCTTTCATAGTGATTGATTGTCGATTGGCCTATTCTTGGCTTACGGCCTATTACACCAGGATTTATGTTTCTCTTATGGTCGACATCCAGCTCAAATGTAGGTCACACCTCATCATGTCGAGACATTTTACCCACTGTTCACTCGACATGATAACCAGCACAGAAAGGACATATCAGAACCAGACTACGAAATTTGTACTATCCAGAATCATTTGGTTCTTAGGATCACGGCAAACTCATGACAGTGTGAACATAAATGGTTGAGCCATGTGACGAACAAGGTTGATGACGGACGAATAACAAAAGCGGTAGTGGTGCATTTTCGGTATCAGTGTTTTATTTTTTTCTAAACATTTGTGTCGCCCAGTATGAATACGACTCAAACTTTAGGCTTTACATTTCCTACTACGGGAAGAAACATTAGAGTGGCGGGTGATGCGGTTCATCAAGAAGCAAGGTGATAAGGATGGCTCTGCTTCGATATCCACAGATATCCAACACTCTTGCTGTCAGTCAACGAATGCCTTAGGAAACTCCTCAGCTCGGTTATCTTCAAGATTGCAAAGAGAATCGCCTCGACTGCCATTAGACGATATCTCGTTACGACGACGTTAAGACGCCTTTGTTTCAGGTGACTGAATGCAAATCTGGCCTTTACAATGACTCGCGGTGGCCTAGCGATGCATCAGGTCAGTCCTGCTATCCTCCCAGACAAGTCTGAGAGCAGTTGACCAACCGTGGAGGATTGGCTTGGTGAGCCTTGTGCGCGAGGTAGAACCATCGACCAGTGATCGCATGTGTCGCAAAGCACCTCTAACCACTGCATTATATGCGCCCTTACAATAAACACATCATAGTCAGTGAACCTATGCACCCTCGATGCTATGGAGGATTAGAGAAACTGATGAGTTGGTACTGACTCAGGATTTGAACGTGAGGCTACTATTTGCCCCTTTTACGCCGGAAACCACAAAACCCGTACACCTCCTGATGACTTCACAAGAGCTGGAAGTCATTCGGTCTTCTAGAGTAAAGCGAAACAATGATTCTGCAGTAGTTATAGGCCATCCTATTCCTACCTGAAAACACACACAGTTACGCCATTTTCACCCAAAAAAGACCAACCACATCAAAAAAGCCAGGGACGGAGTGTCGATATAGTCATATATCAGTAGTTTTGTAATAGCTACCAATTACGAATAACACGTCTCATGAAGTACAAATGAACAAAAAAGTGCACTAATTTGATCGAACGATTCTCTAGTAAAACGCACTGACATAACTTTCTGAAAAGCAACTTCACCAATTTTATTTTGCAATCCGCTGCTTAATCAAAATAAAAAAAATAGATAAAAACATTAAGAACATATATGAGAGAGGTATACTTTAACAAGTATAAACAATTCCTAGATAACAATATCAACCAGCAAAAGAACATCAGGAGATCATGAGTAACAAAATACAATGGAAATTATGATCATAAAGAGTATCCTAATTCGATTCCTATTAGCCATCACATTCAACGGCACACCTCAAGAGTGAAAACCTACAGAATATAGTTCAAAATAACACTCGGGTTTCCCTCCCCACCTGGTAACGTTCCCGTGCTACCCGCTTAGTGCATCCACCCATCGAATTGAACATGATGGTTCATGGCTTTCACCATTTGTACCTCAGAAACAAAGAATAATTAATACAAATTCACCGACGCATAAAACCTAAGAGATGCAAATACAGCGAAAAGAGTACAAAGTGCTATGCTACAAAGCAAGGCTTCAGTGTGGGGTGTGGGCCACTAATGAAGCAGGCGAAACCGCCGAAACGTACGTATCGATATGACGTACCACTTCGAAAAAGGTTTAAACATTCTCACAGACTACTTGAATGTTTCAAGTGAGGTCTCAAACAATCGATGAGATAAAGTTCTACAAAGACAGGAGATGGAAACAGAAATTGTTAGCTCCTATTCCTAAGACAATTTACAGAAAATTTTGTGCATATAAGTCTGAATTCACCATTTCTTAAACAACATGTAAAATAGCGCTGTATTTCCCATCAAGCTTATCACTGCGACTACCAGTATCGCTGTTGTTATCCATCGATCAGATGACTTCATTTGTTGAGAAACTGAAGTGAAAACAGAACGACCAGGTGAGTCATCACGATGTAAAGAACGAATCGACAACTGTGGCCGCGTGAAACTTTTCACCTAAATAAAGTGATAAAATAAGACCTGTAAACTCAAAATATCACGACGTCTATCACAAAAAGCAGCTTGCAAAAATTGAAAAAACACTACTATTTTTAACTAATACGGGAACTTCAAACGTACAGAGAATTGCGAAGGCGCAATTGAAGGAGCGTAGTAGACTGATAGACAGATCGTGGTGAACGGAAAGGACTTCGACGTCCAGCTTCAATTCCAATACTACTTCCCGCTTTGTGACTGTCGCCTAATAACGAAAGTGATGCAAGGGATGGTGCAAGCTCACGAGTCGGAGTCGTTTCTCGAACCATCCTCTTCATTACTTCTGAGGGCCGCAAACTTCTACCTACGGATGCATCTGAGGTAACACGATTACTCCCAGTAAGTGATGGCTCCCAATCCATTTCCTGAAAAACAAATCAGTATCCATAACTTAAAGTGAAATTTGAACAATGATAAAAAATCTTGCTATCAAATATCTCACCTCATAATCGCCTACTAAGCGTGTTTGGTGTGGGCTCCGAGACTCCGGTGTTTCCTCGCGCTCTCGCCACTTGAAGCGTTCGCGAATTGTGAAATCTGGTCCGGAGAGGGACGAAATGCCCTCGCTTTTGACTCCGCCATTCTGTTGGAAGGTGAATGACGAGTTACAACTTGTTGCTTGGGACGACCATTGAGACATTGGAGTGGAGGCAATTGAAAATGCACTAAACACCTATTCAAAGAAATCGTACTTCGTGAAATACGAACACCCAGTGTATACATTTTGATACTTAAAGAGGCAATACTTTTTTCTATTCTAGTGCAAGAAAGAAAATGTAGACACTTAAAGTAGGAGCAGATGATTGCTAATTACTCCTTTGGGAACGATGGCTGAAATTCATGAGCGCAATTTTCGTTACTTGAGTGCGTTTTGGTCAGGGTATTGGGAGAATTTTTGTATTATCTATGACTTTTTTATGCCATGTTCTTTTCTATACTTTCGTATGATGTATGGAAAAGTCTTAAACGTGGAGAAACATTGCTCGTTTGATAGGCAATCATACTAATCTGGGCATTTAGTAAAATGTAATAAAGTGCATAAAGAACATTACAGTGCAAATCTCTTTGCCTTCTGATCCCAGTGATTTTAAAAAACTAAAGAGTCTATCAGAATAAACCCTCTAGCTTGATTTCCTCTTATTTCACACCAAACTCAAATGATCTTAATAAACTGATATTAGAAAACAACGAATAAAGGATAACGATGAGTCTCTCGGCGTCGATCAATCCTTGAGGGAAGCCGCCACGCATGTGTCATAAATTTTCAACATCGTTTGAGGTGATTTGATGCATATCCGGCCTTTACAATGACTCGCGGTGGCCACCCGCTGTATCGAGTCAGTGCTGCTTATCCTCCCAGAGTAGTCTGAGACCAGTCTAGTACCAATTTAGCGAGCAGGGAGGGATGGATGGCTGCTTGGTAAGCATGAGCTCGAGACTGAGCCACCGACGTTGTGTGCCTCTCAGAGCACCTTCAAGCACTGCTCTACATGCGCTCTAGAACAACTGGTAGTCTGTAAAAAATGATGTGCATACTGCATGTCATGCCATATAACGACAAGTCTCTACAATTAGTCGATTACTAGCGTAATCCAGGAGATTCATTTCGTACCCCGTCGCAGACAGATTAAACCATTCTTCAGCTATCGCAATCACGTCAAAACATCAACATATTAGTTACAATCATGTTGAAATTTCACAGGCAAAATAATATGTCGTTGGTTTTCGTGCTAAGCAAGCTTGCATGGAAAGCTTTGAAAACCCTAAATTTTGTTACCATTTTTTTTTGAGGAAATAGCTTAGAGCAAACTTGTGATTGAAGGAGTACTGAATAAGAATTATACGCACAATTTGAGCGACAGATCAAATTCTCACCCATAGTCCTGCGAAATTTTAAATTTCTCCATTACTCTACAGATAGAGAAAGTACTGCAAGTTTCAAGAAATCATCTTCGTCGTGTATGGCTTGATTTGCAGCAAAGTACACCTTTAGTCGAGATACAAACCTTGACAATATTCTATTGGGTCGTTTACGATGCTTCCTCTTACGTGGTACAAACGTTATCGTGGCTGCCAGTAGTGTTTCAAAAGACGAGAACGCACATCGGAATAACGCCAAATCTTCACGATACATCTAGAAAAAAATTACTTAGTAACGAGTCCTCCAATGTTTCCTTTTCTGAGAACACGGCATACAATAATAATGTTTCAACTGTAACAAACATTTTCGGGAACTGCAAAAGACGCCAAATGTATGGCTGCCATGATAGGAAGCAGAAGGTCTGGTAGCGTTACACGGCACCTGAAAAGCCGCATTTCACCGTATTTTTACTATCGTAAAAATTGTTCAAGGACATAAGGCGAAGAAATGTTCGACGAAAGTCAAATTTACGCGAAAAGTAAACAAGAATGGAGAAACGAAGAGGATAGTCAGTCGATGCAGCAACGAGTCAACGTACATATGCGCTTAAGAAGCCGTGCTATGTCCAAATGACTGAAGGATAAACGCTCTGTTTGGCCATTGATTCATTGTCGTTGTCTTCGCTGAGCCCGAGATATTCAAGAGGTGCTTATGGTTTTTCTCTTATAATGATATACAACGCGAGACCGCTCTAGTCAGCCTTTAGAATCCCGCCATTACGCGTTACGCCTCATGCATGTTTTTTCATTGTTTGGCCAAAGATAAATACGAACACATGCCGTATTTCACAGAATTTACCTCAGTCCATTCATACCGCCAAGTACAATTGCCGCGTTGCGACATCTCGGGTTAGTACCACTCACCAGACGGATTTCTTTACCGTTTGAGCTCACACCCTTCTCATTTCAACCTCCTTTCGATTAACTGTCGAATGATTATACATAGTTGATCGCGTGGATGTTATAGGGTAAACTATGAACATTTCAAAATCAGTCACATCTCGGACGACGCACTTATCGCTCGACTGAGGTGCGAGATATATGTGCATTCGTCCCAGTCTATAGGTGGGATCTAAAACAAGATTTGGTGAAACAGCTCCCTCGGAGTAGCCGTTCTAATGTTAGGTTCTCAGGAAAGATAAAAAAGAACTGTAATTCTGATGGTAGCACCCTCTGAAGAACAAAAATTCAAGGAAAATCTACTGGAGCCGGGATAAGAAATAGTCATTTCGCGCTGTTCGCAGATTGACTTTTTCTTGCTAACTACATTCAAATATATAAAAACGTACTTGTTAGTCCATATTGATACAAGTTGGGCACAGAATAGTACTCCAACAAGGTGATGAGCAATAGAGAGTATGGTTGGGGTAACAATGAGCAACAATGCCGGTAATTGAAGAAAATCCAACTCGGCATCCTAAAAACTTTTGCGAATCAGTCCACATGTAGATCAAAGCAAGAAATCACCCAAAAAGTATATAACACCATTTTCAACCATATATATATATATATATATATATATATATATATGCATGCATGCATGTGTGTACATAAGTGCATATGTGTACACGTGCGTACACATATGTATATATATATATATATATATATATATATATGTACATATACGTACATATATATGTACATATACGTACATATACACATATATGTGTACATATGCACACATACATGTATATGTACACGTATATATGTACGGACATACACAAATGCACATATATATTAAATGTATACGATCATGATCAAATCAGATCACCACCATGGCCCACACTACCAATAAAGACGAGCCGTCTAGGTATCCAAAAGTTAATGTATGTGTATAAACATGCACATGTATACACATACCTACATAAGTACATATGCATATATAGTGTACATGCATACACATATGTAATATGATTATACAAGCGCTGTGTATACAAAGTTCCAAGAGTATCCAAGCGAATCGATTCGGCGAACAATCAGCGACATTGGTAAGGAAAACGACAATCCTTTGCTAGAAGCCGAAACCGAGCGTGAAGAAGCGAACACTTTCGTGGATGATGGGAACAAGGCAACGATCTTACTCTACAAAGACATCCGCTGCGTCAGTATATTGAGTTTAATAAGTCCCAAGAGACAGCTAAATTGATAGAGCCATTCGAGGTCTTCCAAATTTCGAAGTGCTAGAATGACGATCTGCACCTGTGTTGTACGTCCACTTGCATCTGTTCTCTATAGATTGAAAACCTGATAATGATCTAAGGCTGTCTATGACATCGGCTAAACTGCTCAGAACTCCAACAACAAAGGGGTCGGCAACACTAACATTTTCCCAGACATGGGTTCACTATAAGCACCTAGTCATTCAAACAACTAACAGCCCGGATGTATCAGAAGACAATATCCAAACTTGTTCACGTTATTTGGAGAGTTCTACTAAGAGATTTATGGATTCAAGGAAGTGCACAAGGAAACATCTGAAGAACTTCACATGGATTAGTATGGAACAAACAAATGTTTCACTTTGTCACTAAGGATAAGAGTATTCATTTGTACAAGTATGACTCAAGAGCCCCTGCTCTGTACATCACATGGAGAAGTCTTGAGAGGAAGAACTTGTGAGGATGAAACTGAACACTTTGCTTAACCAATGATACAAAGTGCAAGATTGAAAGTCACAACGGTGATTAGCCGGCTTACTGAATGATTTGTTCATAAACAACAAAGTTGTATTTCTGACCAGTAAAAATATGCTGTGAGCTGGTTTCATTTGCAGTTGAGACAGTTAGATTTCCAAAAAGGAAAAAAGGAAAAAAAAACGAAGGAATCACGCGCCAGAAAAAACGGGTCGATAAGATAACCAATTGAAGAAACTGTTTTCAACCGTGCATGGACAATATAGCGCCAAAACCGGACAGGATGTCTTAACCCTTTTGAGGACCACGTGTTTCGAAACGTAGCACGCCGCGCGACGTCGCATCACTCGCAGCTACTGTAACGGCGACGTCACCTCTCGAGGCAAGTCAGGCAAGCAGCATCTGCACATCGATCATGCCTGCAGATGCTGTCAGCCTGTCTGCGATAGGTTCGCGAGCGACCAACGCGACGCTGTTTCCTTTCCACAGCAGCCCCTATATGGATGAACTAAGGCGATAAAACAACATATTGTGATAAACTATGATTTCGCTAAATGTTGATCGCCGTATTACAAAAAAAAAATTCCCTACAAAATCGCAATATCTTGAACAAGGACAGTTCGATAGATATTATTGTGAAAGTTTCGTCTTAGTCCTTTATTCACTTGCTACTCAGCCTATGAAATCTATGTGTGAAGGGCAGGAAGCATACAGGGGCAATTAATAAGATCACAAACCTCTTGAAGAAAATTGAACTGCGAAAGGAACAGTAATGTGGAAAGTACGAGTGTGACGCAATGCATTGTTTCCGTAATATAACCACCAGCAAAAAATCGACGCCGTTTAGTCGCTATCTATAATAAATTTATAAGATTAATAAGAGAAGAGAATATGAAATTCCAGTCATTATAAAGTAATCCAAAGGTACAAATAGACAAATAACGACAAAGTTTGTATGAAAATAAAAGAAGATTAAGCCAGCCACCAATAATGAGATTTAACATGAAAATAAGCAGTAAAAAGTCGAATCATTCGAATACGATTATGTGTTCTTTTTTATTCCTTATGTTATTCTTGAGTACTAACCTTGACAGCTGCATTCGCGGCCGAAGTGAAGCCATTGAGTATGGACTTAGTGACAGTGTTTTTCAGTCTGATAAGGTCCGCGTATCTCTTCTACAAAAAATATGCAATGAGTTAAATCGATAAATCGATAAACTTATAAGGTAATGCTTCATGACAACTAATCTTGGCTCTACTAGGGTTAACCTCAAAGCCAACTTGGCTTACTAAAGAGAGGACAACAATGTAATCAAAAAGAAGAACATAATATTGAGTGCTATCTAGAACATTTAGCATAGCACTAATTCTTGGAATCGACGATAGATAATGCTGGAGTTGAATCTAAGGTTTGTAAAATTACAAACTCTTATATTATCAAAGTTCATTTGGAGACTCTGTGAGATCAATCGAATTTCTCACGTGAATAGTTGACATGGGTGTGGTTTCACAGACTAAGCATTTTGACTTATGTATATAGGTTTATTCGGTTGGAGGAATGTGAGCACTGACAAAGCACAGAGATCTGAAGAATAAAGCAACCGAAGTAACTAACAGCATTCTGTCCTTTGCAATCGATTGTTAGAGAAACTACGACAGCAGGATTTCCCCGGTCACGACTATTGCGCAATAGTTTTTCAAGATCATACAATAATGAGTTAGAAGACCTCGCAATCCCATGTCAAATTAAGAAGGACGAAGAAAATCACTAACAATTTTCCATCGCTAAAATACCATATTGATGCTACGAATCCAAAATCCTACCCCATTTTAGCTGCTCATCAACCGACGAAAATCAAAACCAATATCACAAAAACCAAAGAGAGAAACCGAGGAATCAATTCATACTGCTCCGATCATCCGCTACATGGCTCACTGATGAGACTAGCGACGTATCAAAAAACACTTAAAAGTAGCACCCTCCCTCGGTTCCGTCGATCCCTTGAGGTGGAACCGAGGGAGGGTGCTACTGATGAGTCTCAATAGGACGAAATAGGTGCCTATATAGCACTAGACCTATTGGCTCAAAACATGCAATATCCTTATCAGATTAAATCATTTTGAGCGAGTCTGTAAAAAGAGCGGTCGATAGCACACTTAAAAGCACTAAGAAAAAAAAATGAAAAATCATGAAGTAGGATTCAAAAAAAAACCTTCTCTTGTTGCATCTTGTCTTGAGCAAAGAACGTACATTTTGCACATAGCGGATAAGCCTTATTCAATTTATAACGATAAATCTCGACTTCTTCGTTCCACTTATTCTGAAAAAAACAAAGGTTGAGATGGCACAGAAATAACCTCAGTGATACGTTTCATAACGCAACAACAAAATTACATGGAAACTGAGTATAAATCATACCTCATCTAACGGCTCAAACTCGGCTATACGTCTCAGAATGATTTCCTGTTGGCGATTACAATTGTCACAAAGGCCATTGCCACCACCACCCTCTTGAGGTATAACATCTGGACGAGTTGGAGACATTGCTGATGACGCACAGAACCTTTAATGGCATTATAAACAACGTAATCGCATTGAACTTCCAAAGAGAATAGAAATGTGAATAATAAAGAGAAAAAAAGCATAACATGGAAAAGCCGAAGCCTCCACACTTGAGAGTGCCCACGAAAACAAATCTGCCACTACGGAAAAACAGAACAGATGAGGGATGTAAACATTAATGGGTACGAGAATAGAAAGAGTCAAAACAGAACAGGAATGTCGGTAGTGCAACTGGTCAGCACACGCCCATGGAAAAGGTGAAATATGGGTTCGATTCCCGTCTGAAATTCAAGATCTTACATTCTGCCCCTTATTACCATACATCAATTGCATAAATAAACCACGTCTATAAGAGCGGTTAAATGAAGAGTTCTCGTTGATAGGAGGACTATCCTCCAATGTCGACTGTCGACTATGTTAAAGCCTCGTTTCGATTCGATGAAGTCTCATTGAATGTTTCAAGCTTTCCAGGGGTCTGCTATATGGCATCTCTACGTTCCGTTACGCTCCGGCGTTCTCGTACGCCTCAGCCGCACCACATGCCTTTCAGTTCATTCCTACAACTAGTGGTAGCGGCGCCGAAGATGTATCAGTGAAAAATGCGCTTTATGTTGCAGTCTAGAGTGATTTTAAGTCGACTGGTTAACACGGCATACAGTAATACTTCCAACCAAAAATGTTGAGATCTCGTTTAGAAATATAGTATAGTCCTATAGAATGGTAGGACGGCCATCAACAAAAGGCGCCTACCTTTTCGTGGGTTTCAGCGCAATCAAACAATGTTGTCCAGGTATTTTGCGATTGTATCCTCCAGACTCGTCGAACCCGTTGTACTGCTCGCAGCTAGCGCAGACAAACGAGTTTCGTTGTTCGAATGGCACACGTTGGTCATGTTGACAGAACCAGCAGTTCACTTTGGTGTACACATGTTTCCTGCAATTTAGAAAGATAACTAACAGGAAACTGCACCATCCGATGTTTACACTCGGAACATGCACCATCCCATGGTTCCTATGCGGCTGAAAGTGGTTTAGTACCACCAGCATGATTTTATATTTGTATACCCAAAAACGTTGAGTGGTTTGCAAACTTTTAGCTCCAGGCGGGACATGAGCCTACGTCTAACCCTTTCCAAACCGTTGACGGTTGTTCGCCGACAGAGTCGATATTTGATATAGATAGATAGTGTCAGCAGCACAGAAGCCCCTGTAGAGCAATGGTTATCACACACCTCTGAAGAGGATGAGACGTGCTTTCAACTACTGCCCGAAGCTCAAAGCTTTACATGTCTATCAAAATTCTCGGATATACAGATCTACCAGCGTAAAACTGCTGTTTCAGCGGTAAATGATAAGTTCTCGTATATCATAAACGGTTTAAACAGCACGAAGAATAACCGCATAAAAAACCGGAAACTGTCCGAGGTAGAGGGCTTCATTTCTCGTATTATTCTATCTCGTATACGTAGCAAAGGTTGAATATCGACTTAATAAAAGAATAAGGATAAAAACATACCTCAATGATCTGTAAACGAGTGGTGCAACCATGCACGCTGCAACAGCCAAAACTGCTTCCATCTGCAAAAGGTTCACATCTCTGATCATAACCAAATTTCTAAAGTAACATCGAAGAGTAATGGGACTATGAGTGCTGACTCTACGCTGGTCATTACCACATAGAAGAAAAGTACAACGATAAGGCGCTACTCCAATGCGCTTACAGTCACCTAAACACACGGGTTCGTAAGCAGAAAAGAAAGTACAATGGAAAAGCCGCAAATAGTCAGAGACAAAGACAAGAAATGAAGCTTTTATTTGCGAAAACAAATTTATAAAATCTCTTAGACCATAGAAATACATACGACAAGTACAAGGAATATACAACAATCGAGTGTATATAAAAGCACTAAAAAGGCATATCGTAGAGTAAAAGACAGTAGCGGCAAATCAAGCAGAAATGAGCACACACAATTAAAGCATATAAAATGGAAAAAGGAAATTTTGGAGCAACTCAACGAACGATTAAAGAGAACAACAGAGGATGGTAAGCGATGTGAACTCAGGCAAACAGTGACGGGGTTATAAATGAAGTTGTGAGTAGACGACAATTGAGATCATCTTATACCTTAACTTGAGATTCAAACCACTGTTGATTCTCCACTTTTTGAAGGCATGGGTCAAGATCAAACCTCACTTCCATCGAAACTATGTGAATTGACCAGATTTAAGGGCAACATAAACGGATAAAAACGACCAGTTTCTGTACAACCGCTACTAACCGAACCGAACTGGTTGCAGGTCTAACAGAACGTTCACTTGAGATTTAAGTTCTCAATAGCCCTCTACTAAATTTAAGTGCAACAATAAAGGTCACCTAGAATGACTGCTGTGAAGACAACACTTAAGTAAAACGAATTGAATCAGATAACGTAACTAGGTTGACCAGGTCAGATTTAAGTGGTTTTCTGATGACGACTGGATCTCAGCGGCATGAACCACGAACCTCTTCACATCGCTGCAATTCTTGATTTGTCGCCCTTTCCGAGCCGTGGACCCACAGCCTCTGCATGTCTAGGTGGCAACTCTGGACGGACTGCTCCATCTCCTCCGCATATCTATTCGCCAGCATGTTGCGCCTAACAGTGGCACGCTGGGAGTCACAGATGCAGGGAAGGTGGAGCACACCGTTCAGAGCCGCCACTTAGAGATGCAGAGGTTATAGGTCTACGGTCCCGAAAGGCTAATGAACCTTATAGAATTAAAACATCGAAAATTGTGGCTGACCGGTTTCTACGGTTTGGTCATTTCATTCTTCGCATATCCTACTGAGGTTCTTCTAATTCTGAAGCCAAAAGCATTCTCATATATATATATATATATATATATATATATATATGTATATATATGTATATATATATATATATCATAAACACGAACGATTCAATTTTAAACAAAACAACAAGCGACAACATCTCCTAAGAATTTGTCGCAAACCAGATTATCTTGACTCCAATGCCTCAAAATGTTTCTTTGCAGACCGAATGTTCATGAGAGTAGCAGCGGCTGAGACATTACCATCGGCCAGAACGACCATAATGAATGTGTTTGGAGTGAAAGCGTCAATAAACGCTGCAAAGTGACTATTCCGCACATGCATGTACTCGAATTGCGAGCCCATCTTGCTGGAAACATTAGAATTGTTTGCTGAACGAAGAAAAAACCCTGTTCTTGAGAGAGACACACCTACCTACAACTCAGTTTAAATTGCTTTATAATATTTGAGACTTTCTCGAATCGATGCATATCACGATGTTCCGTCATTTCAGCATGGGCGATAACAAGAAAAGTGGCTTTTTCAAACAACATTACCTATAACAGGAAATATAGTCGGATAACATAGTTTGAGCATTTCATGAGGTGTTATGGCACTTTTACAGTGCAAGACACATGTTCCGGCATAACAGCCCCGTCAGTTGCACGTTGCATTTCGGTTCAGTCACTTCTAGTTCAGTTCCGATATATGACAACATACGTTTTATCAATCACGAGCAACCGACTGTGCAACATTGACCATTAGATGATTTTATCACCTAGCGGCAAATGTAAATATTCCGGCGTCGGTTCCTCTACGTAGGAGATAACTCTCCGCGGAACTGACTGGACCGAAACTGACGAGGCTGCATTGCCGAACAAGTGTTTTGCACTGTATAAGTGTGAAAACAGACCTCATTAATTCAAAATATGTTATCAGATTTTAGTTTTGAGCGAGGTTCCAATAACCGTCGAAAAGAAGCGTGTAACAAAGAATAATTTCGATTGTGATCGCGCCATTACACATGAAAAAGGCTCTGATGGGTAAAATTTCCGGTGTTAATCAATTCCTAAAAATACGTCATGCGTTTGTCTTGAATTCTTAGCTCCGTTTGAGGTGACCAAATGCATATCTGGCCTTCACATTGACTGGCGATGACCTACCGACGTATCAGCCAGTGCTGCTATCCTCGCAGAAAAGTCTGGCACCAATTCACCAACCTTGGGGATGGATGGCTTGGTGAACCTTGAGCGCATGATCGAACCATCAACCATCAGACGAGTAATCCAGTGTGTATCGCGGATCACCTTTAACTACTGCGTCACATGCTCACGTTGATTTGCTATGCGAACAAAACCATTGTTTCCATAGATTTGAAACCCATCAAACTAAAGGTCATGAGCGGCCATGACTATATATGAATTATAGCGCCTGCGGTGTTGTGGTCTGAGGTGCCCTGCGACGCACACGTGGTCTATGGCTCGATTCCGAACCGATGGCCCATCAGACTCATCCATCCTTCCGAGGGTGGCGGATTGGTATAGAGCTAGAGATTGTCTGGGAAGATAGCAGCACTGACTTGGCACATTGGTAGGCGTCATTGTAAGGGCTAAATATGCAAGTAATCACTCGGATGATGCCAGATGAAGACGGATACATGGTGCATCCCTAAAGAATTAGTCAACAACAAAAACTTTCTCATTTTGAAACAATGGCTGTAGAAATACGTACGTAAAGCGAAACGATAAAAAATCTCACCTCATCGGCATCAAGAATAGCGGCAAACTGTTTCAGCTTCTGTTCCATGATACTCACATTCGGTATCAACTTGTATACGATTGCGGACCACGCCTGGTAAAATGATATCATAGATTCAACTTAACTGCGAAAATGGGACCACATTACAAGAAAGTAGGTGTAGTTATTCAGGAAAACAACCATTAGCAAAGAAAACTAATCCATTTGATTAACCTTGTACAACGTCTCATCCCAGATACTACTTCGAAAACACTGACAAACGGCGTTGGCACGATCTGCACCTGCAGCCAACTCACTGAATTTCAGAACCAACGAGGCCCGGTCTTCAAATGTCTGTAAACAGCGAAATTCAAACGTTAAACAGATACCCCACAGCTAAAAGATATACATCAGAAATGTACCTTGTCCCGATGATCGATCTCAATAAGATCCATTTTATGGATAAGGCAAAACACCTAAAACAGAGCACTTATCCAGGAAAAAAGAGGTCTCGAAGTATTCTAACCTGAGCGTTTGGAGAATTATGTAAAAGGGCTTCAAGGCAAGATTGATAATATCCAAGATCCTTTTCAAACTCCCTACTTTCGACGTCAAATACATATATTAGCACCTGAAATGAAGAAAAGACGAAACGTTACAAGTACTTTGAAGCAAATATTATGAAAGAGAAGAATGAAGCCATTGGCGGTGATCGATCTCCAGGCTAATGAGAGAGGCATTTCGTTTTATCAAGTATCTTAGATGTGGCAGAAAGCGTATACTACTCAAACAATAACTTGCGTGGCTCGCCAAAACATAAAGTCAGTGCTTCTATTGTCTCAGCAAAGTCCGGTATAGATTTTATTCGATCCTAGAAGAATGGAAGCTGATAACCAAAAGATGAGATTCAAACAGCGACCGACCCGACGTACAATTACGGGTACCGTTTAACACTAAGCTATACGCGCCCTTCAACCCCTAAAGGGGACCACGTGCACCAGATGAGGTACACGGTTATTTCAATACCATTTCTAGCTGGACAAAACTATTCTCTTAAACATTTGGTAAACATTCGAAAACTCAAATCTCTGCAGTTTCAGTAATTTATTTGATTTCTGTGTAAGGCTTTTTATCATGTTGTAGCAGCGAAAACAAAATTATGTTTCATACTCGTCCGCTTTATTTGCTTGGCTGGCGCTTGTATATGAGGTCTTCACTAAACTGTTAACAGCCATCCAGTAGCCTACTCGAGAATTCCGATGCTGTAATTGACTCTCTCTAGGCTTCTATCGTACAGAAAAGCTATGTACGTACGAAAAACACGTGAAAATGAAGGGAAAATGGAGGAATATCAGAATAACACGATAAACCAAAGGTTTTACTTTTCAAATGAAGGAGAAATCTTAAGTGGATTACTAAGACCGCGTCTCTTGCGAGTTGCGCTATACGATCGATCACCGGCCGTAACTTAAGGGTAGGGGCACAATATTGGATGTATTACCTGCACATTTTTAAAAATTTGATCCTTTTGAGAAGTAAGATAATTGTTCATAAACGTTTCTTGACCACCACAGTCCCACAGATGGAGGACGAGATTTCCGAGAAATCTGAAATGAAAGGACGTAGCAATTATTGAATGAAACGCATCGTGTATATACATATACATATTTATGCGTATATATGCATATACATAGGTGTATAGTTAATATAGCACTCATCCTTCGTGAGCTATATGAAGATTTCACGACCAAAACATCTCCATTCTACAACAATATTATCATAGACGTAAGAAAAGGAGTTTGACAAGGTGATTCACTACCACCCTCCAAAACGCATGCGATTTCGATAACGCCTGTGGAAAGATTGGTCTTCAACTAAATCTAACGAAAACAATGTTCATGAGGAACGGATGGGTTTTGAATGCCCCATTCACGCTCAACGGAACGACAATTTCCGAATGCTCCAGTTACGTCTATCTAGGTCGTGAAATCAACACGATGAACGACCTAATTCCAGAATTGAGCAGGAGGAAACGAGCGGCTTGAGGAACGTTCAAGAGCATCGAAGATGTAATGAAGAGGACAAAGAACATCCGACTCCGTGCCCACCTTTTCGACTCAACAATTATTCCTGCCCTAACGTATGCAGCAGAAACCTGGTCGTACGTAAGCAAGATGGAAGATCACTTGGTGTTATTAAATGCGCAGTCGAAAGGTCGATGCTAGGAGTATCCTTTACCCCCTTACCTTGCAGATGAGAGAAAGGTTACGAAATTCCTATGTCAAAGATCGAGGATAAAAGACGCCGTTCTACACGTCAGGACATCGAAAACAATGAGGGCCGGACCGTGATGCGCTTTAGCGACAACCGATGGACGAGAGCCGTTACCGCTTGGATTCCTTGGGACATCAAGCGCTCTGCGAAAGACCACCGGACCCGATAGTTTGATTTCTGCACGAAAGGCACAGAAGAAAGAGATGATGCTCAGCGAATCCCTAGAACGAATATAGGGAAAAATGGAAGTGTTGGTGGTATCGCTTGAGTCACTCGACGATCAAAGGGATTACAGGTGATACACGTGAAAGCACTCATTTATTTCTAGCCAAAATAAGCACCATCAAAACTCAAACTTAAACATTTTGGCCAATAAGAAACAAATTCATTTAAGTGGAGCGGCCGCCATTTCTCCTATGCGCTATTCGTGCATGAGTGGTAAGCGAATTTATTCCCAAGACAGCTCCCTATTTGAGCAGGTATTGGTATAAGTACAAGTTGTATACCAAAATGTTAGCAAGAAAATGCGCAGATAAACCATACCAAAATCATGTATTCGATGGGCAGCACAGATTTCTAAGCTTATCCCTTTCGCTGAACAAAGAGATTTCATGAAGAGTGTTGGCAATCATTCGCAAGCTTTAATCTTTGGCCAAGGCAATACTTGCTCATTTTTTAAAAAGACACACTTCTAACGCTTCAGCGGGAGGAAAACATTTGTGTTTCACACGAGCATACTTCTTGCAATACAGCTCTCTCTCTATCTCTCTTTGGACTATTAGTGATCATTTAATAGCATAAGATTTGCTGATTCAAACGTTGTGCTTATTTTCTGAAAAACCGTCTCTCTGGAGTGTCGCAGGGAAGATAAGACTGACTCACATATGCGAGCAAGTAATCTTCGGCCAATTCACGGGTTGTGTGGTGGGGACGGGGGTGGGGCTGTGCTGGTGCGACCATCGACGATGTCGCTTGTGTGAAGTGCGACTTTTGTTATTTGGATTACGATTTATTTTCCGTTGTTAAAGAAACTCCAGACCAAACGTCTCACTCTGATAATATAGAATTTTCTGTACATTCGTGTGCTTTCCGTGCTTCTAGCAAGTTATAGTTCAATTGACACGCCGATGTGAAACATAATTCTACCTTGAACTTTACAGCGCTATAAAAGGGTCTTGTAAGAAATCAGCCACGTATAACGCTACCCAATGATTTGAGATCTTGAAATATGACTAAGACTGTTTATGAAAGAATCTTCTCCAGTGAAAAGGGCAGGCCTAAAAATCTGTGCTACCAAACGGAATATAACCTGAAATCATTTAAAAAAAAAATCCAAAACGGCAGGAAATTCTTGCAGAATTACCAATGAAATTATGCGAAAAGAAGGAAGATGATGAGGAAAACATACCGGACATGTGCGTGTTCGACCTCCATTGTTGGACCGAGCCTCGACGTGTCACGAGCGATGTAGTTGGCGAAGATGATCGACCGCATGCTCGTCTTCCCAGAGCCGCTTTTTCCCATCAAAAGCACCTTCCGTTTCGACGACATCCTCAACGAACCATGCACATGAAAAAAACAACAGGCTGATCACAACACTACGGGTAAGTATTACAACGAGTACGACATAACCGAGAAAAGGTTAACGCTGAAAATATTTCTTGTGGGAAGTTTTCATTGCAAAAACCCCCCCCAAGTTTAAAAGGCTCTCGTAAACAGATTTATCATTCAAACGTATGAAGGACACTGTTCTTCGATCAAGTCTTGAGAAAGTCGTTTCTTAACTGCGATATATTGAGAATTTTCAGCATATATAAAACTCAAAATTCCTTAAGTTTCAAACGCTCTTTTCCCAGTATTACGATGTTTCACATAAACAAACCTGAGAGAATTGAGTGGTGAACAAAATTTCGATCTCAGACGGGAATTGGACCCGCGTTCCATCCACACCAAGGACGCGTGCTGCCACTACACCACCGAGACGTTCGAAACATCATTACGCTGTGAAAAAAGCACTTAAAACATAATGAATTTTGAATATTATACATGCACAATGGCTGTAAGTTTATCTGGATCTAGAGAGCAATATGTGCTCCCCCGACCAAACCTGCTAACGGTAGGTTAGCAAAATGTTGAATGAGTGTTGCGCAAGTGGTGGCCTCGGTGGTGCAGTGGCAGCACTCGGTATGGGTGAAACGCAGGTTCGACTTCCGTATGACGTCGGGTTTTGCGCAGACTTTCTAGCCTTTTTGAGGTTCCCTACGTCAGTGGCTTGCGTACCTTTGAGAGATCTCGCTCACCTCGTCAGAGCCTTTTCCCTTCTATTTTGTAGAAGCAGCTGGTGGGGTGCGTGGCTCCGATGAGGCGAGCGTGATCGCCGAACGTGCGTAAACTACTGGTATAGTAAACCCTAAAAGGGCCGATAAGTCACGCCTTTATTTTTGAGCGTTTCTGAGACCTCGCTCAAAACAATATGATCTGATAGCATATTTTGAGCCTTTCATTACGTCTGCTAGGCCACTTACATTACGAGGAATAATTTTCTGCTAGGACGACGACAAATGAATGTTAAACCCATTCGTTGGACAAGAAATTTTCAAAGGAGAGTTAGTGGTGAATCGAAAGCTCAGATCTCTGGCTAAAGCCATGCGTGGCCGGTTTTCTTTAAAATATACTTTTATAAGGATGTTAAACCCAAATAAAATTATGGTTCACACAACCACGCGTTTTTTCTCTTTTCGCTTATATTTCACTGGACAAAGTCCTTCCTCAGAGAACTAATATTCATTCGATAGCTCAAGTTTCTGAGAACTCAAAAATGTGTGTGCTTCTGGGAAAAACTCTTTTGACAGCGATGAAGGCGAAGAAAACATTTGTGTTTTACACCTCGCCTGACACCGCTCTTTCTTTAGACTATTACTGATAAGTCTAAGGCGTAAGTTTCAGTGATTCCAACGCTGTGCTTATTTTCTGGGAAACACCGGTTCACTAGAGTGTACAACACTGGCCTTTGGATAATCTTTTCATCAAACGGCACGTGTAATTAGTTTGGAGTCGATTTCTATACACACTGGATAGCTCTCGCGGAACTGGCTGAACCGAAAGGCATCGTGCATCTGACGAGGCTGTAATGCCGAAACACGCGCCTTGCACTGTATAAGACTCTGACAGACCTCGTGAAAGGCTCAAGATATGTTATTAGGCTAAATATCTCTCAGAATATATCAGGATTGAAAACTCTGCAGTGCGAATAATTACCACATGAATTCAAGTTCTACTAGATGCGAGGTGACTGAAATCATGCAAGATATGTCGGAAAACTGAAACGAGAGCAGCGACTTATGGAAAAATAAACTCTGAGCAAACTCTTCCCATTCCTGATGGGCAGGCGACAGCATTATTATCAAGAACGGTTATCTCCACGGCACCTAAGATTCCACAGTTGAGAGCGATTTCACTTTTGCAAAAAAAAAAAAAAAAAAAAAAAAAAACACGGACCAACACGCGCGCTTCCTAAATTGATAATGGTTTCGCGACAAAAATGCACCTAATGTGAAAAAACAAGAAGCTTAGAAGCTATATATACATATATACGTGTATATATATATGTATATGTACATATACATATATATATATATGTATATAGAGCGCATGTGGCGCAGTGGTTAGAGGTGCCCTGCGTCGCACACGAGGTCAATGGTTCGATCTCGCGCTCATGGCCCACCAAGCCATCCATCCCTCCGGGGACGGTAAATTCGTACCAGGCAGGTCTCACACTTGTCCGGGAGGATAAGCAGTACTGACTTGGTTCAGCGGGAGGCCACCGCGAGTCATTGTAAAGCAAGATATGCATTCAATCACCTCAAACGAAGTTAGACATTGAAGTGGAAAGTCAATTCAGGTATTTGCCACCAATATCGCTTTAGGATGCATTCGTCAATGAGCCCACAACCGATCGTTACTCAATAGATATTGTATGACGGTGCTACCCATTACAACTCAAGTCTCCTGTTATCCCTCTAAGGACCACCACTGATAGCCACGCGATGCCGTGCCGTCGCTTGCACGGCAGACACAAACAGGCAGCATCTGCATGTCTGTGCATGCAAGCCTCCTTTCCCACCAGACGCGACGTCGCCATTATCTGTGCACGCATATCCGGCTGCTTCTGTACCTGCCTTCCTACGAGATGCGACACTCTCACTACGATAGCTGAGTGAGATTTGATGTCGCGCGGCTTCGTACAAAGCGTACCGTCATGGTCGGTAATGGGTTATACTATCAGTGTTCCGTTTTGAGACAGAAAGCTCACGTAGTAAAGCTGCCGAAACTATCAAACTTATGCTGTAGAAAAGACAAAATCAACACAATAAGATTTGTTTCGGGAGTACGTGAGTTAGCAGGGAGGCTCATTACCAGCGTATGGAGGTGATGTGCTCCACTAACATTCTCGGTAGGAACTAATTTCTCTCCAGAGAGGAGGGACTCACCACAGCTATGGCATAGAAACCTATGTGGAAGAAGAAGACAAAAAATTAAGCGGAAGATAAAACAATGAAAATTGTCAGTAAGATTCAAACGCTCATTGAGCGAGTCTCAACAACAACTCGAATGGCAACGAAAATCTTTCTAATGCAAGCAGAACCACAATGATCGTCGCTAGAAACGACGAGCACCAAATCTACAGACTTGAATCAGAAAGTGAAAAGCAAAATTAAGAGACAGATATCAATTAGGTCCATTATTTCCCGTTTATCCGAGGAAATCGTGGAAAACCAATACACGACAGCGGATTGCTAGAGATTTACAGGTAATCTAAGCTCTGTAAAGAAAAGATAAGATATCAAAACGCTCAAACCTTCGGCCTAGTAAGTAAGTAGTTCCATAAGTATCAACCGGTGTTACTACACCTTTGATGACAAAAAAGTGGATTTCAGGAATTAGTCATCAAAAATTTCGATTTACAATTAATTTACACAGCACCTATACCACGTGTTTGTAACATATGGAATGAGATAAAGGAAACTACAATACAAAAAACAACAAAAAGGCCACAATATTATTGCTTACTGTACAGAACAGTGATCATGTATACATGCACTACCACAAAACCTACATCTTCTAAACCTCTTCGCTTTATAAGTAAAAAAAAAAAAAACTGGTCTCTTCAATGAGTGAAAGAGAAAAAGTGATTCGTAAGGAGGGAATGTAGGTACACTGCTTATTACAAAGATACAAAGCGATAACAATTTTCTATATACACGACGTCTTGTCAATAAATATCAGAGCAAAGGACAAAACGATGGAGTTCATCAGAAGCGAAATAGCGCTTACGAGCTCAGAATCACACCGGATTCGACAAAACCTCGAATCTAACCCTCTGTATAGATCGAGATCCTTCCTTATAGGATCTATATTGCGATGTTAACAGTCGCTTTCATTCAACGCACATTTTTCCAATGAAGAATTTGCGACAGCGGCCGCCAATCCAGTTAGAACCGGACTGTCAGAAATGTCCATTTCTTTAGTTCCAGGCGAAGTTGAACCCTAAAAGTGGCATTTTGACACCGCATCGAAAAGAAAAACTAATGTATTTGTAATCATACACCTAAAATTACTGAGCAATATGCAAAACATTCGAAATTAGGCGGGAGCTTAACCCGCGTTTCACCCATTCGGAGGACAACGTTGGGGTTAGTGGTAGCACATGCTACCAGTATGAGTGGAACGGTGGTACAACTCTTGCCTGATGTCTAATGTTTTGCATACCACTCTGTGATCTTGAATGTTTAATACTCACATCATTACACTGCTAAAAACAGTAAAAACAAAGAATTCTTGTACACTATGATATATTTGCACATCGGAAAGTTACTGTATAACACACGTCTCCGATGGCAAACAGGGATGCTTTTGCGTACGCTGGCATAATCTGCTTTATTACCCGCACTTGAAATTCGAAGAACACTTACACTAATCAAGATTATATCTTGTTTATAACTCACATTGCTTACACACAAAACCATACAATACTCACACAGCATTAACAAAACAACTAAAGCTCGGAAAACACAAGGATACATTTTGTTCAGGACTGTTCAAAAAAGAAAGTTGGAGGTACATACAGCTCAGAAAAAATCCTAAATTTCTGAGATTTCAAAAGTGGACTTATGTTCAGCAAACTTTCTTTTCGGCTCTGAGCGCTATCACAGTGGGCTTTCGTGAATCGCTTGTATTATATCTGGATCTACTTAGATACGATGGCCGATGTCGTGCGCAAAATTCACCAAGCCTTCCATATTTCCGCAGTCGGCAAATTGATACCCCACATCATGTTGAAGGTCAGATTTGCATTCAATCATCGATTTCCTTCTGTTAGACGGCAACAAATGAACAAAAGTCCCGCTCTGATGAACAACGAATTTTAACTATACTTCAAGTGAGCATTCAAAAGCTTGAATCCCTGCTTACTACGCTACGCGGCCGTTTTCTGAAAAAGCCTTTTTATAACGCTGTGGTAGAAAGAAAATATTTGTGTTTCACACACGCATATCTCTCGCAGGACAGAGCTCTTTTCTCGAATAATAAATGATTACTCGGTAGCGTAGGTTTTGGCGATTCAGCTATGCTCATTTTCTGGAGAGATCATGTCACTGCAGAGTAGAAGGGAAAATAAATTCGAGTTTGATATACACGGTGCATTCTGCTTTTTGGATTAGTATGTGGGCTCTCTGTCTTCTAGCTGTCGATTCTATACGACGTTCCGCAACCGACTGATCGACTGCGTTGGGACGAGTCACATGTGCAGTGCAACTATTTTTATTTTATTTGGGATTTTTTCTCTGCCTTGAAAGAAACTGCAGATAAAACGCATGACCCTGATATTACAACATGTCCCCTAAATCCTCATATAGTTTTCTTGCTCCTACCATAGTAACTGTAAAAGCGTGCAACCGGTGTGAAATGAATTTCATTTTGAATGCTATAGCATTATAGAAAGGCTTTTACAAAAAACGGCCAAGTTGTGCAGTAGTCAAGACTTAAGATTTGAATGATTACTAACACTTTCTTGAAAAGTTTTTGTCCAGCGAAAGAGGTCATTTCTTCAATTGTCGCGGTCTAACAATAAACATCTTATAACAATCACCATTAATGATGCATAATTAGGTCGAATGCTTGGCGCAACCCAATATACTTATCAACGTCAGCTCTAGCCTTTGCATTTTCACTCGGCAAATGATTTCATAATGGAAAATTACTGAAGTAACAGCGCTACGAATATGACAATGAAACATGTATTTATACCTTCTTATCTTCGACACCTGGCCAATCAGAATATCCATCGGAGGCGAGGCAATTCTCGCTTCGTAGAGATGAAAAGTCGGCCCAATCATCATTATCCACATCTTTTTTTGGATTGCTAGTGTCTTGAGGTGAACAAGGCCAATCATTCATCTCTAAATAATCTGGATAAGCGTACAAGAATGAGTATCTGGAAAATAGGGGCTGCTCCTTCATTGAAGTATATCACTGGAGTACGACTTTTTTGCCCCACATAGTATTTATTTCATAATGAGTGATAAGTGAAGATGTGGCGGGTTGGCTTCTTGAAATCGTCGTTCCGATGTTCGGGTTTGGGTTTTTTTGTTTCGTTCGAAAAAGTACTCAAGGCTATACAGAATTTTGAACCAATCGAATGGTGACTGCATAAAATTTGTAGATAAGGAGCAAAGTTTGGAAGGTACGTAGTGTCAAAATCAAAACATGATCGAGAAGGGTTAAGCGGTGTGATATTCCACACTCTTCTTGGTGGGAAAAAAGAGGAAGCATAGTAGTTTACTAAGCAGTTCAACACAAGAAATAGGTTGACTACGGACTAGCTTAACCAAGCTTCTTACATTACATTCATGAAGTCCATGACTCAGACGCAGTCGAACCTTCACGCAAAATCAAAGGCCTTTGTGGACGACAAATGTGAAAAACGTGTTGGGATCTACACTATGTTATGTAAGAAAAAGTCGCATCAAGTGACAAATTCAAAACCTTAATGTCTGATGTTTGACGACAACGACCTTCCCTTGGATCACGACATAGCCGCACTGACAGTTTTCCAGTCTTACGTAACCCAGCGTCTATGGAGACCGATGGGTGGTTAGCAGCGTTGAAAATATAAATTTTGGAAGCGACTTCAACTATTATGTGACAAATCGATGCAGGATAATGAGTGGAACACAGTAAAACAATCAACAAGAATACTAGAAAAAACCGATTTCATTTCGTTCTCACCTGCACCATTGCTCTTCGCTTGCTGCTGATTCCACTGTGCTTGGAAAGACGTCAGGCCATCACGCTGTTTTTCACTGAAGGCTCCGGGCCAGTCATCTGTAATTTCGATGTTTCATTTCAGCAATCCAATCCATCATCTACAAACGCAGGATATCGAGCTATACAAAAATCCGTACTTATCCATGAAAGAAAAGACCTACAAAATAGCAATTCACTAGTATATTAAGTTCACAAATATGCTTACAGGACTGGTCTCCATCTTGCATAGGCCAATCATCGAGAATAGCACATTCTTTCATCGTACACACTGCTTCAAAACTGCTCTCATCGACATCATTTTCTTCCAAATTCACTTCTACTTTGCAGACACGGATAGTTTGAGGGGAAAATCTGTAAATAACCTCCTCAATGTATGACAGTATTGTCCTCACCTAACTGAAAATTGGCTGATGAATTTGAAAAGTCACGGCATTTATTATGCTGACAGCACCTGAAACTGCCCCAACTCTCTTTCGCATTTCGACATTAAAGAGTTCAATATTTATCATTCAAAGAAATTAATAAATCAACGACGTTATAACCATAGTGATCGATGCACGCAATCATTTGCTAGACCATGATTCGATGCCTTCTTCTTAAAAGAATAAGGTTGGCGATAAAGAAGTTGATGACGTCACTTTAGAGCTACTTCTAGTCCTTAGATTTTTCCTCTCACAGATGCTGCTTCCAGGAGCGGAAAAGATGATAATCTGATAAAGCGACATCAGAGGTAAACGGTGAATGTGGTACCCTGGTCCATCCGTTTCTCCACATTGCAGCGAGTCGACTTTGCAATAGCTAATTCCATGTAGATGGAGAACGATGGTGCTATGCCCGTATTCAAACTCTACTCCTGATTTGAGATAGAAAAACAACTGAATAAAACAATTTTTTAAAAGAAATCATGGGGCAACCCAATAATTCATTCTAACCACAACTATAAACCGGCAAATAATTTACTTGACACCGGTCGTAGCTCAAAAGTTGCGCAACAAAAGTAAATAGCTTTGAAAAGATGAAATAAACGAACTCTTTGGTCTCCGAGGAGACTTGAAGTTCACCAAGAGCAGTATCAAATACATCTGTCATAGGTGAACTGACAGTCTCATTATTGAATTCTAATAGAGCATTGTGGTGTGGGGGCAAAGCTTGTGTCTCGAAATCGTCCAGAACATCACCTAAAAAAAGCGACCGGCTTATGCTCTACATTGAATACAGCAGGCAAAACTTGATCTACTACTTTGCATTTATCTATCGAGGCGTATTCTTCACAAATTCTAATAACTACCCAAAATAATCCCGTCCATAAATTCCTCACCGACGCAAGGATGCTGATTTGTTGAACGCGCAATCATCACTTCCGGATCAGGCATATTCCAGCTGAGCCACTCCTCGACAACTGCGGCAAGTTCCGACCAAAAAGGGCATTCCTACGAACAATACCAAGTTTGTCTGACCGTGAACTAAACGGTGTATCGTTTACCTGAACCAATTCCTGAAGTCCTTGACTATTAGGAGAATTTCTTTGGGCTTGCTCAACTGCCAGTACCAAGTGAATATGATAGGTCCGAAGCGATTGGAGATCAATTTTTGATAAGACGCACCTCGGTTGGATTCCAAATCGTGCCAGACTCGGGAGGTCCAGAGTCTGAAACGCTTTCATAGTTTTGTAATTTCAATTGAACGTTCTTACAAATATTTATTCTACATATCTAAAAATTGTTCCAAAATCAAATAGAAAGATGAAAACAAGGAGTAGTACAACACAAGTACACCAAGAAGAAAAGGTTAAAGTCAAAATCAAACTTCGTAATGTATCGTTTTTACCTTAAAAAGGTAGCTTATAAGGGGAGATTGACTTTCCATTGATGTATACAAGATCAAAGATACAATTCTTTCTAAAAGGCTATGAAGTATTGAAGAACGAGGATGGCGCCATACCAATGAGAACAACTAAAACTAAACATAGATTTGAAAAATTGAAAAATCCGACAACTTTTCTGATTGATTACGTTCGATAGAGTACAACGTAAGTAAACACAAGAATGCTGAGGTAGGGATAAAACTTGAAATCTAATGTTATTGTGCCATAGACTCGATCGCTCAGTGTCTTTCAAAGGCATTAGCGCTCTCACAACAATATCGAGGCCTTTGTAGCGTCTTTTTCACAGCCTCCTATGCTGCCCAATAAAGACACAATGGACGTTCGAGTCCATGATACAAAGCACCAAATTTATCTAATATCATAAATTTATTACATACCCTCGCAGTCGCACACTTTCTAAGCTGTTCGTCAAGCACTACGTGTGTTTCCATATGGTTTGTGTCGCACAGTTCTACTACGACTCGCAAGAGATATGACCAAGTCTCATCCATATGATCTATGTCGCGCTAAAATATTTCTGATTCGAAAATGCTACAAGAGAGTAGTGATAAACAGATAAGATTTGACATAACTAACAAACCTCAAGTTCGTCAATAACCAGGTCAAGCAACTCGGAGACCCTACTGACTACTACTTTTTCGACAACTCGCTCCCTGTCTGGAGTCCGGACCTAAAAATATGGACATGATGATTCAGGCGTACAATAGAATATAGGGACGCTACAACGCTGAGGTTAGAGATGCCTTACAATTATACACATACATTCACTACTCCAAGCCACCCTAGGTTAACAGACCTGACATTCTTTCGAATTTGGCAGTCTGGATACTGACACCAATATCTTAGAATAGATACCACCAATCCATAAAATAGCAGCAACTCCTTCTGGATTGGAATCTTTGGACGCGATAACAGCTATCTTAGAATTCCAAAGAGACTCAATTTAACCACTATTTAACGACGCTCATTAGGTAGGGAAAGCCATTATGCGGTGACCAAGCGAGTCCAAATTCCAAGTACATCGTATATGCGAGACAATGAACATGATAGACAGAGGGATAAAATGACAGAGCCATAGCCGAAGATCAAGTCCTAAGCTGTGCGCAATGTGAGGATTCAGGTGACCAATCTATGTTTCAGGACAATGTTTTTGCCCTTGCAGACAAGCCTGGTAGAACTTGTTGACCAGAAAAAGTGGAAAGATTGATGGGTCTTGAGAGGTGGATTGAACCAGAGAAATAAAAATGTATCGTAAGTCGACACTAACCACTGCGCTGTACGGGCCCATAAACTGAATCAAATTACAAAATGTGTGAATTTAGGCTATATATCAAAAAAAAGGAGAAAAAAGGTTTTTATGAAACATACTGCTGCACGGTTTTCGTTCAAAACGTCGTTGACAGTTCTGTCAGGTACCGATGAAGGGTTGCCACCAAGCCAAGCAGTCGACTCTCCATTAAACTCTCTATAGAGGGTATGACTTGGTCGGAAAAGCATGTGGTTTGTACACAGAAGAGTTATAAGAATTTCGCAAACATTCCGTATGATTGATGGGCAGAAAATTCCGTTGTGGCGCTGAACGGAGGTGAAATCATAGTGTAGATAGTAATAAATAACATTTAAGTGAGAACTTTACACGATAAAAGTTAGGAGGTATCAATATATACCGTTAGCATTTTGTCTAGCAATTTCGCCACAAGAATTTCCGATTGCAACTCGTCATTTAGAATATCACTTTCCACCTCAAGAGCATACATCTGATCCCGTGCATTCCTAGATCGGAAGTAAACATAAGAGGAAGAAATTTCTTCGAATTATTTGCTACTCAAAACGTGGGCCCAAAACTTAACTTGAAAGAACCAGTAAATTGACGAACCTCACGAGATTGCAATATAGATCCATAGCATTTTCATGAACACACACTGGTTGACTTGGATCAAAAGATCGACTAGTTTCCTACACAAGTCATGACTAACGTACCACTGCAAACTCTAGTGATTTTAAAAGTACGATGAAAATGTAAACAGATCAGAACGGACCTGTTTGATCTTGAAAAAATCGTCGGCTACTTCTGTTAACCAGACAATATTTTGTAATAACTCGCTAAGAGCTCCATATTTCAGATTAGTGACGCAGTCAGACAAAAAATTACATGAAGATAACACCTTTAAAGTCTAAAAAAACAAAATTATAAACATTGCAAGCAAGAAAAAACACTTCAGAAATCTCAGGGACTATCTTAAAAGTTACCTTATCTAATGAAACACGGAGCAAATGTTGGACAATCTTTGCATAGAAACCACAGACCAAATGATTCTTCGAAGGATTATCATTGAAAAACTCCTTTAGTGTATTTATGGCACCTTCGCACTAAACAGCTCATTATATAAAATAGACAGTTCAAAAATTAATCAGAAAATACAAAATAAAAGAATAGCATATAAAACAAAGTCATGAAGTTGTGCGCTAAACGTACCTTGACAAAAGGCCTTCGCAATTTCATTGTTGTTACGAACTGTCAAAATTTCTGTGCACGCGTTTGGGAGCCTGGAAGTGACAGATGATCTCACATTCACTACTAAAAAAGCTCATTTGATGAGCACTAATGACCACTACTAGGAAGGAGCGTAAAATTGATAGCTCTGTGAATAAAAACGGATCCTTTCCATTAGACTATGACAAATATATAAATCGGTCACATTCGCTGGACAAAAATTTTTCATAGAAATGTAAGTGATCATTGGAAAGCTTGAATCTCTGGCTAGACCCGTACACGGTCGATTATTCAAAACACATCCTTATACACACTGAAAATCCAAAACAAAATTATGTTGCACACCCGTCGCGCCTTCATTTTCATCATATGTGCTACTCACCGGAAGCACGAAAAGCTTATGAACGCGTATACAACACCTCGTAGTACCTGAGTCATTCGTTTTATTTGGAGCTTCTTTCGGGACAGAGAAAAGATTCGCGATTGAAAATATGTTGCACCCCACATGTCTCACCCGTCGGATCGTTGGTCGATCGCCGAGCCCGTAGGTTAGCCGGTAAACAAGTCATCAAATATGTGAAACTCGATCTAATTTTCTCTGCCACACTGGAGTGAAAGAGGTCATTGCTGAGGATAAGCACAGCGTTAGAACCATTGAAACTTGCGCTATCGAATGATTACTAATAGTCCGTAAAAAGAGCTCTGCTCGACGAGGTGTGAAACATAAATGTTTTCCTTCTCTAACAGCGCTATGAAAGAGCTTCTCCAAAAAAGAAACACATTTCTGAGTTCTTTGAGACTTGGTTATCAAAACATTACTGGTAAACTATGTAAGATATGTCCAGCGAAATATACGCGGATAAGGAGAAAAACGCGTGATCGCGTAAAAATGACTTCGTTCTAGATTTAGCGTTATAAAAGGGTGTTCTGAAAAAGAGGCCAGTTATGGCTCTAGCTAGAGTTTCAAACTTTCGAATGATAACAAACACTCCTATGAAATCTTGTCCATTGAACGAGATCGAATATTCATTTGTCGCCACAGTTCACCATAAAAGTAACATAAAGATATACTATATACCCAAGAATGTTGAATGCAAGTAAAACTTTGAACCACATGGGAGAGTTCAAGCCCCTCACTCTTTCCGACAGCGTGTGCTATCCCTCTCCGCTTGTGGGAATCACTGTTCTGTGCTGTATATCATTCAACATTATTGGATATATAGCGGTGAGATTATATCACTGCTAAAAGAGGTTAGTTGAATTTTCCTGATAAAAAACACACTTATATTGTTCCTTGATTGGCCTGGACTCATTAACTTCTGGGCGAAGAGCAGTAGCGACGAGTTTGGTAAGAACATCATCGCGACAAAAACTGCAAAATACAGATAGTTGGAACGATTTCGAAAACTTAAGAAAAATATAGGCTGAAATATACGTTGTACAGCATCTCATCAAGTCAAAGAAAAGTAAAACTCACTAGTTTATGAGAGTTCTGTTCCCTCCATATAGCTCTTGCAATGTATCCGGAAGATTCAATAGATCTGTCAGATTATTCGAGCTGATACATGCATCCATTTCTTCGTACTTGATATCAACAAATTTCTTCTCCTCTTCCCAAACATCTATGAGACAAAAAGGATAGAAGCGTTATTGGTTTTCTCACTAAATCTACGACGGATCAGACGAAAAAGATGAGTAAAACTAACTCAAAAGCAATAGATTTGAGAAAAAACAAATGGCGAAAAAAGAACAAAGACATCAAACTGCTTGCGTTCTCATGAAAAAAATTGAAGAAAAGATTATAATCGATTAAGAGAGGTGATTCAATGTCACACGGCGGACATTCGAATGCAAACGTCTCTACTTGTTATTACAAATTTTAGATCTTTCTTCTCGAAGTGAGAACCATGGTAATTCTTGTGTTAGGAATTGTCACGAAACAAAGAAAAACCAGTTAGAACCACCTTCCTGACAAACAGCAATGATTCAAAAATGATAACGTCAAGTTCGTAAATTTATCTGAAAAAAAGTCATGGCAATGACCTAACAAATTCGTACCTTGTCGCTCTTATGGCAATTTTATGACGTAATAACTATATAATCAAGGATAAGCTATGTTACCCCATTGCGGACGATGAGGGTGTTTTCGACCCTCAAACTTTCCGAGAAATTTTTCGGACGAACAAAGTTCTTTATCTCGAATTTAAGTAATTGTTCAACAGTTTAAATGACGGGATTTCGAATATTTTGCTTGGTTTTCAGAAAAGCCTTCGTAGCTCGCTGTGAAAGAAAAAATAAAAATATATTTCGATTTGGTTTACTTTATTTGCTCAGCTAAAGTCCGTGGATCGCTTTTAACTGGACTATATTAAGCTCATTCAATAGCTCAACATAGCTCGGCAAATTCAAAGCTTTAACCGGTTTGAACAAACATGTATAGAAAATCATGTTCTATCCGAGTGGTACAAAGAACCTGAATTTATTTAACGAAACAAAAAGAAAAATCTCTGCTGAAGAACGAAAATCGCGCATCATTGGCGATATCGATTATACTGCCGTCCGCAAAGGGTTATATATGTACATGCATGTATCTGCATATATGTATGTATATACATACGCATATATACGTGTATGCACGTATACACATGCATATATACACGAGCATATGTACAAACACATCCAAAAACAACTATCCATCCAACAATTCTTATGTCACTCTACGTCTTTAGATAGGAATTATTAGAACAAAAAGAGACTGCTCAGTACAACTTCGCGATAACTGAGAGTCAAAATAAGAGCTGTTTCATCATCACGTGATAGACAACAAATATAGGAATTTCATCCGAAAATTTCAAATTACTGAATGTCCTAACTGCTAGAAATCATCGAAGCAAAGGAGAATCGTACGAGAGACCAGCTCTCTACAAACCGTCGTACTGATAAAACCCACTGGAAACTGATGCTACTTACCAACTTCGAGTCGGCTAAGGAACGAAGGAACTTTAGCTATAGGTTTATTTAAAGAGAACCAATTAGAAAATCTTCATAAAGAAACAAGTCAACAAAACGAAGCTCAATACGATCAAAAAAAGGTGATTTAATACCACATAGCAGACCATGCAATACATATCTTTACCTCCTAAATAGATACGAAATTTCATTCAGAAAAAGAGTAATAGTGAGTAACCTAACTGCCAGATATCATCAAAATTAAGAAAAATCACTTGGAAAAGCCTTCTAATTGAAGCAAATCAACAGAAAAAGGTCATTATCGATTGGAAAGTGACCTACTACCACGAGGCTGATCACCGCATTACGTATATTTTCCCCTTCAAAACCATAAATTTTGAAATTTTTATCAAAAAAAAAAGTATTACGAGTGCCCGAACTGTTATAAATCACCGAAACAGATGAAAACACATCGCATAACTTTCTAACAAGACCAGTTCAACAGAAAAACCGATAAGAATTCCTCTTATTCAACAGTTTCTCAGCGGTGGTACGATGTTACACACACACACCCAATGATAATGAGTGAAGTGCAAAACTTTGACGTCACTTTATCACCACTCTTTCTACGCCCGTTTGACGTCAAAATTTTCCTATTATTCCAATTAATAAAGTGAGTTTTGAGCTGAAGGACACCAGTTTAATTTGGACACCTTTTCACACCGTGTGACTTCACATGAAGTCACGTCCATAGCTCGGAGTGAGATGCGGGTTCGAGTCCTAGTTAAGGTCGAAGTTTTGCACATCACTCAGCATCAAAAGTAAGATCATTATCGTTTGGAAGATGGATGGTTCCTTCTGATTAGGATGGAACAAATGACAGACCGATCTCATTCGCTGGAGAGGAACTTTTCATAGGGGTTTCACTAAGCATTCGAAAGCTGAGACTTGAGGCTACAGCCACACGTCGCCAGTTTTCGAAAAAGACTTTCTTGACGTTGCTACAGGACGAGAACTATTGCGCTACAGACGAGCTTATTTCTCGTCGAATAGAGCTCTTTCTTCGGACTATCAGTAACCATTCGATAGTGTAATCGAATGTGATTCCAACGCTGTGCTTATATCCTTAAAAGACCATTTCTCTGAAACGCAGTACGTTGAGTACGTTGAATTCTCATCTCTGACCAATGGTTGCATCGGCTAACTCACGTGCGGCTGGCTGGCAGCCACATTAGGTGAAGTGATTATTATCGATTTTTCGGGCATATGAACGCGTAGAGAAGTATCGCGTCAGCGGCTCACGTGGGCGCCTCACGCACATGCACGTGAGTTGACCAGATTGGCCCTTGATCGCATATGGAATTTCAACTTATTTTACCTGCTGAGTTTCAGAGAAACGGACTTTTCAGGATAAAAGCACAGCGTTGGAATCAGATTCGATTACGCTATCGAATAATTACTCACAATCCAAAGAAAGAGCACTATCCTGCGAGGAATATGCGTGTTTAGGATATAGTTTTGTGTGAAAATCACAGCGTTATAAAGAACTGTTTTGAAAAACTGGCGTGGGGCTGTAGCCTCAATTCTCAGCTCTCGGTCGCTTACCAACACTCCTATGAAAAGTTCCTCTCCAGCTAATGAGACTGGTTTTTCATTTGTCTCTTTTTAATCAGAAAAAACAGATGACTCAACGTCTCATGGTAGACTATAGAACACATATATCTTCATCTCACGACAATATTCCGCATTACTTAAGAAAAACACTAACAAATTCGCAAACTCTTAGAAATTACCGAAAGAGGAAAATCAACGGCTTGGAACGGGTTTGCGTCCAGACCAACTCAGCCAAAGAAATTTCAATGTCTGTTGCGAGGTGATTTAATTGTCAAATGGCAGGTTACACAGTACAAACTTCTTTAGCATTGCAAGAATTACTATTTTCATTCGAGAAGAGAAAAATTACCGAACAGTCTAACTGCCAGATAATCGAAGAGAAATGAAATCAGTTGGAACGACCGCCACCTAGAAGGATGAACTTGACAAGAGAAAGATCAATATTGATTAGAAGACGATTATATCTTAATCTAGTTAGAAAAAATTTGAGTTTATGTTTAGGAAAACATTTTTAGTGGATAGCCTGACGGTTAAAAATCATCGAAATAAAGGAGGAACACTGGGAACATCTCACTAATAAGACCGTTCCATAAAAGGAAAGATCAACTCGACACGATGATTATGCCTTTACTTCCTGAGAGTAAATTGGTAATTTTCTTGATTAAAAGAGTATCGCAGAGTGGCCTGACGGTTAGGAATTGTCAAAATGAAGGAGAATCACTAGGAAAACCTCCTGACAAAAAAAGCAAGTCAATAAAGGATGGAAAAAATCAGTTGGGACAGTTTCCCGTGAAACTAACTCAACCAAGGAAAGTAATATCGATCGAGAGCGGATTTATTTATCGAGTGGTAGGTCAGACAATATAACCTATGCAGGACAATAAATTCAAAGTAATCACTATCTTTATATAAGAGAACACTACCCAATAGCCCAACTGCCGACAAGTGATTGAAACGAAATGTAATCACTTAGAACGACTAACCTCCTAATACGGCGAACACAACGATCAGATCAAAACAAATATCAATAGATCCGTTCATTATTACTTCAGCCAACTTGTCATTTGGTCTGGTAAGGGCTCTTGTACAGCCGATTCACGTGTTTCGTCCTTACAGACTCGTCAGTCGGGCAAGAACCCGTCGTCTATCGATCTTTTTATAGTCGGTTCTCTCGGGAGCCTTACACTCCTTATACAGAGTCATCGAGGGCGAACGTTTTACACTCTAGCGAGTGAAGTATAGCAGAAAAAAACAAAAAAAAACCAGCCAAAGAGCAATCGAGTGCGCAACACTCTGTGTTAGGTGAAAATTTCGCTTGACATAGAGTGTAAAACGTTCGTCTTCGATAGCTCTCTGTAAAGGAGTAGAGCCCCCGAGAGAACTGACTATAAAAAAATCGAAAGACGACGGGTTCTGCCCGAGTGACGAGTCTGTAAGGACGAAACACGTGTCTCGGGCTGCACAAGAGCCCTTGCCAGACCACATGACAAGTTGGCTCAGATAACAATGAAAGGATCTATTGAGATTCAAGCGTGGTCTTAACAAAGCACTCCAAATAAAGGTATAAATACCAATATTGACTAGAAGGCGAGTATATCTTCAGCTCGAAAGAACAAGATTTGAAATTTTGTTCAGGAAAACAATGCTAGCGGCTGGCCTAGCGGTTAGGAATGAGCGAAATAAAGGAAGAACACTCGAAACATTTTACTAGTGAAAAAATTCTATTGAAGCAAAGAACAATCTCGACTAGATCGTGAAAATTATTGGTTAATCTATCTAAAAAAGAAAATATTGCGGAATGGCCTATCGGTCGGAAATCGTCGAAATAAAGGGAAATCAGTGAGAACGACTCTCTTGGCAGAAAATTTACCTGAAAAGAACAATGCCGGATGGCTTAACGGTTGAGAATCGTCGATATAAAGAAAAGTCAGTTAGAACGAATATTTCAGAGAAAATTTTGCTAAAAAAAAAAAACGACGCCGAATGGCTCATCGGCTAAAAATCAACGATACAAAGGAAAACCAACTAAAACGAACTCTTCAGAGAAAATTTCTCTGAAGAAGAGATTGAGGCCGGATGGCCTAACGGCTAAAAATCGACGACATAAAGAAAATCGGTTAGAACGACTCTCTCAGAGAAAATCATTCGAGAAGGAAAACGATGCCGAGTAGCTCATCGGCTAAAAATCGACGATACAAGGAAAACCACTGAACGATTCTTTAAAGAAAATCTCTCTGAAGAGAGACTGAGGCCGGATGGCTTACGGCTAAAAATCGACGACATAAGAAAAATCGGTTAGAACGACTCTCTCAGAGAAAATCCATTGAAAAAGAGAACGATGCCGAATGGCTCATCGGCTTCAAACCGTCGATAAGAAGGAAAACCAACTGGAACGACTCCTTCAGAAGACCAACGCACCGCCACCGCCGCCGCCACCCACCCCAAACATAGGAATAGAGTAAAAGCGAACGGCGGCAATAATATGCAACCGTTGCAATGCGTTGCGGGTCCTGCAACGATTTCAATTGCAGGGGGCGGAAAACTGGCACCGACGTTCCGCCACCGCAGGGGCTTCAAAATTGCCGTCGCCGATGGTTTTTATTACGAATTCCACTCAAGGGCCTCCCTCTATTTCGTTCAGGACGCCTTTTTGATCTCCCCTGAAATTCACTCACTGATCAATATTTGGTGGCAGTTGGGTCATCCTTGTAGCCCCTGGGGCGCGGAAGTGTGGCGGGGCGTCGTCCTGCTTCTAATTGTACTCATAGGAAGACCCTTCAAAGGGTTTTCGGATTTCTTCGCGGGTTTACTGGGATACTTGTAGTTTTCCTTAAGATCAATTATTTGAAGGAAGTTCAAAATGAATGGGCAATCACTCTTGTATACGGGGGGGGGGGGGGGGGGGGGGGGGGGCAAGGCTTTCACATTTCAGCCATTTTGTGTTTCAGAAATATCTGAGGGATTCCTGATTCTTTAAAGAGTTCTGAGAGATTTTTGTGGCTTCCGTTGAGTCTAGTTATCGATCAGATTCGAGCTGAATGATTATATTTGTAGACGTCGTATCTCTGTAACTTCTGGTTGTCGTGATTCTTATCTGTCTACTTCCGCTTGACATTAAAGCCAATTTTTTCTATGAAGAAAAGTCTGAAAACGTCCTTTTTTCAAAGATTTCCCCAAGATTTTCGTAGTTTTTCTCGACGATCCACTCAGTAATCGGATTATAAGATGAACTGGTTGGTCATATACTTGTGGACCTCGGGGCTTGGGAGGAGGACGCGGGCCTCGTCCTGCTTCTAATTGTACTTAAAGGAAATCTTTCAGCGGGTTTTCGAATTTCTTCAAGAGTTTACTGAGATGCTCGTGGTTTTCCTTAGGATCAGTTAATTGAAGGAAATTCAAAAGAATGGCTGGTCACACTTGTGAACGTTGGGGAGAGGGGGGGGGGGCACGACTTTTACATTTCAGCCATTTTGTATTTCAGAAAAATTCTAAGGAATTCCTGATTCTTTAAAGAGTTCTGAGAGATTTTTGTGGTATCCGTTGAGTGTATTTATCGATGAGAATTCGAGCTGAATGTTTATATTTGTAGACGTCGCATCTCGCTTATCTGTCTACTTCCGCTTGACCTTAAAGCCAGTTTTTTTTCCTTCAAGATAAAAAAGTTTGAAAACGTCTTTTTCTCGAAGATTTTCGTAGTTTTTTCTCGATGATCCCACTCAGTAATAGGATTCTAAGATGAATTGTTGATTGGTCATATTTGTAGCCCCTGGTAGCCCCTGGGGCGCGGGTGGCGGGGGCGTCGTCCTGCTTCTAACTGTATCTTGAGGAAATCTTCCCGAGGGTTTTCGGATTTCTTTGGGGGTTTACTGAGATTTCATGGTTTTCCTTAAGACCCATTGAGAAATAAGATCAAGATGAATGTAAGGTGGTAACATTTGCAGACGTGAAGCAAAGCGTCGGGCTCCCTGTCATTGTCTTATCTGATTCTCTTTGACTTTGCACCCATTTTGTGTTTTTTAAAGAAAACACAAAGAGAATTCCGACTTTTTTTTCGAAAAAAAGAAGTTTGAGAGTTTTTTGTGGCTTTCGTTGAGTTCAGTTATCGATCGGGATTTGAGCTGATTGGTCGTATTTGTAGGCTTTTTATGAAGGATCGTTGTGATTCTTTTCCGTGTTCAATCTTGTATAACGTTGGACCATGTTTTTTTTTTTTGTAAAAATAATCGGGAAGAACTTTAGCCTTCCTAAGAGTTTGTAGGGATTTCCGTGGTTCTTCCTAATATTCGGTTAGAAATCGAATTCTATGATAAATTTAGTGATCATACCTGTGGACGGAGCGCATGAGGCGCAGTGGTTAGAGGTGCTCTGCGTCGCACACGAGGTCAATGGTTCGATCTCGCGCTCATGGCTCACAAGCCATCCATCCTCCGGGGTCGGTAAATCGGTGCCAGACTGGTCTCAGACTTGTCTGGAGGATAAGCAGCACTGACTCGGTTCAGCGGGAGGCCACTGCGAGTCATTGTAGAGGCCAGATATGCATTCAATCACCTCATACGAAGTTAGAAATTGAAGACGAATGCGTGGCGCATCCCTCAGGGATTTATCAACGCCGAGAATACTTTTTTCTTTTTTTTTTATTTGTGGAGCATCGGGCGGGGCATCGTTGAGCTTGTTGTATTTTGAGGAAACCTGGAAAGGGCTATGGTTTTTTCTAGGATTTTCCAGGGATTTTCACGGTTTTGTTTGAGACTCAGTTTGTAGTCAAATTTTGAGATTTTTGTGGGCATCGAGATGGAAAGGGCGGTGGGAACGTTGTTGTGCTTGTGCTTGTATCTTAAGGAAAGCTTTTGAAAAGTTCGTATTGCTGTAGGAGTTCGCGAGATTCTGTGGTTCTCCTAAGTTCGATTCAAGAAAAAAGTCTAGGATAAATGGGTGTTCAGAAAAAAAAGAACTTGCTGAGAATTTTGATCTTCTGAAGAGTTTCGTGAGATTTTTATGGCACCCGTTGAGTCCAGCTATCGATCGGATTCAAGCTGAGTAGTCATTATTGTAAACATCATATGAAGACGGGGGTGGGACGGGGGGAAGGGGATCGTCGTGAGTCTTGTCTCTGTCCAGCTTTGTTCTATATTAAAACCATGATTAAAGCTTGAAGACCTGGAAAGGGCTCTAATTTTTCTAAGTTTGCAGCGGTTTTCAAGGTTTTCTTTCGAATTTAGTAATCGATTTCTTAAGACATTTAGTGCTCTTATTTGTAGACGTTGGGTGGGGCGTCGTGCTTCTTATTGTATCTTAGGAAAAACTAGGGAACGAATTTGATTCTTCTGAAGATTTCGCAGAGATTTTCACGATTTTCTTTAGACCCAGTTAGTAATCAATTTTTGAAATATTTGTGGACGTTGGCGAGGGGTGGGAAGGAAGGAAGGAGGGAGGGTTTTCGTGCTTTTTGTCCATCAAAGTATAACCTTAATTTCTGCTAGATGACGTTACAATCATGTTTTACTCTGAGAAAATCTTTCAAAAAGAGTTAGTTTCTTTAAGGGCTATTTCAAAGAGATTTAGGGTTTGTGGAAATGTTCGTGGCCCCCGTTGAGGTTCAGTCGCCAATCGATTGAATTGGTTGTATTTCCAGGCGTCCGGTGACGTCGTATCGATTATAGTATATTATTGTATTATGGCTAAAGCTTTATTTGACGACTTTTCAACCGTTTTGTGTAAAAAAAAATAAAATTTTTGAAAATGTGCAGTAGTAGTGGTAACATGCGCCCTCGCTGAGGGTGAAGCGCGGGTTCAACCCCGCCTCAGGTCGAATTTTTGCGTGCCACTCAATCTTCTCAGATGACCTTTGCAAAGGGTTTATCTATTTGTAAGAGTTTGCCCTATCCAGCGATCTAATTGAGCAATTGTCATTGGTAGAGGATATTTTGAATATCTGTGGATATCGCACAAAACCTCATCAGTCTGATTTGTAAACCCGAAAGGTTTTAGTGTTGCTGGTGAAAAGTACTCCTTTTCCGCAAAAGAATTTTCGAAAATATTTGATCCTTTTGGGACCGTGGACCCACGGCTCCTGCGTCTCTAGTCCCCAGCGTGTTGCGCCTAACAATGGCATCTAGACCCCAGCGTGCCATTATTAGACACAGCTCGCTGAAGGTAAGACGCCGTAGTTAGGCGCAACGCGCGGGGGTTTAGAGCCGCAGAAGTCGTGGGTCCGCGTGCCCATGGTTGCTTAAGGGTTAAAAAATAAAAAAATAGGAATTCGTGGAAGACATTCACGACCGGCGCTGACACCGTTGTCATTTTATTCTGGTCGTCGTTTTCGTAGTGTTGTATTGCCATGAAGTGACTAAGTTTTCAAGATTAATAATCAATGTACTTTCTTCCATTGATAGGCAAAAATTCTGAATGTGAATTTCTGTTCTGTTTGTTGGTGCATAAATCGATAATGATCGCAGCATTGATCGATAATATCGATCGATAATCTCCTCAATAATCGCTATATTTTCGTGATCGTGAAAGGAAAATGGTTTATATCTCACAGTTTGTAAGTAGCTTGTTCTTGTATAATTCCAAGATTTTTTGTGTTTTTACTGCTTCTTCGCAGTGTTATGATGCTTTGAATATATTTATGAGATTTGAGTGGTGAACAAATACTTGACCTCAGACGGGAGTTGAACCCGCTTTTCATCCATACGGGTACGTCTGCTACCACTGCGTCACCTGATCCACCGCGTACTTCACCTCTCATTCTTCGATATCTCTCGATCTCCTGTCTGAGGTCGAGTTTTCGCTCACCACTCAGTTGTCCTAGGTGCAAGTAGTCTAGTTCAAATCATCTGAAATGTATCGGCTTTTCTTGAATATTTACTTACTTGGAGGGTCCTTCTTGATTGATGGTGCTAGCTCCAGCACAGTTTTGCTTTGCTTGTTTAGCTTTTTTGTTCTCTGGAGTCCCTAGAGGAGCTTAGCAGGAACAACCTCAGGTCGTCACAACATCAGAGCACTCTTCGGCTCTTGTGGATCAGAGGGAGTTCATTGCCTTGTGACTAGCAGCTACCAAGACGGCGGCCATTCCTGGTAGGGTTCGTAGCTGAGCCTTTCGGCCTTCGTCGACGTCGTTCGTCTTCTTGGCCGGATGTCCCTACTGGGAGGTTGAACCCGCCCTGCGCTTCGCAGTCCAGCACCCAGGAACGCCTCGTAGCTACCATGAGGCAGTAACTACTTAGTGTACCATTTCTTTGTAATTCTTATGATAATATAGGACATGGATTTTCATTGAGGAATTTACTAATACCACGCGATTACTATGAATATTTAACCATAAAAATAGGAAAAAAAATTAAAAAAAAATTGTTCACCACTCAATTCTCTGAGTTATATAAGAACATGATAACACTGCGAAAAAACCAGTGAAAATACTGTAATTTTGAAGTAATAGTAATTAAAATAGCTATCAGCTCAACTGGGTTTATAAAGCGAAATCGCATACCCGACCAAACCTGTCAAAGATTGGTGGCTGATAGCTAACATTGAGATGTAGAAGAATGAGTGGTTCGGGCAAATGTGCCTCAGTGGTGTAGTGGTAGAGCACGCGTCCCCGGATAGGATGAAACGTGGGTTCGATTCCCGCCTGAGGCCGTGTTTTTGTTCACCACTCAATTCTCTAAGTTATATAAGAACATGATAACACTGCGAAAAGAGCAGTGAAAATACTGTAATTTCATAAAAATAGGGATTGTCAAAAAAAAAATTCCAAGTCATCCATCAAAAGAATTATAGGGCATCCAACAGATAGAAAACTGCGTGCGATATGCAGCCCTTAAGGGACGATGTGTATCACCTAAGGCGCGCGATTGTTTGAAGGCTTTTCTCAGTGAACAAGATTTTTTTTCTTAGACGCTTGGTAATCATTCGAAAGCTTGAATCTCTGTTTCAACAATATGTATGATTTTCAAATCATTGTTTCAACAATATGTATGATTTGAAAAAATGTTTTTTGTTGCGTTATAGCAGCGAAAATAATAGTATTTTTCTACACTCTGCTTTATTTGCTCGGCTCGTTCTTCTACATGACGCTTCATTGAACTCTTACTGGTGATTCGATAGCCCAAATCTAGGGGATTTGGATGCTATAGTTGGTTTTTTGAGAGGTTGTCATAGAACGCTGTAAGAACGAGAAGAAGATGACATTTCGCCTTCAAAGTTTTTGTCGTACAGAAAAGTTTTATAAGCACGAGAAAGATGTGAGCATGTAGAGGAAATCGTGTAGTATCAGAGTAACACAAAAAACCTAAAGTTGTACTTTCCGAATGGAGGAAAGAGCCTAATTGAATGGCGAAAATTGCGCGCCTCTTGAGAGTTGCGCTATACGATCGATCAGCTACCGTCCCCAAAGGGTCAGCTCCTCATAGTCAAACCCCAATCGTCGCGTAACTCAATAAACAATCGATGTATTCAAATTTATTCTGACTTTGTAATTCTCATCAAAAATGGTACTTTGTCTAGTAAAGTAATTGAATCATTTTAGTTTTTATTAACTTCCTGCTCTTGGCCCTAATCAGCAGAGATTTTCTGAAATGAAATAAAGATAGAGCTAACTTGCGAGGAGTGCCGTATAGCGTGCTATTATTCAAAAAACTGGGTTTCTAATTTTTTTTTTGAAAATATGCTATTCTCCTACGTTTTCCTTTTATTTTCAATGCTTCCACATGTTTTTGATCTCGTATTTTTTTCGTTAAACAAGTATTTCGAAGAGGTTTAGTTACTTCTCGTCTATAATTCGTTACATTAATGACTGTAAAGGAGAATCAACCCTTTCGGGACCGTGGACCCTCGGCCTCTGCATCTCTGACTGACAACTCTCAACGGCTTGGTCCACTTCCTCTCCTTCTCTACTCCAGCGTGCTGCATCTAGCAAGGGCAGGCTGCTGCACCTAACAGTGGCACGCTGAGGGTTAGAGATGCAGAGGAGGCGGAGCAACCGTCTAGAGTTGCAGTAAATATGCAGAGGCCGAGGGTCCACGGTCCCTGAAGGATTAAGGTCGTGAGCTGAATTGCTCCTATAAATCCGATTTTTTCCGATTTGTTGTAGTTCGTGGTATTTTCAGTCTATAATCGTGTGACGATGTAATGGCTTTTTTTTCTTCAATTTTAGTAATTCGATGATTATCTTCCTCTTCGCTTCATAGACTTGAATTACTATGTCCTTTGATTCGTTGCTGATTCGTGTTGGTTCCGCTTATCCTTCGTTTTCGTTCTTGTTCTATTGTTACTGACCAATTTTCAGCTTACGCTGGACATCATGGCTAAGCAGAAAAGACGAATGGCGTGAGTTTTCATTTTCATGCCACTTTGTTTCTCGTACATGCTCACGTTTTTGATATGAATTGCCTAGGCAGTTGAATACTTCAACGGCCCACCTTCACGAATTTTGCAAACCCCTGTGCATTTCTCGTCCTTTTTTTGCTTCAGTGATCGTCGTTCATGGTGGAGGTTCGATTCTTAAATGGCGGCGAATGCGAGCCTTTACCATGATCGCGGAACAATGGCAGTCGCGAGTACGGCTGATTGACATTAGTTACGAACACGTTACTCTATCTTTTGGGGATCGTCCAAGGAATCGCTAAGATCCTCTCGGAGTCCTCTCGACTGTTCCTTCTTTCCATCTGTCATCTATCTTCGTATTACGTTTTTGGCACATCACTTTCATATCATATCATTTCACTATCGACTTCTACTCTGACTAGCAAAGACAGGACAGTTTTCGAAGGTTTTAACTGCGCAGGGCGAGTAGACGTCGTCATGCCTGAGTGAATTTGCGAAGACTTCTTTCAAGTGCCCTTGAATGGTGTGCAAATTTCTTTGTGTGGTTGAAGTACAGGTCACTGCTAGCAGAGCCTTGAGAGGACTGTTGCATCCTAACAGAGCACTGAGAGGACTATTGAATCGAAAAGGTGAACGCGGAGTTTTGAATCTGGTAGATGAGTGGTGGCTTTCTTGAGGTTCCTTCCTGTTGTTCTCCGTGTTCAGTAAACATCCAATATACACGTAGGGTGTGGTTTCAGTAATCAGAGATCTATCCAGTTCAATTTGTTCATCTTCGCGCCATAGATTCTTCGTGAACTGCGTCTTCGCCCGGTTTGTGTGTAACCACATCCTTTTTCCCGATTCGTTGAGTTCAGTGTGTTCCCCATATCCTATGATTATGATGAGGGTTGTTAAAAAAGCTGCTTTCTTTCGCTATAGTCCTGATAACGTCAGCTAATATTGGTCTGTAGAACCGGTCTAGACGTTTGACGAGCGCTGGAAGGTTTGCACTCGTTTCAGCGCTGTCAAACGTCCATAACGGTTCAAGATAATGCGCACGTGGCACTCCTGACAGACTTCAAGAGTCCGTGACGCGGTTCAAATGTCAAACTCGCAGCAGAAATCTTGTCGATTTCTTGTTTGCTCAACTGGTTGTGCTTCCTCTAGAGTTCTTGGTATGTGCGAGCGCATAATCTTCGTAAAGAGCTTGTAGATTACACTCAATAACACGTCGGAAGGTGATAGCAAAGACTTTTGCAGTCACCATCTTGAGCAGGACGACTGCTTGTAACGTTTTTCGCTGGTGTGAAATCTCTTTGAAGATAAAATGTTAATTAGGTAGCGAAAAGTGCATGGGGACTGTGGCCTTTAGTCCAGGAAAGTCATTAGCAGTGCTGTCTGGCCCTGGATCCGTCTTTGTGCCTTTTTCCTGCTCTCTATCGTGACTCAAATTTTAGAGCATAGGACCCCTGGCGATTTTCCTTCTGTAGGAATCCGGGGATCCGAAACAGGTACTGTGAAACAACAAGTTCTGTGTGGACTTTTCGTTCTCAATTTCATGTCTCGCCGAGAAGCCTTGGTGTTTTTATCCTCGTTTATCAGAAGTGACAGCGGAACACTTTTGCACAATGACATCTCATTAAACTGATTTTTTTTTTTGTTCTGCTTATAACAGTATCTCCTCTCTATACTGATGTAGAGCGCATATGGCACATTGGTTGGAAGTGCTCTGGGTGACACACGAGGTTAATGGTTCGATCTCGCGCGAATAGCTCATCAAGCCAATCATCCCTCCAGGGTTGGTAAATTAGTATCAGAGTGGTCTCAGACTTGTCTGGGAGCATAAGCTGCAGTGATCTGGTACATCAGTAGGCCGCCGCGAGCCATTAGTCATTGTAGAGGCCAGATATGCATCTGGTCACCTCAGCCGAAACTGAAAATTGAAGGCCAGTGTATGGCTCGTCCCTCAGGGTTGATCTACGCTAAGAGCTCTATCCTTTATCCTTCTATACCGATGTAGATCTTGTGCGAAACTCTTCTGTAGGTGACATTTGTAACTAGTCGAATAAGTATGTTGCATTAGGGTCATATTTCAGTTTCCTTCTCTCTTCGTGTCTTTCTTTGACATAGATTCGTAAAAAACCATATGCATAGAGGTGAACGAACCATAAAACTCCAGATGTTATGCAGTGACTTTAGCACCTTGCTAATGTCTTTGTGTAAGCGTTTTTCTTATTTTGAGCTCTTATAACCGGTGATCAGTGTGGTTTTTAAGCCTGTTGTCCATGAATTTCTGTGACGCATGAATTTGCTGATTTATTCATAAGTTACATATCGAAACAAAGGCACTGATATCACCATGTTCTTAGTCATTGTTTCTGATCGATGTATGTAATGTAAATAGTTGAATTTTTTTCGTAAAAACAATAGCATATTGAGGCCTTTGCGAAATTTCTTCTTTTACTGGATATAAGTACTTTCGTTCGACTCGTTCCCTTTTTTCTATGATTCACGAGTGTCTTCGAAAGTTCCAAGTGCTGCTTGAAGATCTCATCATCTTTATGAATGTCGTTGAATGAAAACTGACCGAGTCTCATTATCGCTTCAGCCTCATAGAGTCGACATAAGACGTGTTCCATGGTTCGAAGAAAGTTGGGTGGACCCCAGACAATTCTGATACCGAATTCCGGATCCTAGAAGGGGAGTCTGGTGATCATGGAAAAACGTCCAATCAGTACCGACTCTTGATGAACGGGATCTTTACAAATGTGCTGCCAACCAACCTCAGTTTGTTGTATTACCGAAGAAATTTGACGAACTAGTTTCCTCTCAAAATTACCGTCTTTGATTGGAAGCTAGGCACCTTTATTTTTTTACATTGCATCGTTGACAACCTTTTTAATAGCTATTATACCCAACAAATTTCGGGGGTTTAACTGATGAAGCGAATTTTTATTGAATCTTTATGAAGATAAGGCGTGTTGTACTAACGGATTTCTCATGTAAGATAAAATCGTGTTTTCTTAAGGTCTAGCCACATCGAATTTGAGGATCGATAATGAAGATTTGCACGATGAAGTTGACTTATTCCATGCTAGCGACAGAAACTATCGACAAATGACTATAAAAGAAGAAAGGTGAGTGATCTAAGCACTCTTGATTCTCTTTGTATCTGTTCATTATTGATTTCAAACGTGATCACCTGGTCCCATTCTTCTTGTTCCCTTTTTTATTTCTGAACTTTGCCACGTATTTTTATTACTTTTTCGAAGCGCGAGGTGAACAGCGAACAATGTACCAAAACGGAACCAAATTATATCTAAGTATGCATTCATTGGCTCATGGCTCACCAAGCCATCCATCCCTGCGGGAGTCGGTAAATTGGTACCAGACTAGTCTCCAGACTTGTCTGGGAGGACTAAACAGCACCGACTCGGTTCAGTAGGAGGCATCCGCAAGTGATTGTAAAGGCCAGATATGCATTCAATCATCTCAAACGAGGTTAAAAGTGTAGACGAATGCATGGCGCATCCTTCAGGATTGATAAACACCTGAGAGCTTAATCCTTTATCCTTTTTATGCTTTCATAAAAGATAGTAGTCGCATATGCTTTTCATTTGTATAGAGGAGTTTTCTTAAATTTTAACTCTAATAGAAATAGATCAATTTTTTCGTGTTCGGCTTTTATCTTCCGTTGTTTTTTTCATAGTGTAATTCACCGACACGAACACGTCGTATTTTGTATGGAACTTCTAATATATATGTATATACGTGTATACGTGTATATATATATGTGTATATATTATACATATATATACGTATATATATATATATATATCGCGCTTATACGTATGTGTAATATGTACTTGTATATATAGTGCTTGTTTGTATATATTATATTTATATCCAAGCTTGTCCTCTCGAAATCCTTTTGTTTGTTTTGACATAGCAAAGTGTACATGAGCACGTGTAGCGCAGTGGTTAGAGGTGCTCTGCCACACACCTGATTTTCCATCTAGTGGTCGGTGGCTCGATCCCGCGCTCAAGATGCTCAAGCTTTCCATTCCTCCAGGGTGATTGAGTTGGTACCAGAGCTTTCTGGAAGGATAGCAGCACCGATTTGATACATTGGTAGACCACCAGGAGCTATTGTAAAGGGTAGATATAATTCATCATTTCAAACCATGCTAAAGTAGAAGGCAAATGCATGGCACATTACCTCAAGGTCAAAGGCGGGAGCTTTATCCTTTTATTGTTCCGCAATGTATATAGCTATATTTTGAAAATACTTCCTAACAACACATATTGGATAGATCTAAGCACTTCTGACATTTAATTCTTTTTCACGAATATTCGACGAAGATATTCGGGATTTGCTTGTGGGTCTGGCTACTGTTTGGAGATATTTGCTCCTCTGAATATCATTGATTAATAGTCGTTACTCCTTGAAATCTTGGGATAGCTGTGCTATAGCGTGCACTCATCTTCTTAATAGATAAACTTTTGACTGATCGAAAGAAGAGCGCTTCGATAAGGTCGTAACATTTCGCCAAAATTGTTCACTGCCACTCTCCCAAAGCGTCATGCATTAGAATAGGAAAGAATGAGAATGAAAATCGACAGGCGGCAGTTACACCACCTATGCTTCGCTCACGACATCGTTCTTATACTATCAAGCATCAACCAGGCGGAACGAGTGACCGATTTCGACCACACTAGTGGAAAATTAATTTCCGATTAGATTTAACGAAAATGATGTTTATAAGGGACGAAGTAGTTGAGACTGCCCCATTCATGCTCAATTGAATATCTACAAATACTCCGGTTACATCTATGTAAGCCGAGTAGTCAGTGTTATGAACGACTTTGAGAAAGAGGAAGCAAACGGCTTGAGGAACGCTTAAGAGAGAGCATCGAGCATGCAGTGTTGCTTACAAGAAAGATCCAACTCCATGCCTGCTATTACAACTCAGCGATTCTTCTTGCTGTAGCATGTACATCAGGAAAATTGCCTACCCGATGATCCTATTTCTTTGTGGAAAGCTTGGAAGAATATGAGATGCTTAACGGATTCTTACAGCGAAGAGCACCCACTGGGACTTTGGGCTACTCTTCCATGCGACAAGCAAAAATGAAAGCTTTTGCTGGTAGTTCTCCTTTAGATTACTCGACAATCAGTGATATGTCAAGTGGTACAAGAGATGTAAATGGTCGCACAAACGGCTACAAAGTACTTTTAGTCTTAGAGCATCCGGTAGTATCTCGGTCACTGCTACTGATTTCTGCAAAGAGGACCTTTTAAATAGTTGCTTTCTAGCTGTACTTTTTTTCGTCAAACGTCGTTCTATATTGAGTCTTCTAATAAGTTTTAGCACTGCAGCAATAAGCACCAAATTTATTACCCAGAAGTAATTAAAATTGCCCTAGACAACACTATTCGAAGTATGCGTCATCAGCCTGAACACATTTCTGCCTTCTTTCAGACAACAAATCAATACCACTCTGTGCAAAATTTCCTGTGCTTTCTTTTGGTACCAAATCTCTTCATATTTACCGCATCATAGCCGCTCAACGAAGCCTTTATCGCAAAATACTGCTCTATGAGTGCGAAATCGAACGTGATGCACAGAGACCGAACTGGGTTAGGAGTTGGCTGTATCATTCGCCGTAGAGTCCTGACTTGACGCCGTCTGACTATCACTTCTTTCGGTCGCTGGAGCACTTCCTGAGCAAGAAGAAGTTTTGAGAAATCAATCATTTGCGTCTAGGATTGACAACTTTCTCTGAATTCAGTGATGATGAGTTCTGTGAGCGCGGTACTTGGGACAAATAAGTCCCAGGTTCTAGGCATCGCATTAAAGTCAGTATTGATGTAGTAGTCAGTATTTCTTGAAATTGTCGTTATTCTTTGTTTCATAAATCAAAGAGCGCGTGTTTATGATACAGTACAATGCCGTTTTAAAATGGTTGAGTAGGACTTTGTTCTAGTTAGACTTTTCGTTTTGGGGCTTGCGAATGTTGTTTGCAGCAACCGAGTTGAAAAATTTGCGAGAGAAAGGCAGAGCTAGGGCTTAATGTTGTATTGGTAACACGCAAAACCCCCCGGGAAAAGGTTTTCGTGTATTTGAATCCCACCTGAGGTTCCGAATTTTTTTCTTGTCTTAGCATTCTTGCGGTTGTGTGCATTGTACTTTGCTCCATCGTTTGGATATGTCCCCAGTTGAGTACACTTTTACAAGGAAGTAATGTTCCTCAAAATCTCTAATAATTGTCGTTTTCTTTTCGACGGAATTTTGTCTATAATTCATCAGCGTTTTACGTTCCAGGTGAAGCAGGCTGAAGAAGTGCTCAATGTCGAAGGATATTCATCCGATGAGGATGGGTCCTCCGATTCCGATTTCGATGACGACAGTGATGATGAGCCAGGTGAGCATTTTTGCCACCCAATTCCAGAATTTTCTTCCAGCTGCCTTCTGATGTCAAATTTTCGTAGTTCTGGTCAAATATGATTTTATGGACTATTACATAAAGACCCTGAAATTCACTTGACCGAACCGTTTATTGGCGCGTGGATATTTATGTGTACTCATTTCAGCTATATCTCCCATGGGAGCGAAGTAAGGTGGGGTTGATTAATTTCCTGTCAATATCACTTCATTGTTCATTTCCCAGATTAGAAAAGAGAGTAAAGAAAGAAGTTTTAGGCCAGGAAAAGCGGTTATTTGATTGACGTTTTTAAGGCAGTGTTCAATCGTGTATGGACACTAGTCCTTACTTTAGGTTAGGGTGTTAGTAGTGTGCTTTTTGTGTGTATACAATTGCAACTTTTCCACTAATCGTTTTGTTCTACGTAGCTGCATAAGTTTCAGTACTAGAGCAATAAACACCAAAGTCATTAACCAGAAGTAATCAAACTTGCATGGTTTTATTATGATTCAGTTGCGTATATTCTTCAGAATTTGTGGACATCTTGGCATACAACTCGCTTATGGATGCTTCAAGATGAAGTTCTCTCAGGAACAAGTATAGTTACCATCCATGCACGAATAGCGCTTAGGGCTAGATGCTAATGAAGTGGCGCTCAAGATCCAAGATCCATGCAGCTCGGCGCGATCAACTTTCTGTCGGCAGCTCGAGCGCGACTGATCCTCCACACTGTTCTTTCTAGCTTTGAACTTTGCGAGCCACTTCATACCGTCCTTTTGCAATCGGATCATCTCCTCAACTTCATTAATCTTGTGCGCAGCCTCACTATCATTGTTCCCTATGCGTCATTCGTGCTTGAGTAGCAAGCGAACTTGTTAACAAGACAGCTCCATCTCATGGCAACTTGTAGATCTGAATGTTTGTAAGAAAATACGCGATTGAACGACACCAAAATCATGCAATTCCACTTAATTCTGATTGATAAACGTAATGTTTATTGCTTTAGTGCCAAAATTATGAAATGAACTAATGTCATAAATTCGATGCCTTAGAGTTGTCAACATACACAGCAGAAAGAGGGAATGAAGAAAAGAGAGAGAGGAAAGAGAGGAGAACAAAAGATTGAAGGGAACGGTTATGCATGGGGTAACGAGCAACTGATTGACTTCGTTCATTAGCCAATTTTTGCAAAAAAAAAAGGCAGTAATGCAGCGGAAAACCTCAACGATTTTGCATGAGTGGCTAAGGGATTCTCAGAAATTAAATTGTCCATAGTGCAAAGCTAATTATTGACTATCTGAACTCTTCGTTTTACTAGGTAGTTCATGATATAAGTATTGTGGTAGCACTCATCCTCGGAATGAGTGAAACGCAGGTTCAACTCCCACGGAGTTCTAATGTTTTGCATACTACTCAACAATCAAAGTGTGTGATTCTTAACTATTACTTGACATTGTAAGTTCTAACATCCACGCGGTTATTGAGATTTGTCAGTGAGAATAGGCAGTATCTGAAGTTTTAGAAGAGGTTTCTTTAAAATGTGGTGACTGTATGTGTAATTCTTAGAGGTTAGCCCCGCTTTTCAGTCGTTGCCCTGTTCATGAGACTTCCTGTAGCCTTGTCCCTCATCTTGTAATTAGGAACCTGCAATTCTATGATCTACAGAATTTGCACTTCACATCGGAACCACAGAGCGCACGTGAAGCAATGGTTAGAGGTGCTCTACGTCGCATGCAAGGTCAACGGTTCAACCTCGCGCTCATTGCTCGCGCATCCCTCAGAGATTGACAACGCCGAGAGCTTTATATATTATACTCTATCCAAGTTACGCTGAAAATCTAAAAATTCAAGAGCTATCTGTTTCCTTTACTTGTAAGCAGAAGTTCATTGACATTATTGTCCTTATCGATGAGACATTTCTCCGGGTAATCTTTGCTGTTATGTTTCAATAACGTACAACCAGGCAGATATCTCACCACTTTTACTTTTCCTTTCTAGATCATTATGTTTGCGAAGGTCTCTAAATGTTTCTCAACATTCCACCTCACTCTCACTCTGAATTGAATTTTTGTACTTAACTCCTTATTTTTTACGTCAGGAAGGGATGATAGAGATTTCAAGGAAATTTCAAAAGTCCAGCCATTCCTATCCTTGACATAAGTAGTAGAAAATATCGGACAAACTGTCCTATTCCTCAAATAAAGCTTGCTAAAAATTAGTATTCCTCTCTTGGAATTCTACGTTCCGGTGATTCAAGAAGTTTTGTTGGATTAACCAAATATGGTATATGAATAGTTTCTAGTTGTTCCGAGGTGTTATTGATGTTATTTATTGAATATTAGCGAAGCATACAACAATACAGTCAGTAATGCAGCTTGAATACACAATATTCGAAGTGGCTAACGTTTCGGCGGGTCGCCTCCGTCAGAGCCTGGAAAGATCACATTGATCCACAATCCATTAAGCCAAAAAACTTCCATAACCTTAGTAGAAAACATTAGAGATGTGTTTTGGATCGCATAGTGAAAGCTTCATTCCAAAGCACTCACCGTTTTTGATATTTGGGTCTATCAATTATTAATTGAAGACCAAACCGCTTTAAGATCAGTGCATCAGTGAGCTGACATCAGACTGTATTGTTGTATGCTTCGCTAATATTCAATAAATAACATCAATAACACCTCGGAACGGCGCTAAACAGGAGAAACTATTGATTTAATCAAACTATGTCGAGGTTAATAGGTAGTCGGTCTTGGCAAATATGGTATGATTTAGTACGTCCGGCTGTGACGGCGAAATTACTGAAGCATTGCCCTTTGGATTTGAAAAAAAAAAGGATTACAACCTCATGCAAGTTTTATTTGAGGAAAAGGACTTTGTGTGTAAAAGAAGTCTAATCCAAGTAGTTTTCCAGAAGGTGTCGTTGGAAACGAATGGGGAAGAAAGAGGAAGGACTTTTATGGTACAGAGTAAGTGCTATAGATCCGTTTATCACAAATTCAAGGACTTTAATTGCAGCTGAGCTTAACAGAATTTCTTCTTCGTTTTCGAAATTTTCACTTGAGGTATGTCGACGAAGACTGGGGAGGAATGCGAGATGAAGAAGCAGACGATGCGGAACTGGAAGAAGAAGATGCTACTAGTAGACAAATCGCATTGGATAAGGCGGCTGCTCGCGCAGCTGATTTGTTTGAGAAGATGGACGAAACCGACAGTTTTCAAACGGTAAATATATCACTGTTTATGACTTGTGATAACTTTGGCCGTTTCAGAAACATTTTTTCATCCAATAAGCCTTGTATGCATCTAAGAAAGGAAAAGTGTTGAGTGCTATGCAAATTGTTCCACCCGAGACAGGAGTTGAACCCGCGTTTGAACTATACCGAGCGTGCGTGCTACAACCACACCACCGTATGCCATTGCTTTGCTACCACTCTTTCTTCGAAGCAATTACCTTTAACGAATTTGATCTGGTAAGAATATAGTGGCATTGAACCCATTGGCGAAGCAGCTGGTAGCAAAGTGGTGACCTCGGCGATGTAGTGTGTAGGAGGAACCCCCGGTATGGGTGAAACGCACATTCAACTCTTCCTGTGGTCGGATTTTTTGCATATTGCTTAAGATTAAGCGTTTTTCATTAGAGTTTTTTATCTTATCGTCATAAATTCACATTATTTTTCTTGCAGATGTCATAGGGCGATATATCTGAATGCTTCTCTTTTAGATAGCGAAAGAAACTGCACTGGAATGGAAGCTTTCCAGTGTCAAGAAACTCAACAAACGTACAGTAGAAATCATTGAGGAGTATAATAGAAGAGTTTGTCGATTCTTTTGAGTTGTTGAGTGACTAACTTTACTTTGTTGTGGTTTCCAGAAAGATCTCATGAATGTCGTAGTGGAGCCGCTTGTTCCTGTGATCAAACAACTTCCACCAACATCTAATGTTCGTAAGCAACTGATGCTTGTCTTTGATGTTTATACAACGTACGTTCCTCGTTATTTACTAACTATACTAATTTATCTCTTTGGATAAGCATTATTCACAGATGGTTCAGATACATTATGAATATGACGTTTTTCCTGAGACTAAAGGCCGATTCTTTGGCGAGGAAAAAATGCCACAGATGTAGCAGTGGATTCACACCCTGTATTGGAAAGGATAGAAAGATTCGCAAAGGTTTGAACTGTCAATGTTTTTTACCCTTTTTCTTTTTCTTTTTTTTCCTAAAACGTGGTGTCTTATATATCTGATATATTCAGATGGTAAAGAACGTTGACGAGTTTTTGAACAAGAATGCTACTGCTTTAAAGAAGTTGGTCAGAAAGGTGTCAAATGGTGAACGTGTCGATACTCTAATGTGGAGCCGCGAAGTAAACAAGATAGTCAGGTAACAAATACATTTGTATAGGTTAGTGTAGGTTTTGGAGGATGAAGGTTTGAAGATATTCAGAATCAATAAGAGTTCTTTATTTTATTGTTTCTTGGTAGTTCTATGTTGTTATAATTACAGCTAATAGTGTTCAGTGATACGCAAAACTCTCGACCCAGACCGGAGTTAGAACCCGGGTCTCATCCATCATCGGGGGCTCATGCTAGCGCTACACCACCGATCTCACCGTTTTCTACTTTTCTTTCTTCTATATGAACTATCGTAGGTGTCAGCAACCAACCTATAACGGCTTCGGTCTGATTAGCACATATTTAGTAAACAGCTTTAGCAAAGCGGTGGCATCGATGGCGTAGTGGTAGCATGCTTTCCGATGTGGGTGTGACACGGGTTCAACTCCTACATAAGGTCGAAAGTTCAGCGTATTACTCAACAATTCTAAATGTATGAAAATGTTTATTTGTTCTTGGAATCAGCAAAGACCAATCGCGGGCTACACATTGTAGTATTGTCCGTTGAACACTTCGAGTTCTCTCATCACAGAGTTCGAACGGCTTCCAAATTTTTATTTCACTATAGGTCTAATTTGACAATAATGAGATAAAATTCAAAGGTTTTTTGTGATATTTATCTAAAATATACATTTGACGCCTAGGTTCGTGCTGAGGAATGGATGGAGCATCAAGCTAGAAGAAGTGACAACTGAAGAGAAAAATAGCGAACTGCTGTTATCAGATGATAGAAGAAGAGCAAACAAAAAGATCGAAAGAATTCCGTGACAATGTTCAAGGGGAAAAGAAAGAAGAACCCTAGAATAGCAAAGGTGTGATTTTGTATCGTTATACAGTGCTTGACCACTTCCATAGTGTTATTTCGGTGCTTCTCCGATTTGACAGAAGCTATCTTTCTTATGTCTTTTCATTATTTTCTTAGAAGTATATGGTCTTATATTTTGTGCAGAAATGATCAGTGGTGATATATAGGTTGTTTCATCATCAAAATTCTGTTATTCTCTATACGTTACTATTCGCAAAGTGATCGATTCCATTTCACAACTTCATTGATTTCAGACGAAAAATCGTAGGCGATATAAAGAAGCTGTGAAGAAGGTTCGCTCACAAATAGGAACGATACGAAAGGAAATAGCCAAGTATACTGGAGAATCGAGGGGAATTCGCGTGAGCACTGTGAAGTCGACAAAATTGATTGCTTAGCCTATCTTTAACCTTTTCTTTCTATGGTTCCTCCTTAACCCTTTATATTGTTGTAAACTTTTTCTATATGTCTGTGGTTGTTTCCTCGTAATTCTGTGCTATCACATTATATAGATGATTATTTAACGTGTTCTCTTGTCAGTATGATATCCTTCCTTTTCCACGTACTTTTAACCCTTTTGGGACCATGGACCCAACCCCCTCGCGTTCTATAACTCCCAGCGCGTTGCGTCTAACAGTGGACTGTGCTGCATCTAATAATGGCACGCTGGGGTTTAAATACGCACAGATTTGGGTCTGTGGTCCCGAAGAGGTTGATAAACTTACCATATGAATTCCTTTTTTACTGCTTTTTCAGCAGTGGTATGATGTTATGAGTATTCTAACACTGCCAGGAAGCAGTAAAAATAGAGAATTCACGTGATTAACACGAATAGAAAAAGCTGTCAGCTTAACTGAGTTCAATGACGATATGTGCTTACCCGACCAAACTCGTCAAAGGTTCGATACTGACAGGTTCAATATTTCATATCGAACAAAGAGTGGCATCTGAGCGCTAACCTCGGTGATTTGATGATAGCACGGCCCCGATAATGACGAAATATGAGTTTAAACCCTCCTGAGGTCGGTTTCTTGCGTACGTCTCAGTATAAGCTCCTTCAAGGACCGCCGTTTATAGCCAGGCTGCGTCGCGCCAGTCGCTTGCGCTGTAGGCGCAGAGATAGCAGGCAGGTGGCAGCTGCATGTCTATGCATGCATATCTGGCTGTCTGCCTGCTTTCCCACGAGACGCGACGCCGCCATTGCATCAACCCTTTGCGGACGTCGCCATTTTCGGCTGACGCAAGATACGGACAGCTATGAAGAGGGAAAGCCGGCACGCTCTCCAATGCTAGTTTGGTAGTTTTCTAATGGAACCTGGAACTTTTTTCGATCACAAAGTGTGATCTCTGTATGATAGAACAAACTTTAGTAAGGTCATTTTTCATTGAAAATAACGTAATTGCTCCATTTATAATCCACTTTTTTTAAGGGGAAAACCAATTATCTATAAAAAGGCTATTTTTAGAACTTTTATCGAACTTTTCCATGATATTTTATTCATACTCTCCCACAGTCATTTTTAGTTTTACTTTTACAGAAGTCCTTCCAGTGATAATTTAATTATTTTTTGCTGAAAAAGTTCATTAGAATTGAAGCTAACTGTATAATCCCAAAAATCCGATACGAATTAGGAAAAAAAAAGAACTGCGATTGCAAAACGTTATCTTTTGCTTGTTAGTAAACATACTGTGGAAATCTTTCCGCACAGCAAGCTTACTGTCGGAATTAAAATTTTTGAAGTCATAGATTGAGTGCAAAAACATCAAGAAAATAAGAGCAAATGATAAAAAAAAAAGCGGATAGGGATACATCCATTTACGCGAGGATGTGGTTTTTCTCTTTGAAAGGGGCAAGATTTTGGGAACGTTAGCGTTAATCCTGCTACTAAAATATTCATACACAAGTCCCATCAGTGATATTTCGATGCTTTTCGATGATAGTGCTCCTCTGAGAATTCAAAATTCTGTTGTGGCGCGCACCACTCTTCATAACCGTCCGAACGGCGCTCCCAGCTGGGAGTCATAAAGACCCTCATCGTTCGCAAAGGGATATGAATCGTAATTCATAAACACGAATGGCGAGATACGAGTCCAGCCCCACTTGGAATCGAATTTTTGCATATCACCTACCTTGAAACTTTTCGGGACCGTGGACCCACGGCCTTCTGCATTTCTAACTGGCAACTCTGGATGGTCTGCTTCACCTCCTCTTCATCTCCAACTCCATTGTGCCATTGGTAGACGCGCAGCAGCGTGCCACTGTTTTGCGCAACAGTCTCTCATTGTTAGACGCAGCACGCTGGGGTTAGAGACGCAGAGGTGGAGCAGACCGTCCAGGACTACGAGTTAGAGATGCAGAGACCATGGGTCCACGGTCCCGAAGTGGTTAATATGATATGATGATCGGTCATTTAGCGGTGTAATTTCATGAACGGGAAATAAATGTTTCTGCTTATGGGTGAATAATTCATCTTGAGTAGAGTTGTTATCATAGATATCAGCCTTTATGATATACGTATTGTTTGTAGCGATAAGATCCCTTCTCATTGCGATCACTCCTTTTTCTTGTTTCACACTGGTTCCACCCGCTCTCACCTGTTTTGATCTACATTTGCTCTGATTCCATCATTTTGTTGAGTACATGGGATTTTTTGTTCTCTCCTTTAGCTTGTTTGGAAATTTGTTGATTTGTTGATTGTTCAGTTGTTCTTGCTCTAATGTCTGAATAAGAAATTCGAGTTCCATTTTCCAGAATTTTTATGATGCGGTCTTCTAATCCGCTTAGTTAGTATCTCCTTTATCACTGTTCTTATCATTTCAGTTATCTATCTCGTCGAATATCCCATATTTTCGTTCGTGTATCTCCATCGGTTGTTCTCCAGCATATGTTGTCGATATTTCCAGATATATCCGTGTAAGAATAATTTTGTTGGAAGACGAAGGAGATGAGTCAAAACCGTTCTTTAGGCGAAGGCCGAATTTGTAGGGTGAGTCGCTGTGAACATTGATAACTCACTCATGATCATTAGACTACCTTCCTCCACGTTGATGTTCGGCATACACCAAGCAATCGGGTGCTCTCGATTCGCTGAGACACTTGAACAGTACCGCCTTATGTTCATCTTTGATATTTTCTGGCGAGATATTGGGTTCGCAAGAAAGTCTCTGGACTTTTCCTTTTTGTTGATTATATTTCAGGCATTCAAGTTTTCTTTTTTACCATCTTTTAGAGCAGTTTCTGTGTGGTCATTTTGATATATAACATATATACATTTGTTTTAAGATGGAGCTGTCCTGAGAGCAAAAACGATGGCTGATGCTACACGAGTATCGTTGCGCGTCAAAGTAGCACCTGAACCCCAACGCAACGACACTCGTGTAGCATAGACAATCGTTTTTGCTCTCGCGACAATCCCATCTTAAGGCTAACATTTAGGCGTCATTTATCATTTATCAAATAACCACAAGAAGCTGCTTCAACGATAGTAAAAGGAACAGAAACTTAGATATATGGAAAATAACCAACAAAAACGAAGAAGATCGGAAAATTTCTAGTCAACCCAGTTGAGAATAGAAAGGATGAAGCTTCTGGCTCTAATCCAGTCTCAATCTCTGAAGGATGGGTTGTGCATTCAGTCTCATCAAGAGTCCTTAGAGATAACTGAATACGTGTCCGGCCTTCACGATGACTCGTTGTGGCCTACCGATGTATCGAATCGGTGATGTTATCCTTCCGAGCAACATTTTTCTTTTTTTCTAACGATTCCCTGACACTGGAGGGATATAAGATTTGGTGACCATTGAGCGCCGAATCGAACCATCGATAAGGTGTGTTGCGAAGGCACCATCTAACCACTGCCACACGCGATCTCTTTCGGCTTAAAAAGTGCCGAGCATCATTCAATATTTTGACCACTCATAAGTTGAATTTAAACTAGGCATCCGGATGGAATGATCAGAATATCTCGACTGTGGCTATCAAAACTGAAAAAAACTGCGTTCATTGAATTTCTCACGTGACATAAAGAGATAGATTGCTTGTGGTGCAGCGATTAGAAGTGTACTGCGGCACCACGTGGCTTATAGTTTGATTGTGCTCCCAAAGCTTACCGAGCCTTCCATCCCTTTGGTGTCGGTGACTTGGTGCGAGACTTGTCTGGAAAGGAATGGGTGAGGCTTTGAGTTGGTACTTCGATCACCGCCGCGAGTAAAATGTCAGACATGCATTTAGTCACTCTTAACGATACTTGATAAAGTCGACTGCTTTTTGTATCTCTCAGGAATTAGGTGGACGGCGAGAGAGAGAGAGAGAGAGAGAGAGAGAGAGAGAGAGAGAGAGAGAGAAAAAGGAGAGAGGAAGATTTGCTATTCTTGTTTGATACATTACATGTTTTAGCGTCTTTTGCATAAGATTGCAGATGGTGAAAAAGCATGCTTATATTAATGACGAACGTTTGGGAAATGTATACTTTCCGATAGCAGCTGCATGTATTACAAGTGACTGCACTGATCTTCGTGATAAGTTTACGGTCAGTTTGGACTTAACAGTGTAGCAGTGCTTATCGTTTACTTATTGCTTATCGTTTACATACTACGGATGGAAGTGTGAAAAAATTTTAGGGCATTTCAATAAACAAGAGATAACTCCCATGCGTATCAAGAGAATTGGGAATATTGCAATTGGTTATTTGTGATTTACCCACTAAAGGCCTAGATATTACCGCACACTTACCTAAAATACGAAAGACAAGTTTATTGACTTGGACGGTGTCGAGGTTCTACCGCATCCCGCCTGCAGTTCAGATTGCGCTCCATCCGATTTTAGCCTTTTCCGATCAACGCGACACTTTTGAAGGGTCGCAGATTTGAATCGCTTGATGAAGTTGAAGAAGCATGTCAAGAGTTCCTTGATTCGAAGGCCATCAAATGGTAGTCCGACGAGATCTGAAACTTGGTGGACCGATGGCAGACGAGCGGAGAAAATGATGGCCCACATTTTGGCGAATAGTTAATATTGTTTTTGTTTGGAATCATGCGAAAATATTCAGTTTTTTACAAATGCCTCAAAACTTTCCAACGTAATTTATATAGATCATATTTTCTGTGATTGGAGTTGAAGCATCTAACAGTTTTCTTCTTCACATTCAGTCGACTATTTTGCGACTTTGCTCAAAACTAGTGCATCCTAATAGCATATTTTGAGCCTTTCCGTGAGGTCTGTAATGGCACTTATAAAGTGCTAGACACGTGATTCGGCCTTTCAGCCTCGTTAGTTCAGCATGGTGCCTTTCAGTTCAGTCAGTTCCTTATAAGGGTATATACCCTCACATATAAAGGAATCGACGCCTTATCATTCACTGTCTGCCTTACGGTGAAGGGATCACCGTGGCGTAATTTCAAGGTGATTGATTGTCGATTGTCGCTTGCTTGGTTTTCACTTATATGCAAGTGTGAATAATTTTGGCGTCGATTCCTTTATATGTGGGAGGAGGGGGAGGGCGTATAGGGGTATATCCCTCAGCAAGAACTGACTGAACCAAAAGGCACCGCGCTACTGATTAGGCTGATAGGCCGAAACTCGTGTTTAGCATTTTATAAATGCCATAACCATAACAGACTTCAAGAAAGGCTCATGATATCTTATCGGATTATATATTTTCGTGCTCTTTCGTGATATTCGTGCATAGAAAGATTTGTTTGAACCCTTCAGTTAGACATCATTACTTCATTTCAGTCTGATGAAGAAGTCATATTCACCGCACAAAGGCAAACTCAAGTTCAAAACGATTGTCGATTTGTTGCATCATCAGTTGTTAAGAAACGCGAGTTGATATCAGTGACCGGTAAAATATCTGATACTTATGATAAGTGAGTAATGAGTGTTTCTTTGTCCTATGAATTTTTTTTTATTTCAGATATTGTACCTGTTGATTTTAGGTTTTGTTATGCCGATGTAAAAAAATATGGTCGTGTTTTTGTACCTTATTCATCTAGAAACGATTTTAATAAGCCGTGGTTGGGGAAAGGTGCTGAAGTTGGGAAGATTATTCAAATGAAGGCAAGTTTTATGTCTTATCAAGTTTATCATTGTAATTTCTGGTGAGTGCAATTGGAACTACACTTATTTTCGAGGTGGTGTGACTGCAAAAGTGGGCTTGAAGTCTCCTTGGCACTAATCCAAATCACGCGCCTCTGTGAGTCGTGTTCTGCAGCTAACTTTTTGTCTGACCGACCATTTCTGCCATTTTACGGAGCCAAAATATTTTCGAGTCGCGTGTTTCTAAGTCGTACATCAGCGATTGTGCATTGGTGTGCTAAAACTTTGAATTCTATCTAGGATGAGTAACCGTTTCAATCGGGGTTTGAGGGGGTAACGCGTTGATTGTAGTGGCGTTTTCTAGCGAATTAGACACTGGTTAAACTCGATCCATATCACGCCAAGCCTTCCTTCTTCCCAGGTCGTGGAGTTGATGTCGGGCTAAGTGGGAGCGCATCACATCTCTGAATTTTTGTATGAATGCCGTAGCATGGCTATATCAGGATCGAGGGGTGAATTGACTCAATCGGTATTCAGTAATATTCATAACGGAGACCAAATCCTCAAAGTGGCCGATAACGTCGTCGATGCTGGATATGAGGAAACGAATTGAACGCGAGAAATTTTAGAATCCGTCAGCATGGGATATCTGGCTTCGAGAAAAGAATCATTAGATAGGCTCATACGTTCATTTCGTGAACAAATATTTCGGGTTTAAGTTCAGTAGCGTTAGAAGGAAGTTCTTCATCTTTTTTATTGTAATTTTCAGTCGACTATACGCCTGAAAGTCGGAAAAAAATTCCTCTTCATTCGAGACATTCTTTCAATTGCAGATTTTTCGTCAGCCAGATATTAATAATTGCCGATATGTTGCATGGAGTATTAATATGAATCAGGTAGATGAGAAGAAAGCGTCTGAAAAGGTTCCGGATGTTGCTAATGGTCAAGTGGGTGATATCCATTGAGGTTTTTCATTGATGAAAACTGGTGATCAAATTTTTGTGGCTTCTTATGTGATAAACTCACTGGAGAAGGTCTTCACCTTACTTTTTTCTAGCTCTGTTGTATTGTTTTAGATTGGCGTTATTGTTGTTTGTCCCGAAGATGGTGATTTAGCTGTATATTCTTCGGTGAGTCGATAGAAAAGTAGCAATTTTACTCAGTGTCTCTCAAATCTCTTTTTCAGCTTTATAGTTTCCTTTATCTTGTTCTAAGGCAATATGTAGGATTTTTTTTGAGTTTTTCATCTATTTCTAGATGTATTCATAACTCTTGCAGCAATCTGGGACAGCACGCTTACCTTCTTCACTACGAAAACCATGGATGAGTTTGGGAACATGTATACGTTATGATCTTATTAGAAAAGTTGATGCAGAATCTCGACCTGTATGGGTTGTGCGATCTGTTGAAAATCTTGGATTGGTAGGTAGACTACTATTACGGAACCAAAGGTGTATCTAAATACAAAACTATCGCCTGTGAAATGTTGCTATCGTTATTACACGCATCTTCCTCGAATGGAGATGAGTCGCTTTTCCAACATTTCAAAGCGCTAGTATTTGATTGCTCTTGCCAATAACATTGTTTATTTTATAATTAGTGTGCTTTGAAAGTGATACCGCAATTCTGAGATCATTTGGATTGTTGGAAAATACACTTATTCCAGTAGCATTAGGCCGTTTATCTTCCATTTCTTGACACACGAGCATTGTTCATAATGACTTGTTACACAGTGTTTTCTGAAGCGTATTCGGCTGCATATTAAGCTGAGTGAAAACTATTTATTGGGTTCGGAGAAGCCAAATTACCTCTGATTAATCATATTAGTCGTTGAAAAAATTAGATTCTCGTGAATCTCCATCTCCACTTTGCATGTGATCTCGTTACCCATTTTATTTGCTTCATTTGGGAACTTTGAAAATCGGCATCATTATTCTGTCTCACTGCATCTCCATCAGAGAGAAATTCTTCAATGACCGAATGTTTCCGGCTGTTCTTTTGACATCCCGTTGAGTCTATGCGCTCATCATTCTACTTAGACGGCTGCCGCATTGCGCTCCATATATTGTGTTCTATATTATCTTTCTCATTTTTTCGGTTTTTCTCGGATCGTAAAGTGATATCTGAGCTTTGACTATGATTTTTTTTCGAAACTCTAGATCCAATCACAAGTGGATCAGCAAAATAGTCAAGCAGTAACCGAACTAAATTTCATACTTTAATGATATGTCAGGGAAATTTGTTGCAGCGCATGTGCAATGAAGTATGGATAAATCCATCTCATTGGCTGTTTTTAAATCTCTTTTGAACACTTGATACAGTCTGGGGCATGTTTAGAGCCTTTATGAGATTGGTTCGTCAGGTGAGAACCATACGTCGTACATTGGCGATGTCAGCTTGCTTCTTCTGAGCCACACGCCTCAAACTGAGCCCTACAGTATAGCAGGATTCTTAACGAATTGAGTATTTATTCCTACTTATGCAAAGTCGATTTTTCCCCATTTCTTTGAGTCTAGTGAGCTTCATCGCTACATGATTGCTTTTGAAAGGTGACGATGCGATCGATGGAAAGACGATTTCAGAGGATTTTTCCAACAACTTGGCCAAATCTAGGGATTTCATTATCTCTTGCACTATGGCACCAAGCAGCCTTGTCGAACTTCTTTTTGCGTATGGTTAGGTGTTGATGGAAAGCTTCACGTAATGATGTTTTCTACCTCACAATTACAGAAGAAGCAGTGCAACTCCAGATTGTTTTTCCAGTTTTGGATAGTTCCAAAACTTCCAGGGCTGAAGTACCCTAAAACTCCATAGATTCGACCGATTTAATTCTTACGAGAAGAAGGGCGTGCAACACTACTCTTTTCGGTAATGAAATATTCCTTCAAGATTTCTGAAGAAAAAACCTAACTACAGTGAGAAGAAGCGGAAAAATCCAAAAGTAAAGTGTAAGTTCAGCGAAGTTCGGAAAAAGTATGCGCACTCACCTAACTTTTAACGCAGACCCCTTTTTTGAGAATGAATTGATTTAGGGTGATTTTTATGCTGCTGAGGAACCTTTCAGTCTTGCAATCCATGTGGTGAAAATAAGTTTAAATTCCAAGAAAACTCTGTATCGGAGCCTTTGACATCTGTGTAGATTTTCGTGGCATTGCTGTATCGAAGAGACGAAACTTCATAGCGAATAGATTGGCCATTTGATTTATATAATATCCTTTTGGGCATTCTCACGGCGTATTTAGTGTCAGGCTTTTTCGTAGCTATCTCTCATCATAAATCTTTGTAGTCAGCATGATAAATTAAGTTGCCCTACAACTGCTTGTTCTATAGCGATTTGCAGTTGTTCCAGTGGTTTCCAATAATGTGAAGTGCTGTGCCAAAACATTTGTGTCAGCCGGGATTCGAACCCAGATCTTCCTCTTTCCAGAAGCGAATGCTACCCGTTGCACCACAGACGCTGGTTTTGCCCTGCACTCTTTTTTACGCTACAACGCGTTATCTGTCAACAGTCAACCGTCAGCGGTCTGGTAGGGCAGCCGCTATCGGCATCGAACCCACTTATGTTGACAGATATTGGGTACCAAAATTAATCGGAATTCAGTTATTTGACCGCTTCTTGCGGTGGTATGATCTTGTAATATACCCAATAATGTGGAGTGCTAAGCAAAACACTTGCATCATTCCGATTGATTAGTGGTACCCAACATCTGTCAGCATAAGCTGGTTCAATGCCGATAGCGGCTGCCTCGCCAGACCGTCGACGGCTGGGTGTTGACAGGTAACGCCTTGTACCGTAAAAAGAGTGCTGCGCAAAACGAGTCTCGGTGGTGCAACGGTTAGCATACGCTTCCGAAGAGTGAGATCTGGGTTCGAATCCAGGCTGGCGCAAATGCTTTTGCACAGTACTCCACATTATGGGAATTTTACAAGATCATACTACTGCAAAGTGACGGTCAGACAAAAAGAATTCTGATTGATTACCAATGGATTTGTCTCAGACATGCTTATCCACCAATCTTACAGTTTTATACCACCACCGATGATATCTTTTTTTATTATGTACAATGCGCTCTATTCTTCGTCTATTCTATGTACGCATGAAAGTGTCATTTTTCATCTCTCATCTTGGGGATAATCAATGGAAACTCTTTTGTTCATAGTAAGATAGTCTTTAGCAGTACAAACGTGATGATGACTTTTTGTTGAACTCGGCAGTGTAGTGCTTGATATTTACTTATTTCATAGAGTCGTGTTATTGTGCTTTCTACCTTTCAATCATCTCATTTATAGCTGTTTTCTCTTGGTACCCTTGGTAAACCAAACACAAAGTTCTTGCAATATCAAATCACCAGCTAACCTAATTCTTTTTTTACAAAAAGTGGGAAGTATGTGAAAATTGTCTTTATCTTGATGTGCTCGAAATCTATATTTGCCGATGTTTCTGGTGGAGTCATGAGGTTTTTTGGTTTACTGGATTCTAGAGAGCTTGACCTTTCCAAGCTCTGAAGACAGCAAACCACTGAACGTCAATTGTTCGCTATTATAACAACCTCGTGTTTGGTTTTGGTTTAAAAAGAACGTTGACATTCGAAGTGACTGCACTAGACCTTTGACAGTCTTATGATATCCTATCAAACTAATGATTATTCGACAATGCTGAGTTCAATAGATAGTCGATATGGAGTGATAACGTTTCAGGAACACGTGCAGATTCAGTTTATTGAGACTTTCAATCGATTCTGAATCGTCCAAAGATGCTCTTTTATAACTTGTAAATTGTCCCATAGCTGCGGTGAAAGCTTCATGGATAATTCAAAAAGTCTTAAATTCTAGATGAACGGGCATACTAAGATGGAAACGCGTAGTTTATTACAAACGAAACAACATTCACTTCCGGGTTCACCTACATCTCAGAGGCCATAACATGGTCGTCACCCTAACTGATACTTAGCTGAAGAGTTTTCCTGACGTGACGTCGTGTTTCAGTTGTATGAAGTGATTGACGACGAGATGGACTCATCAAAACTTTTGTTGCGTTTGCACGCTGTTGTTAATCGAGTTTCGCTAAATGCGCGTAGCGCATGGTTATGGAATGATGTTATCGGTTGGTTTCGTAGTGCTAAATGAATTTCAAAATGTTACAGTCATCGCACAATTCGGATGATTCAGGTCGTATTTTTGTACCTGCGCAGCAGTTTAACCATGGATTACGTGCAATGGTTTGTGTAAAATTAATTGTAGTATGGACTGGTTTGTTTGAAGATGTACCGTGGAGTGCTACACATATTGATGTAAGTCTTTTAGAGGTGACCATTTCTTTGCCAGATGTCTCCATAAAAAGGATGCCATAGCACAAAGAGTAGATTGTGAGGGTGAAACGTGAAGCGGTGAAGCGTCCGGGTTAGAGATGATGAGCAAGATGCAAGTTCGACTTGTTCAGTTACTTGTAAGAGTTACCAATATATCACCGTAATTTTTTGTCCTGTTAAGCAATTACCGAGCCAGTTTTCACGAGAGGCATAGAGTGTTTGTCTCGGACGCGTAGTAGAGCCAATGGTCTTGAGCACCTTGTAGAACACTTGTGGCCACTGCGCTATCTACCCACGATATGTGGTGTTGAAGTTGTCGTATCACTACGTTGTGCTAAAGCAAGGGAAATATACTTTGTTACTCATTTATAACTTTCATCGTCATCAAAATCAAGATTCATCAAGTCTAGCACTGTTGAGGCTGAAGAGGTGCGTTTGATCAATCAACGCGCAAACATATCACCGTGTCCCTCATCCGCGGCCTTGCTTATTTCTACAATTGACAAAATTTCTCGATCGCTGAAGCAGTTAAGGAGTTGAGGCGAGACGAGTCCTTTCTCTTGTAAATATGAACTTGTAGTGTGCAGAAACGAAATTTGGTCCTTTTCGGTTTTGCGGAGACAAATGAATATTCGACCTCATTTGTTGGACAGAACTTTTATAACAGTGCTAGTATTCATTCGAAAGCTTGAATATTTTGGCTAGGGTGGTATATAGCCGATTTTTCTAAGACATCCTTTCATAACACTGCCGAATTCAATATAAAATCATGTTTCAAATCCGCTGCGTAATCTATTGTTACTTCGGGAAATATGAAAAGTACGTGAACGTATAGAAAAATTTGCTTAGTATTAGAGTCAAACGTTTAATCTGGAGTTTTTTCTTAACGGAAAACAATTCCTATCTGAAAAACAATTCGTATCTGAATAACAAAAATCGCACTTTCCTGTGGCTCGTGGAAGGGCCAATCTATCGGCCGTCATGTTGAAACAGCCACGTCCACCCTGCCCCCTCGCCTTCCTTCTCCGTGGAATGGTCGAAATCCCCTACTCGCGTATGTGGATTTGATCTCGTTTTCCCTGATGCACCCTAGGAACCGTTGTTTCCAAGAAATAAGCGCAGCGTTCTAATCTTCAAAACTTACGCTATCGAATGATTACTAGTAGTCCAAAGCAAAAGCTCTGTCTTGTGAGAATAACGCGTCTGTGAAGCACAAATGGATTCCCTTCGCTAAAGCGTTACAATAAAGACTTTTCCAAAAAACGGTCGCATGCCGCGCTAGCCAGACATTAAAGCTTTCGAATGATTAGTAACAGTCTTGTGAAAAGTTCTTGTCCAGCGAATGGGGTCGAATGTCCATTTGTCCCCGGATCACCGAAAAGTACTCGAAATTTGTACGATCCTCAACTTGCGTTGATCACAGACACATGGCAACTCTGTCATGTCCCCTAATGGTTGAGATCCTGCTTGTTTGATTATTCGAGCGTTCGAAATATGAGCATCGATAGAAACAGTGCATGTCATTTCCATACTAGTGTAGAACTACTCTGCTTGGAAGAAATTCGTTAACTATTCCGCGTTTTTTTTTTTTTTTGATGAGCAGACACGGTTAGTGATAATTCGTAGCAAATGTCATGTCTGGTTACCAAGAAGGCATAGAATTACTTGATCAGCGTCGAGATCGATAGGTAGTCAGTCAGTTCTGAGCTCTGTTGATTACATTGTGCTTGAAAATTTTCTCCTCAGTTGAAAGCAGCTATTATTTTCTTACCTTGTGTTTAATATAAAATTAACCCCTTTGATCGCGAATGGGCTGAGCGTGGGTGAACGGAAGAGCGAGCTATGAAGGCAGGACATAGCAATGTAATTTGAGTTTCGATGCTCATGCTTACATATGAATGAATTCGATTTGTGGGAACATTTTTTTTGCTGTAATAGCAATAGAAGTAATAGCATTAAACTTTGAAGATTAAATAATTCGTTGTGAGAATCTGCAATTAAGAATTGTTCTGTTTGAAGGTTCTTGGTGATGACGCACATATACGCGTTCGAAATGCTTCCTTATTGCAGACGGATGATAATTGGACGGTAGAATTTGATTTCGTCTTCAAAAATAGTATTTCTGTTTTTTTTTATTGCTGTTCATGGTATCGTACTTTTTTTATTTCTAAGGCTGCAGCACATCATCGCCTTGTGATTACAGGTTTCAAATATTAATACGAATGAACAGAAGTTTTTTGGGTTTATGAATAATCCGAAATATGGTTCTGCATTTATTGCTTGGACAGATTTAACTGAGGGTGATACGCCTCCTCGTCCAGACACCAAATGCAGGTAATGGCTGTAATTTTTCTTCAATATCTTCTAAGAAATATAAGTGAATAATTGCCACTTATTGAGGCTTTACGTATTGTATTTTGCAATCGTTTCTATTGCTGTTCAGCTTTTTTTTATATTTCAAAGCTTTTATTTGCAATACGTTAGTAGTTGTGTTCTTCTACCAATTATGTATGTCATATACAGGGCTACGGTATTTTTTCAACTGCGTAATGGTAAGCATCCGTGGCGTGCTGTATTAGTTACACCATTGGGCTCTGATGGTTATCCAATGTGGCATCATCCATTGCATTACCATTCAGGACAGCTTTCGCTGCCCGAACATCCGTTCAAGGTGAGTGTTATCTACATTCTTCAAAATCTTGTATTGCCCATGAAACGTTACACACCTTGGATGTAGACCACATCGATTTTGCCCAAAAGGTCAGATTTTCATATATTTCTATTGAGATATCAACAGAGTAAAGCACCATGTTCAAGCTTCTCAATGCCTCAAGCGAGATTTTCAAAGCCTAAATACATTTTTCACACTTTTATATTCCATCTCGTGCAGATGACAACCAAATAGTCCCATCCTTCCCGGTATTGAAAAACATGCTGTTATTCCTTAAACCGGTTGACTTCCGCGGATCCACACTGGGCGTTTTCGCCAGCGCGAGAACGACTCCACTTCCTCCACGCCGATTAGTCGCCGACTGCAGTATCCCTTTTTGTTGCAAGAGCGCGTGAATTAGTCCAAAACAGCTGCGTATCTCGCAACTAAAAGTATCACTGTAGCTGGCGGCTAATCGGAGTAGAGGAGGTGGAGTCGTTCCCATGCTGACAGACCGCCGGGTGTGGGTCCGCGGAAGTTAGCCGATTAATTATTACGACTATGTATGCATATATATGTGCATGTATATGTGTACATATATATCTATACATATTCATGATTATATGCATATACATTTATATAAAGATTGTACAATTTGTCCCAAATTAAATTTGCATTTTAGCTGCCTCCTCCAGTTCTACCGCCCACGACTGCGCCTGTCAATGGTCCGAAAACGCCGACTTTGGTTCCAAACGAAGTGGTTACGCAGCCCGATTCGGTCTTCCCGCCGATTGTCACACATGTTGTCAGCACTTCATCGTTACCATTGTCGCCGATCGTTAATGGTGTTACTCAAGTATCACCTCTGCCTCATGTGTTCTCTTCGGATAGCTCAGAGGCATATTCGGACCGGCAAGGGCTCGATGCGTTCGATCTTGATTCCTATAAGAGGGCGTTTTTGCCTTGGAATGATACCGATTTTTTTAAATGGGCACCGAGACTCACACCCTTATCGTTGCCGGATTTTGATCCATTTCCGTTATCGGTTTCAAGGTAAGATATTTGAGTATTTGATTACGTTACATAAGTCTGAACACATATTCATGATCATAATTCTACAAAAACTCTTTTTTGAAAGTTCTCTTCCATCACTTGCAAGAAAATTTAAGTTTTGACTTTCGTACTAAGATAATATCTCGCAGAGATGAAGTTTTGGCTAGTGTAGGGCTCTGTAAAATTGCATTACTTATTATTTTCATGTTGTTTATCACTGATTTACCTGAAAATGTTCGCGTGCTCAATCAATTGCTTACTGTTTCAAAGATGATTACTAGCTTTAAGTTGTTAAGAACTTGGTGTACCTTTTGCTTATTTTGCAACCTTCAATTTAATAGGATGGGTTGGTGTGTATGTAGTGTGTTTCAGTGTTTTTACTTACTGATTTTCTTATTCTTCATGTTCACCGTTATATTTCAGATCTTCGTCAACATCAGCCACCAACGACGTCTCTACACAAACTGATGTACTATCAGAGCACCAAGTTTTGACTGATATTATCAACAATAAAGACTTGTTTGATGTGGTAAGGATCTCTTTGGCCCTATTCCTATTACACCTTTTTTGAGCGTATTTCAAAACTGTTTCCAGTTTCTTAGAAGGTATGTATGTTTATTTATGATAGATATACATATATGTACACATATTTGTCGCACATGCATACACTTTACATATAATACTTTATATATACATATATAGTATATATATTATATATATATCGTGTATATTTGTCTATGAACATACACTTACATATGTACATGTATACATACGCCTACATATATGTGCATATGTATGTATATCATGTATGTGCATACATTTACAAATAAGTGTGTATACATATACACATACACATGTATATATATGCATATGTACGTACTCATGTACGCCCGCGTGCACCTATATGCGCATACACGCATATACGTACATGCATACATATGCGTATATATATATTCACACATGCGTACACATATATTATATACATACACATATATATATGATAATATATATATATATATGTATGTATGTATAATTACCTGTCGTCCCGTTGATTGTCGAGTGACTCCAGCCGGGACCAGCAACAGTTCCATTTCTGCCGATCGCGTGCAAGAGTAGCCCAGTGGGTCCTCCTCGCTCTAGGGATTCGGTGAGCATCATATCTTTCTTCTATACTTTTCGCGAAGAAGTCGGACTAACGGGTCGGTGGTCTTCTTGAAGAGCGCTTGATGTCCCGAGTAATCCAGTCGGTAACAGCTTGTTCATCAGTTATCGTTGAAGCGCATCACGTGTCCGGCCCACCTTATTTTCGATATCCTGGCGTGTAGAACGGCGTCTCTGATTTTCGATCGTTGACGTAGGTCGGGACTTCTGGATTCTTTCTCCTATTTGCAAGATACGGGATACGCCTAACATGACCTTTTCTACTGCGCGTTCGATAACACCAAGTGAATTTTCATCCTGCTTACGTAGCGACCAGGTTTCTGCCGCATACGTTAGGGCAGGGATAGTTGTCGAGTCGAAAAGGTGGGCACGGAGTCGGATGTTCTTTGTCCTCTTCACTACATCTTCGATGCTCTTAAACGTTCCCCAAGCCGCTCGTTTCCTCCTGCTCAACTCTGGGGCTAGGTCGTTCATCGTGTTGATTTCACGACATAGATAGACGTAACTGGAGCATTCGGAGATTGTCATTCCGTTGAGCGTGAATGGGGCATTCGAAACGCATACGTTCCTCATGAACATCGTTTTCGTTAGATTTAGTTGAAGACCACTCTTTCCACAGGCGTCGTCAAAATCGGTCAACATTCGTTCCGCTTGGCCGATGTTTGGTGTTATGAGAACGATATTACCAGCAAAACGAAGATGATATATTTCTCGACCGTCAATTTTCACTCCCATATCGCCATATTCTAATATTCGCATGACGTTTTGTAGGGTGGCAGTGAATCATTTTGGCGAAATTGTATCGCCTTGTCCGAACCCCTCTTATTATGTCGATGGTGATATTTTTTTAGAATGGAGATATTTTGGTCGTGAAATCCTTATAAAGCTCACGAAGGATCATTATGTACTGACTAGGGATGCTCTGGTTATCCAGAGCCTGCATAACCGCTTCCGTTTCCACTGAATCAATGGCTTTCTTCAGATCGATGGAAGTGAGACAGAGTGGTTGTTTGTACTCTCGTGAAACTTCAGTGAGTCTCGTGGTCGTGTGGATGTGGTCTATGATACTTAATATTTGTCGGAACCCTGCATGTTCGCATGGCTGCCCTACGTCCAGTGTTCTGTCAATCCTGTTCAGAATGACTCGAGTGGAGAGTTTATAGACAACGGGCAACAAGCAGATTCGACAATAATTGCATATGTCGTGAAGATCTTCCTTTGTTAACAACAACGCGGTCTTGTTGGTTTTCCACTGATTAAGAACCTTGCACTCCGACAGGTAGCAAGTGAAGAGCCGAGTCAGGGTGTTGATGAGACCTGGCGGCAGGTTCTTCAGGTGTTCTTGTTTAATCCTGTCTGGACCGGGTGTTGTTCTGTTCTTTACCGACGATATAGCATGTCGGATTTCGGAAGGAGGACCTGTGGAACGACTTGTTCATCCTCTTTCAAGTTATATAACGGTAAGAGAACGTGGCTAGCGAAGAGATCCGCGTAGTAGATCCACTATGTGAATGATTATCTCCATAGTCCTTGTGGAAGCTGTAAGTGTCCCGTCAGGGTATCGGAGTGTAATCATCTTGTTCATATAGTTGGCGAAGCCTCGCTGGGCTTTGCGAATGCTCTTCCAGCTTCTGCAGCTTCTGCCATAACTGCTGCTCTTCTCTCTTTAAGGTCTTCTTTTATCGCTTCTCTGCAGCGTTTCGCAAGTTCGGACGTAAGGTTTCGGTTTCCTGCAGCTCGTGCGATTCCACGTTGACGTATCAGTTCGAGTGTCTGCGGAGACAAGCGTCTCTTCGTGACCTTAGGACTCTCGCTTTCATAGCGCTAACGTGAAGATGTTCAACGAGTCGATCGTATTCTGCGTCGATGTTGTCGACAACGGTATCTACCCTAGAGCCGACTGATGATTTGAATACATCCCAGTTTATGGTAGTTCTAGGACTTCGTTGTTTGAATTTAGCGGCTTTCTCTCCTCTCCTCGAAAAACGGAACGTTGCGCGAAGGAGGCGATGGTCTGATCACGTGTAGAACTTAGGAACAAAGCGACTTCGGTCAGGACAAAACCTTCGATTTACTAAGATGTGGTCTATTCCGTTATGGTCTTTTCCTTGGGAGATTCCCACTTCCCTCGCTGAGAAGAGAGCTTTTGATATTGCGAGTTACCATGAATGGTTTGGGTCGTCATGATAAACTCAGCCTCTCACCATGTTCGCCATTCTAGTCCGTGTGTCCCAATATAACGTTCTTCAGATGTTCTTCTAGGTCCGGTTTTTGCCAAAAAAATCTCCGACAATGACCTTGAAGAATGTATAATCTTCTCTGAAGGCTTTTTCGAGGTCCATATAGCACGCTTCGACTTCGTCTTCGTCATAGCTTGATGTTGGTGCGTAAGCAACGAAGATGGTCAAAGCCGGCATAGAACCACATCTTTTCAACCGTAATCGTCCGATACGAGTAGTTATCTGTTCGAACGAATCGATGTTCACGGTCAAATTCGATTTGACGAGGACGCTAACGCCACCGTCACCTCTGCTATCGCATGTTCCAAGGAACAGTTCTTCTCCAGTGTCATAAACAGCGTGAAAAAGATGAAAAGGATAGCGCCTTCTCGTCTCAGCCAGTCCAATGACGTCGTACCTTGTCCTTCTGCTTAAATCAATGGAACTTCTGCAGCGGATTCGTGAGCAGGGGTTCTTGCATTGTAGGTAGAGATCGTCATTTTAGTCCGTTTCGATCTTGGCAGCCTAGTTTGCCCCTGAGATTTTAGCAGCCCCTCCGTACTCGTCCTACCTGGCGCTGCCGTACCAGGGCGCTTTCGGGGTCAGGGGAATGAAGCCCATATTTGTTGTTGTTTTTGGCATTTTGAACGTATAGCTTGCCAGGCTCTAAACGTGGTGGTTGGGTACTCAGGAATAGCTTGCCAGTCTCTCTCCGAAGAGCGGGAGGAGCTTATATGTTGGAGGCGACTCATAACCGCCTCCCATGTACTTCCCAGCCGCTTGATTGGAGGCTTTTGGCTGACCTCGTAGACATAGAGTTTTTGTCAAGTCGGCGCTGCAGAAGCAGGGAGCTCACCCCTGACTCCACCTGCGTCTTTGGGAAGCACACGGTCGCTTTGGTTCGCGTTTATTCCCCGATCCACCATCTGCGGACGCGCCAGTGCCCTCGCGACTAACCGTGCGGGATCCCTCAAAGAGGGAGGTCCGTGGATATATGTATACACATGTATATGGATCATTTGAGTTCTCCGGCAGGGAATGAAGAAGCGACCCCATTCGCCGTACTAAGACTCTCCTTTACACTTTTAGTAATCATTCGAAAACTTAGATTTTGTGTGTGTTGTATATGCTCGTTTTTTGGTAAAGCCTTTTCATAGCGCTGTTGCTTGTGAATTATAGTATTTTCACTGCTTTTTTCGCAGTGTTATTATATACTTATATAACTAAGAGAATTGAGTGGTGGACAAAAACACGGCCTCAGGCGGGAATCGAACCCACGTTTCATCCTATCCGGGGACGCGTGCTCTACCACTACACCACTGAGGCACATTTGCCCGACCACTCATTCTTCAACATCTCAATGTTAGCTATCAGCCACCAACCTCTGACAGGTTTGGTCGGGTATGCGATTTCGCTTTATAAACCCAGTTGAGCTGATAGCTATTCTAATTACTAATACTTCGGAATTATAGTATCTTCACTGCTTTTTTCGCAGTGTTATTATATTACTTATATAACTAAGAAAATTGAGTGGTGGACAAAAACACGGCCTCAGACGGGAATCGAACCCACGTTTCATCCTATCCGCGGACGCGTCCTATGTGCTTGCTCGTATAACAAGTTTATGTCTCACACGCTCCGCACGCTTATATCAATATGCTAGGTAATCATTCTTGACCCAAACATGTAATAAGGGCTGACTTATAGAGCTCGATACACGTGTTTCAACCTTGACGGTCTCATCAATCGTGCGATACACTTCTCGTCTTTTGCCAGTCCTCCAGGGGCGCGCAGTCCCCTGTACAAAGCGTATCAGTGGTTGTAACATTCAACCCTCCAGGGGCGCGCAGTCCCCTATACTAAGAGTAGGCGACGACAAAAATTCTACACTCTATGTCCGGTGAGATTATTACCGATCACGCAGTGTTGGACACTCGCTTGCTCTTGGCTGGTATCATCAGTATATTATACCTTTCTTTACGAGTTCGTCGTGACCTGCTCTTAGTATAGGGGACTGAGCGCCTCAAGAGGAGTGACAAAACGCGAGAAGGGTACCGCCCGACTGTTGAGACCGTCAAGGTTGAAACACGTGTATCGAGTTCTCTTTGTCAGCGCTTATAACAGGCCACATGGCATGCGTGGCTCAAAAAAGCATATTGAGATTTGAGCTGTAGTCTTGAGAAAACACTCGAAAACAGATGTATCACCTGTATCACCTGTCGTCCCGTTGATCGTCGAGTGACTCGAGCGGGTACCAGCAACTCTTCCATTTTTCCCTATCGCGTGCAAGAGTGGCCCAGTGGGTCCTCCTCGCTCTAGGGATTCGCTGAGCATCATATCTTTCTTCTATCGCTTTCGTGAAGAAATCGGACCAACGGGTCAGTGGTCTTCCTTTAGAGCGCTTGACGTCCCGAGGAATCCAGTCGGTAACGGCTCTCGTCCATCGGTTGTCGTTAAAGCGCATCACCTGTCCGGCCCACCTTATTTTCGATATCCTGGCGTGTAGAACGGCGTCTCTGATTTTCGATCGTTGACGTAGGTCGGAACTTCGGATCCTTTCTCTCATTTGCGAGATACGGGATACTCCTAGCATCGATCTTTCGACTGCGCGTTCGATAACGGCAAGTGATCTTTCATCCTGCTTACGTAGCGACCAGGTTTCTGCTGCATACGTCAGGGCAGGGATAATTGTCGTGTCGAAAAGGTGGGCACGGAGTCGGATGTTCTTTGTCTTCTTCACTACATCTTCGATGCTCTTAAACGTTCCCCAAGCCGCTCGTTTCCTCCTGCTTAACTCTGGAGCTAGGTCGTTCATCATGTTGATTTTACGACCTAGATAGACGTAACTGGAGCATTCGGAGATTGTCGTTCCGTTGAGCGTGAATGGGCATCAGAAACCCATCCGTTCCTCTTAAACATTGTTTTCGTTAGATTCAGTTGAACACCAATCTTTCCACAGGCGTTATCGAAATCAGTCAACATTCGTTCCGCTTGGCTGATGTTTGGTGTTATAAGAACGATATCGTCAGCAAAGCGAAGATGGTTTCAATTGTCGACCGTCAATTTTCACTCCATTTCGTCCCATTCTAATGTTCGCATGACGTTTTGTAGGGTGGCAGTGAATAGTTTTGGCGAAATTGTATCGCCTTGTCGAACCCCTCTTCTTACGTCAATGGTGATATTGTTGTAGAATGGAGATATTTTGGTCGTGAAATCTTTATAAAGCTCACGAAGGATCATTATGTACCGAGTAGGGGCGCCTTGGTTATCCAGAGCCTCCATAACCGCTTCTGTTTCCACTGAATCAAAGGCTTTCTTCAGATCGATGAACGTGAGACAGAGTGGTTGTTTGTACTCTCAGGAAACTTCGATGAGTCTTGTAATCGTGTGGATGTGGTCCATAATACTAAATCCTTTTCGGAACCCTGCTTGTTCGCATGGCTGTCCTTCGTCCAGTGTTCTGTCAATCCTGTTTAGGATGACTCGAGTAAAGAGTTTATAGACAACGGACAGCAAGCAGATTGGGCGATAATTGCCTATGTCGTGTAGGTCTCCCTTTTTGAACAACAATACGGTCTTGCTGGTTTTCCATGATGGGACCTTGCATTCTGACAGGTAGCGAGTGAAGAGCCGAGGCAGGGTGTTGATGAGAACTGGCGGCAGATTCTTCAGATGTTCTGGTCTAATCCTGTCTGGACCGGGTGTTGTTCTGTTCTTCACCGACAATATAGCATGCCGGATTTCAGAAGGAAGTACCGGTGGGACGACATATTCATCCTCTTTCAATCTATATGACGGTAAGAGGACATGGCTAGCGATGAGATCCGAGTAGTATTGGTGGATGATTTTCTCCATGGCCTTCTCGAAGCTGTAAGTGTCCCGTCAGGGTATCGGAGTGCAGTCATCTTGGTCGTATAGTTGGCGAAGTCTCGCTGGGCTTTGCGAATGCTCTTCCAGCTTCTGCAACTTCTGCCATAACTGCTGCTCTTCTCTCTTTAAGGTCTTCTTTTATCGCTTCTCTGCAGCGTTTCGCAAGTTCGAACGTTAAGATTCGGTTGCCTGTAGCTCGTGCGATTCCACGTTGACGTATCAGCTCGAGTGTCTGCGGAGACAAGCGTCTCTTCGTGACCCTAGGACTCGGCTTTCATAGCGCTAACGCGAAGATATTCAACGAGTCGATCGTATTCTTCGTCGATGTTGTCGACAACGGTATCTACCCTAGAGCCGACTGATGATCTGAATACATCCCAGTTTATGGTAGTTCTGGGGACTTCGTTGTTTGAATTTAGCGGCTTTCTCTCCTCTCCTCGAAAATCGGAGTGTTGCGCGAAGGAGGCGATGGTCTGATCCCGTGTAGAACTTAAGAACAACAGCGACGTCGGTCAGACAAAACCTTCGATTTACTATGATGTGATCTATTTCGTTATGGTACTCTCCATTGGAGACTCCCACGTCCATCGCTGAGAAAGAGGCTTTTGGAATTGCGAGTTACCATGGATGGTTTGGGTCGTCATGATAAACTCAGATAGCCTCTCACCCTGTTCATTCCATTCTAGTCCGTGGGTCCCTATGTGACGTTCTTCAGACGTTCTTCTAGGTCCAATTTTTGCGTTAAAATCTTCGACAATGACCTTGAAGAATGTATGATCTTCTTTGAAGAATTTTTCGAGGTCCATATAGAACGCTTCGACTTCGTCTTCGTATAGCTTGATCATGGTGCGTAAGCAACGAAGATGGTCAAAGCCGGCATAGAACCACATCGTTTCAACCGTAATCGTCCGATACGGATTGTTAGTTGTTCGAAAGAATCAATGTTCACAATTAAATTTGATTTGACGAGGACGCCAACGCCGTCGACACCTCTGCGATCGCATGTACCAAGGAACAGTTCTTCTCCGGTGTCATAAACAGCGTGAAAAGGATGGCGCCTTCTCGTCTCAGCCAGGCCAATGACGTCGTACCTTATTCTTCTTGCTTGAATCAATAGATCTTCTACAACGGATTGGTGAGCAAGGGTTCTTGCGTTGTAGGTACAAATCGTCATTTTAGTCCGTTTCGATCTTGGCAGCCTAGTTCGGCCCTGAGATTTTAGCAGCCTCTTCGTACTCGTCCTATCTGGAGCTGCCGTACCAGGGGCTCTTTCGGGGTCAGGGGAATGAGGCCCATATTTGTTGCTGTTTTTGGCATTTCGATACCCAACGTATAGCTTGCCAGGCTCTAACGTGGAGGGAACAGAGATGTACTCACTAGTATATATATATATATATATATATATATATATATATATATATATATATATATATATATATAACCGTGCTTATACATTGCTGTAAGCGTGAAAAGAGCTTATCATCTTATAGACGAAATATTGTAGTATTAGAGTCATATGTTATATCTATATTTATTGTCGAAGCGGAGCATAAGTTCAAATTCAATGACAAAAGTCATATCACACACCCGTCGCGCATGCGCGATCGATTGGTCGTATCGATCCGCGGCCGCACAACCCTCTTCGACGAGCAGATGCGCGCCGTATGAGAATCCCATTCTTCTTTTTCCCTACTAAGTGGATTGAAACGATCTTTCGAGTAAATAAGCACTGCATTGTAATTGTCGAAACTTACTCAGTTCACGTAAAAATTTCTGAAAATTTTTATCGATGTGAAAGTTGAAAGTGAAGTGTATGTGAGCTGCTGACACAGTAGTTTCAATCAATGGAAAACTTATGCGCTTTTATTGCTAATACTTTCATTGTTGTAGTTCCTACTTAATGACTCATCAGCAAATAGATCCTACTAGATGTTGTCCGTTCTTTTCGAACTTTGTCGTTTCTTCATCTCAATCCCATCCATACTGGTCGTTTTAAGTTATGCATGGCAAATGGTGTTTGGTTTACTGGTTCACTGCTTGCAACAATACGCATAAACACTTTCGAAAAAGTATAATCTACAACTGCATCGTAAAACATAGCTTTCGTTTTGACAAACAATCAGCTTTGGCGAATAATTGGTTCATAGTGCATTAGGAAGTATCAATGTCTTTTCAACTAAAATTGGCCTTATGAACTCTCTTAAATAAATGTCCTTCGCTTTTTACCCCTTTTAGTCACTTCAAAAATCTAAATTGCATCAAATTTATCAGAAGTTTTCGACAATGTTATTGAAGCACGACGAGAAAAGTTCTCTAAATAATCATGGCACGGAAATGTGCCATGCATTTCCGAACGGGTTAAGCTGTATTAACATCGTAGCCCCGAGTGTTTTAGTGTTGAGTGCAATGTAAAATCATTAAAGTACTTCAGTGGTGTAATTGTTCATAATAGTGTTTCTGCTCGTCCAGTAGATGCTTCCCTCAGGCCAACACGTTGTGAAGAGATACTTTTCTCACAAAAATGGTGCAATGACCACTTTAGCTTTCGCTACACTTTTACAATATGTGCTACATGTATGTCACCTGCTAACGGCGGGATCGTTTATCAGCTTGATATATTGGTGGCTGGCGCAAGTTGTATAGATCAATCACGCATTCTTTGACATTTGTGGGACTCCATGGAGTTGCATTCTGTCTTTTGAACCTTATAAATGTGTTTGACATGGCCCACAGTGCTCCAGTTTTCATGGTGCCCGCCCATAGCCAATTAGTTATTTATTATAAGTATAATTTGTGGCTGTTTTCTTGACCTTGTTTCTCGAAGTTGAGTTATTTGATGTAATTAGTGTAGTGCTATTGAGCAAATCTAATATTTTGTGATTTTAACCGCTTTCATTTTCAACATCAAATGGGACGTTTTTAAGCGTTTTGGCATATTTGTAAGCCATTTACTTGCCCAAAATCCAGGCAGTTCTGTATAACCATCGAACTCATCGCGCTTTTCACAAATTGCTGCAGCATTTGGTATGTTCAAGGCATAGTTTCAAGCCATAGTGCAAGTACCTATTAGTTTAGTCTTTGTGACTCTTAAGAGAGTGGCATTCGTGATGTGTACTATTTCAACTCCCGATGTATATTTTCTGTTTTACTGAGGAAAAGAACCTCTGCTGTAATCCATGTATTGTCATATCTTTCGATTCCACCTTATCAAAAAACTAGGCATTGTGTTGAATAATTCTAGTGGACTCATCTGTGAATCATGTTTTTGGAACTTCATCGGAAGTCAGGTCTTTGAAACTTTTATTTCAGGTTATAAAGTATTTGCCTCAACACTGGACTCGATTTGTGGATTTTATTCGTTGGCAGAAGAGATAAACTGGATTGTACAAGATGATGAACTCATATTGGCTCCAACTGCAGCCTGATATTTTTCTTCTTTCATAATTGAATAAATTATTTTTTAAATAAAGAACTTATGAAGATAAAAATTTGATTCTTAATAAAGTGTAAAATGAAACGGTTACTCGAAGGTGCATTATTTTCTATCTCTCATATTTTCGTAGTCTTAAGGTAATAAGGAAGAAATACTGTATTTTCATAATCGATGACTGGACGTTTTTTTTTTTTCACTTCATCTTTGTCCATATTATCATTTAATTTATCCATTGACTAGAGTTGGAATTCAGTTCTCTCATAAAAACTAGAATAGATGCCTACGTGGTCGTTTTTACAGATGCTATACATCACAAGTACAATCATTCTGAAAGGTAAAAGTGCATTTTTGAATGATACTACGAGGAAGAGTAAATCACAGAACAATTTCATTGCAAGCAACTTTTCACTTAATCGTTTTGTATCAGGTGAGTCACATATTCTGAAGAGTGCAGGACTGCAAGCGGCTCTCTACGATACATAATTGGAGAACCTAGAGAATAACTAAACGGTGAATGTTTCAAAAAAATTTTTTTTACTATGCGATCCGAATCTATTATGTCTTCCAGTCAGGGTTATGAGAGTATTTGACTGAAGAGATTGCAAATCAGTTTGACCTTTCCGGACTCTGAAGAAGGCAAAACTTGCCGATACTTCAGCCAATATTTTACTATTATTGTTGTACTGCATTACTATGGTGATCAACCCACAAGACTCACTGTCCATTAACCTCGATATTGATCACATAATTCACAAACTCATTGCTGAGCAGGCACGAAGTAGCTAATCAGTTTCATTTGGTACGACACTGTGATATTTCAGCGGTTCCACACTTTTCAGAGTATCGGAAAGGCAAATTGATACGCAATTAGTCACGACACCTTTACAACCTTAACAGGAAAATGCGATATCAAAACATTGTTCGCATTACGAAAAGCTTTTCCAAGAACACTATCAGTTTTATTCATTTTAGGTCCCTAGTTGCTACTTGATAATCTTACATGAGCAAGAAATATAACTGACTTCGATCAAAAAACTGATCTGAGATATGCCGTGGCCACGCATGTTCACGGGGTTGTCATCCTTGTAGTTTATGCTTCATTTTTCAGGGAGATGATTCAAGTTTGTACAAGATTTATCCAAGCAGATTCTTCAGATTCCTGCGCTAGAACAGTGACTTTTACTTACATTTCTTCTCCATTGTGTCTTCGCACCTTGTATATGCCAACTGGAGTGTTTAGGTTGCCTTTAAGTTGCCTAATTAGGCGATATAGGTGCTGTTTGTTACACACAAAGTCTATATGTTATATTTGGTACTTCTTCGCAATGCGCCCCAGTTCCATCCCTCGGGAAGAAATTTCTTGGTTGTTTACAAAGTTTGAGAGTCAATCGGTAACCTAAATTTCGAATAATTTGGTATTTCACTTGGTACTTATATGTTGGACCGCGACACAAACTTACAAATCGATCTCGTTTGCTGGACAGGAACTTTTCATGGGAGTGTTAGTAATCATTCGAAAGTCTGAATCTTGGCTACAACTCCACGTTGCCAGTTTTTCAAGGTACCCTTTTGCAAACCTGTAGCAATCAAAATAAAATTTTGTTTCACACTCGCCTTTCGTCTACTTTTTATCGCACGTATTATTCGCTAGAAGGACGAAAAGCACTTCAGTGTGTAGAGAATTTTCCGTAGTACCAGGATCTACGTTCTGATCTGAAACTTCTATCGTGAAAAAATCCCCAGTGGAATAACAATATTCCAAACGCGATCGGTCGCTTCGCTTCTGTCCCACCCCCCTTCCCCGCTCCGTGATTTAGCCGGTAAACAAGGTAGTCGAAAATGTAAACTTAGTCGGTCTTCCCGACCTCGATTGGCGGATAACGGAGAAGTACCAATGTTTTTTTTCTGTTGAGGTTATGAAAGTGTTTGACGTAGTGGATCACTGATTATTTCAACCTTTCCAGACTGTGGAAAGGATGGAACCGCTGAAACGTCTACTAGCCTTCACTTATCAAATCTGGTTAACGATTTCCCTTTTGCTTGTTAGAAAACTAGTAAGTTATTCAATTATAATTATATTTATTCCAGAATTGTAGTGAACTGCCAACCTGAGAATCCAATGTTTCTAATCTCTGAGACTAGTGTAGTACCAGTTTGTCGACCGAGGGGTGATGCGTTATTTTTTCTGGGTGCAGAATGTAAAAAGAGCGTGTGTATACTGCTTGGCGTCGCTAGTGATTGCTCATCGTATACTAGAATGTCATCTATTAGGTGCAGTCAGTCTAAGAAGCATGTTTGTTTGTAGTATTTTAGCAGTATTCGTAGGCTATGAGATTCATGCAAGCGTCCGAACTATTCGAGGTATTGATTCTATACTAACAGTTAATCATTTCAGGACATCCTAACTGTTAATGTTGTATCAGAAGCACAAGTTCTATGTGAGAAGGATGAATTGTTGTTCGGTACTGATTTTCTGAGGTAGATTGTGACTAATACTGATTTTATGAGTTGTTGATTGCTGAGTAAATTTTGGAGCAAAAGATTTACATCATCAATAAAATGTTTTGGAAATATGTTTTAGGAATATACAATTTTCCCAGAAAAAGTGATCTTCAGAATGTTAATTGTGCACCTGTTTTACGCTTACGTGATTGCATACTAAAAACCTCTCTAAATAAATCCTCTAGATGTTGTGTATCGTGGAAGATGCGTTTTCGATATACATTCATACATAATAAAAATCTACAGTAGGTGTTGG